>ML792713.1:618748-701030 GCA_009831015.1 Picea engelmannii | reverse complement strand
AGGTTGAGAGTGAGATGAAGAGACACAGAGAGAGAGTAGAAGATAGGTCAAGAGTGTGATGGAGAGATATGAAGGTACAAATATGATGATGATTCATGACACATGGTATGACATGGCATGCACCTAGACTGACCAGTACGTTGACATGGAAATACCCCATGGAAACTGATCTCATAACATCATCCCATCTGCTACGAAACTATGCAATGGAACCCTATGAGAAGTTCCATATATTTGGATGTGACATCACCCTAAGACATGTGGCACAATTTCCAAGGTGACACATGGAACAATTGAAACAAGGCATGCAGACCCACTTGGCACAAAATGTGGACATGGGATCTAAGAACCCTCTTGTGGAACCTCACACGAAACCGTAACCCATTCAACATATGAGATCTTCGAAATGAGATTTATTATAGAATTCAGATGTCTAGATTTCTGGATCCATATTCCAGGAACAAACTCTAATACAGGGTGATATCTACGACCAATATTCTCCAAACCTTAGATTCGATAGTTGAGATCATAATATACCAATCATGGATTTCTAATTGAAGGTGGATCCCTCGTGACTAGGTCCAACCTCACTCTGACACCTATCCACTCTCATTAGGGTAGGCCGACCAACACATGACATGGTGCATCAATGTGATTTCATTCTCTCTCTCTCTCTCTCTCTCTCTCTCTCTCTCTCATTTACAAGTATTTAAAAGGGGGTGGTACCTACACTAGAACCCTCACCCAAAACAACATCCAGGCATCCTAAAGTTTCAAAAGTAAACAATATATGAAGGGTTTATATTTACGGATCTCCATATATCCGTGATGCAATGCATTTAGATATCCAAACACTCGGAACCTCCACCTACACATATGTTTTAAACGCTACAAATTTAGTCTTGGGGATTCCTCCTCTCAATTCCATATAGGTCTTTGATCAAATCCTTGCACTGGTCCAAAGGTGAACCTCACCCCCCCCTACCCTTCCCTCTTCGATCCACTTGGCCCTGAGATTCACTTCACAAGGACTTCTATGCCCAAAGTTGAGAACACTTGATTGTTCAAGGAAAGGTATGGGCCCAGGGAAATACCCTGTAATTCAGGATATTTTAGGCCTACCAATATACCACTCTTGTCATTCAATCTATATTACAAGAGAACCATGTGTTAGAGTAAAATTCACCAAGTGAAATAAGGGATATGCGAGCTAGGACCCAAGGCAAAGTTATTAGTCCTTGAAAGCACAAACCCAACAATTATATACTATAACAACCCTCCACAAATGTTCACTTAGAATAATCTTCAAATAGGCTTCATGCCATTAACTCGAGTATGTCATTAGAACTACATGATGGCCAAGTTATAATTCAAAGAGTAAATTAACCAAAATCGGGTTATTGTGCATACAATAAACATGAGACAAGCATCAATTCATTCATTCCATTTCAATTTTCAAAGATATAATAACCTATAATTGAATACCATGCATACATAGATCACTAAATGTGCACTCAAGTCATTATTTTCAGATTTAATTAGTGAGCCATGCAATTTGCATACAAATTGAGATAATAAACATGTCTTATGAAACACAGTAATTAGACAATGAGAAACTTATTTGTTTGAGAATAAAGGTTGGCCAAACCAAATGATTAAGGGTGAGATACTTTCCAACCAACCTTAGTCTCTTTTGTAATTAGAATTTATACAATAGGTCACCCCTATGCCAGGCCATGATACCACCAGGGAAGATCAAATCTCTCACAAGAAGATTTAGTAAGGTGAAGGCCACTCTCCTTCACTGATATCAATACAACATAAAAATCCCTTGTGACCCAAGTAGCCCATGCCTCCAAGAATATCTCAAATGTCTCTCTAGTTTCCTTCAAGTACACAAGGAGTCCTTTCTCTGTTTCTACATCCCTTCAACGCCCTATCCTCTTAGTGCTACTTGCTTTTGATCCCAACAAACATCACATTCACAACCCTCTTTCTTAGGTCAAATTTCTGGTTTTTTTTTTCTCAAGTTATAGTCAAAACTCAATTCTTACAAAATATGTTCTCTTTGGTTCCCCTCACCCAATCTTTGTGTTCTCCCCTCTTCATTTTCAACAACCCCCCCTTTCTTCTGTCAAAGACACTCATGGGTCAATTCCAAAATTGAGGTGGGTAATCTATTGTACCCAAGGCTGACATTATTCAGTTGTCCTAGCCATCCTCCATACTTCCATTAAGGTGGAAAATTGGTTTGTCAAGTACCAGGCCTTTCTTAATTAACCGATTTTTTGGTAAAAGGGAAAAGGGGAAATTCAAAGATAATTTATTTTTGCAATTAGGAAATTTTCCTATTTGGTGAAGGATTTCTTCTTGATAGGTAAGGCAATCCCCCAACCCCTCACCATATTTCCACTCGTGGTATCATGGACAGTACTCAAGGATTCACCCTTCAATCATCTTGTTGTAAATTTGTCATTAAACATAAATGCAATTACATTGTCTTTCAATCACATTTTTTTAAGTCATAACTTATAATTACAAACTAGGGGAACACAAGGTGTTACATTCCCCCCCATAAAAAGAAACGTCGTCCTCAGTGTTTTACTATCCATATAAACAATCCTTATACATAAAACAAAAATGGGTATGCCACTTTCATGGCATCTTCCAGCTCCCATGTGACCTCATTTGCTCCAAAATGTTTCCACTACACATTGACCTACATGATGGCTTGGTTCCAGAACAATGTCTCTCTCTTGTCCAAGATGTGTTGAGGCTCAGGCTGTAATTATCCTCCTAGTTCCTCCTAGATCATAGTCCAATCAATAATATGATTAGTATCATGAACATGTTTTTAACAAACATACATGGAAAAAGATTATGGGCTTTGACATTTGGAGGCAGAGCAAGCTAGTATGCCACTGCCCCGACCATTTCTAAGATCTCAAAAGGTCTAGAGTATCGGTGTGCTAGTTTGGTACATGTCTCCTTTCTTAGGGAATTTATCTTAGGCGTAAAAATGACATAAACATGATCTCCTACTTTGAACTCTTTATGAGTATGTTTTTTGTCAACATATCTCCTTTTCCTGTCTTGAGCCACTTTCATATTCTATCTAATTTTAATCACTTCTTCCTCCATCTCCTTTAACATATCGGGTCTAAGTGTAATCCTATCCACTGGATTTTCCCAGCTGATTGGAATTCTACATTTTCTTCCATACAAAGCCTCAAAAGGGCTCATTTTTAATGACTCTTAATAGCCATTATTATATGCAAATTCTACTAGGGGTAGGTATTCCTCCCATTTCTTAAGTTGGTGAATAACATACATCCTCATGATATCTTCCAACACTCTATTAACCCTCTCATTTTTCATGTTTTTTTGAGGATGGTAAGTAGTGCTGAAAGCTAGCTTCTTACCAAGGATGTAAATAGACTTTTCCATAAATTGGTTGTGAATTTAGCATCTCAATCTGAAATAATTGTCTTGGGAATGCCATGTAATCTGGAATTTTCTTTAATAAAAATATTAGCTACATCTATTTCTTTATAAGTGAATTTAATGGGGATGAATTGAGTTGCCTTACTCAACTTGTCCACCACAACCATGATTACATCATGCTACCTTGATATTCTGGGTAATCCCATAATGAAGTCCATGGAGATAATCTCCCATTTCAATTTTGGAATTTGCACTGTCTACAATAAACTTGTTGGGTGTTTATGCTTAAACTTGAGTTCTTGTCACTCCAAACACTTAGCAATGTATTATGTAATATTCATTTTCATTCATGTCCAAAAACACAATTTTATTGTTGTGATTATCATCTTCTGATAACTCGAATGACCCACATAGTTTATATTATGAAACTCGTCCATGATGAGATTTTCCAGCTCGTTCTTATAAGACATGTACAATCTATTATTGTACATCAATATCCCATCCCCTATGATTTGATAACCTTAATTTTTCTTCCCTTTGGGATCTTGCTGTAGGATTTCTTTTATGAAGTGAAATTGTTCATCATTTTTGTAGGAAACATATGATTCTCTGTTTTATATCAGATTCACATGTGCTTGCTGCTACTAAGTGTACTATCTATATGCTTATGTTTCATGCATATGCTACTCAATTTTCCTTTTGTTTGATATGTTTGATTTCAAAATCAAACTCATTGATAAGAGCCATCCATCGGGCTTGTATGGAATTTAAGCGTGATTGATGAAATAGATACTTCAGTATGTTGTGGTTAGTCATTAATATAAACCTTCTTCCAAGTAAATAATGCCTCCACATTTTTAAGGTGTGTACTATGGCTGCAAGTTCTAAGTCATGAGTGACATAATGTTGCTCATGCTCATTTAGCTTTCTTGATTCATAGTCAACCCTGAGTCCTTCTTGTATGAGGACTCCACTGAGTCATTCTTTACAAGAATCTATACAAACTAGGAAATCCTTTTCATGATCTACAATTTTCAGGACAAGGGCGTTGGTTAAAATATATTTCAGATCTTGAAAACTTGCCTCACAATCTGTTAACCACATAAAATTTCCCCCTTTTATTTACTGGGAAGTGATGGGGTTATCGATATTGGAGAAACTCTTAATAAGCCTCCTATAATATACTGCTAACCCCATAAATGATCTTATCCATAGATACATTTCTAGGCGTTGGCCAATCCATGATGTCCTTAATCTTTTCTAGGTATATCGCCACTCCATTTTCGGAAATTACCTGACCCAAATATTGAATCTGTTTTTGGAAAAAATCACACTTGTTGCACTTGGCATAAAAATAGTGTTCTCTCAACACCTATAGCACCAATCAAAGGTGTTCCTCATGCTCCCCCTTAGTTTTTGAATAGATTAGAATATCATCAATGAATATTAGGATAAACTTGTCCAAATATTTGTTGAGAATATTATTCATCAAACACATAAAGGTG
This sequence comes from Picea engelmannii, assembly GCA_009831015.1. Classification (NCBI taxonomy): domain Eukaryota; kingdom Viridiplantae; phylum Streptophyta; class Pinopsida; order Pinales; family Pinaceae; genus Picea; species Picea engelmannii. Next base: position 696,081 of record ML792713.1, on the reverse strand, counting down.
GTTGGCATGTTGGTAAGACAAAAAGGCACCACCACAAACTTGTAGTGCATGTACCTTATTCTAAAGGTAGTATTATGGATATCCTCATCCTTAATTCTAACTTGATGGTATCTAGACCTCAAGTCTATTTTAGAGAACATTATAGCTCCTCTGAGGTGATCGAAAAATATCATCAATTCTAGGAAGTGGGTATTTATTTTTGATGGTCATATTATTTAATTGTATATAGTCAGTACACATTATGAGAGTACCGTCCTTCTTCTTTACAAATAATGCTGGTTCTCTCTATAGGGATACACTAGGTCTAATATACCCCTTATCTAACATTTCCTTTAACTACATTTTTAATTCCAAGAGCTCCAATGTGCCCATCCTATAAGGAACCTTAAATGCAGGTACTTCTCCTGGCACCCTCTCTATCGAAAAGTCAATGTCCCTTCTAGGAGGCAGTCCAAGTATATCCTCCAAAAACACATCTATGAATTCATGCAACAGTAGGTGGTGTTTTATCTTCATCTTGTTGTTTTCTGTTGAATTTAGTGCTTGTATAACATAAAGGGGACACCCTTTCATGCTATATTTCTTGAGTTGCAATGTTGATATATTCCTTACATATACATGATTCTGGATTCCATGTAGCACCCTCTTGTTTCCCTCGCCATCCTCACATTCCAAAGTTTTATTAAAACAATCCAGTTTTACTTTACGAGAATCCAACGAATCCATGCCTATTAACATCTCATATGATCCCAAACGTGGTAGGTTCAGGGATGCTTGTGTATGTGGTCCATTCATTTCAAATGGAAAATCTTCGATCATCTCTATCACCTTTCTCTCGGTCCTTGTGTCTAGCTGAACTAACCACGATTTTGCATCCTTCCTTCTCTGTAATAAACATGTTTCAACAACTTAGGGTGAAATATAACTAAGTTTAGAACCGGGGTCAATTAAAATTAAAAAGGTTTGTTTTTCATTTTTACCTTACAACTCCACCACTAAAGCTTGGTGTTCTTCCTGTCGATTCTCAACAACTGTGTAAATCCTGGGCACACTCTTGGATACATCATTAACCATAGTCACCTCCTATACATTGTAGACTCTCTCATTGCATGCTACGTATGGGGGTTTTAAATTAATAAGTGTGCTTCTCCACAACCCTGTCATTGGAGAGGTCCTTTATTTTTTTCTTTCTTCTTTTCCTTGGTTTTCATTGCTGGCCTATTCCCACTTTGAGAGGGAAATTTCTATTGATGCATGCTTCTAGTGGGATGACTAGTATAAGCACTCCTTTTTGGATTCTTGTGCTGGGATGATTTAAATCACTTCTTCTTGAACCCAAATTTATCCTTCTTTTTACATTATATCTAAGACTCCTACCTATGACTTGACTGATCATAACGGTATTTGGCCTTTTTGATAGTGTCCTCTAGTGTCTTAGGCTCATCAAACTCAATTCTCTCTTGATAGGACTATGTAAATCCACTAAGGAATCATTCTATCCTCTCTTTATCATCTTTCAGATAAGGGACATATCTCAACATTTTTAAAAACCTCTTAGCATAAGAATCCATGGTAAGATATCATAGCTTATGTTCATGGAATTCCTTGATATTACCATCATAATATTTCTCGAACATATAATATTTCCTAAAATACTTCTCGAAGTGTTTTCCAGGTTATCTTTCTTTCATTAATTCCCTTAATGTTTTTTAGGTCTTCCCACCAAATGGAAGTGCCTCTACTCAAATTGAAGATGGTTATCTTTTCCTTTGTATTTCCTGAGTAGTTATGTACTCAGAAATAATTTTTTAACCCTAGCATCCAAGCCTCTGCTTCCCTCCCCTTCTTGATTTCTCCATCAAAGGTAGGGGGTTTTTCTTTTTTTAATTCCTCTATAAGGGACCTCTTGGAGTTCCTCTTATTTTTCCTCTTACAGGAACTAGAACTAGTCTCACTATTGGGTAGGTCTTATGTAGTAGTCCTCTCAAGAGGAATCTATGGAAGAATCTACTTTGCTTGTGTTCCACTTGGCACTATAGTGCCTTTTCCTCAAGGAATTATTCCATATTTTTTTGTGTGTTGGCCAATGGTTTTCAATTTCTAATGGGTTTTGTCACATCTCAGACTGTTGTCTTCTTGCATTGCTGGAAGTTGGTCCTTGTTGCAAGTGTTTCTAAATTTCATGTAGACTTTGTATAAACAATGCATTTAAATATGTCTGCTTCTCCTATGCTATAACGAGATTTTCATTCTCATCCCTCTAGCTTATCATTTCATCCTTCATGATTCTCATTGTCTGTACCAAATATGGAGGGGTCTCTATGACCCTCCTCTCATCTAAATCCTCTTCTCTAATTTGTGATTTTTCTTCCATTTCTAGTTGTACTAGACTCTTTTTGTTTTCTTCTATTTTCTGTATCTTCTATGTCCTGAAACAACAAGCCATTATTAGCTTATTTTAAAACTCAAAAAGGGCATGCAACATTTGTCCCTGATAGGGTCTTATTGACCCATAATAGTCCAATTTTATAAATTTGTACCTTCTATCAAGAACACTTAGCACTATGTTGTTAGTGAATATTAACATGTTCAAATATGGTAAAATATTTAAATTTTATGTTGTACAAATTATAAGTAAATTATGCAAAAAAAAATCATTTCAGCTAATTATACAACCTTTTAATGTAGAAAAAAATAAGTAAATAAACTTCAGCAAGGTCTCTATAGCCCTTGGCATACAAATCATTTAAATTTTTTTGGCCCACTTAGGAATAGAGTTTGAACTCTACTCTGACATCTCTCTGTAACACACCTGACTTCCTAGGAGTCATTAGGGAGGTGGGATGTCTTAATTTCTCAAATTCTTCCTCTATGATTCCTTCGTAAATAATACCTAAAAAAAAAAAATATAAGTCCAAAATTCGATTGTTCTCATCAAGATATTTCCAACAACTAAAAGTATGATGAAAACTGATTCTTGGAATGAAAGTTATGACCTCCTAAAGTTGTAGGGATTTCAAGGCCTTTTTCCTTCCCAAGTCGACCTCACACCCACGTGGGTCCTTGTGAACCGTACCATTTTTCATGGTAGGTAGGTGTGTGTTGATGTGTTGGGACACATGGTATCGAATTGAATCCAACATATCTAACATAACCTTGGTGTGGAACCATGCAAATCCAGAGATATGGGCATCTGACCTCCCAAGGATTATCACATAACCAAAATCCCAGTTACCATATAGTTCAGGTACTCAGGGCTACGACTCCTTCCTGAGATTGCTATGGAACCAATTCATATAAACTTGAAGTATTCGGGCATCTGAGCATCCGATATTCCAAAGAGATATCACCATCAATTTCCTTTGAATATCAAGACTTGACACATAGGATGATGTGGCATGCCACCTCCAAACAAAATTGATCACGTGGTTGATGTGGCATGATTACATGGCATCGACACATGGAGGTTGAATAAACATTTTATATATGAATATGATGATGTGGCATGACACCCGGTCTGAAATTCCATACCACCTAGACTGAATGGTACACTGCCATGTAATTTCCCCATGGCAGTTGGCATCACAACATCATCCTTTCGGTTATGAAACTTTGTGATAGAACTCTATGAGAAGTTCTAGATTTTTGGATGTGACATCACCCTAAGACACATGGAATTATTTCCAACGCAAGACATGGACCAATCACAATAGGGCACGTGGACCCATGTTGCATAAAACGTGGACTTGAGAAATTTAGGGCCCCTCCCGCGGAACCTCACTCGAAACCTTGATCCATATAGAATGCGAGATTTCCAAAATGCATTTTATTTTAAAAGTCGGATGTTGAGATTTCTAGATCTGGATTCTTGGCACAAACTCTAACACTGGGAAATATCTATGACCAATATTCTCTTAACCTTAGATTTGATAGTTGATATCACAGGATACTAACAAGGGCTTTGTGATCGAAGGTGGGTCCCTTGTGACCAGATCCAACCTCATGCTGACACATGTCCGTTCTCATTAAATTAGGTCAGTCGACGGGTGGCACAATGTGTTAGTGTGATGTCGCTTACTCTCTCTCTCTCTCTCTCTCTCTCTCTCTCTCTCTCTCTCTCTTTCTCTCTCTCTCTCTCTTGCTTAAAATTATTTCAAATAGGGAGGAACCTAAACTAGAATTGAACCCATTATCTGGGCATCATAGAATTTCACAAGGAAACAATATATGAAGGCTATGGATTTTCAGATCTTTAGATATCCATGATGCCTTGCATCTAGACACCATAAATATTCACCTATGCATATGTTTTAAACACCTAGACTTTAGTCTTGGGGATTCCTTCTCCTATTTTCTTCTGCATATGTAATCGAATCCTTGCACTAGTCCAAAGGTGAACCTTCCCCTCCCCCTTTCCTATTTGATCCACTCGGCCTTAAGATTCACTTCACAGGGACTTCTATGCTCAAAGACGAGAAAAATTGAGTGTTAGAGGCAAGGTATGGGCCCAAGGAAATACCTTGTAATTCAGGCTCTTTCAATCCTACCAATATCCTTCTATTGTTGTTCAATATATATTACAAGAGACCCATGTCTTTGAGTAAAATTAACCAAGTTAAATAAGGGATATGAGAGTTGGGACCCAAGGGCAAGTTAATAGTCCCTGAAAGCACAAACCCAATAATTATATACTCTAACAACCCTCCAAAAAAATTCACTTTGAATATTCTTCATAGGCTTCATTCCATTTCACTCGGGTCTGTCATTATAACTACATGATGGCCAGATTATACTTCCAAGAGAAAATTAACAAGAAATCAGGTTATTGTGCATACAAAAAATATGAGACAAGCATCCATTCATTCATTTCATTTGAATATTCAGAGATATAATAACATGCAACTGAATACCATGCATGCATAGATCACTAACTATGCACTCAAGTCATTCTTTTTAGAGTTACTTAGTGAATCATGCAATTTTCATACAAATTGAGATAATACACATGTCTTATGAAACACAATAATTACACAATGAGAAACTTATCTATTTTAGAATAGAGGTTGGCCAAACCAACTGACTGAGGGTAAGTACCTTTCCACCGAACCTTAGGCTTTTCTATACTTAGGATTTCTAAAACATGCCACCCCCGTGCTAGGATGCAATACCACCAGTGAAGGTCAAATCTCTTGCAAGAATATTTAGGAAGGTGAATGCCACTCTCCTTCACTATTACGAATACATCATAAAAATATCCTATGACCCAACTATCCCAATGCCTCCACAAATCTCTCAGATGTCTCTCTAGCTGACTTCGAGTACATAGAGAGTCCTTTCACTGTCTCTACAGTCCTTTAGTTCCTTCCCCTCTCAGTGCTACTTACTTTTCCCAATAGAAATCAGATTCACATCCCTCTTTCTTAGGTCGAGTTCTTGGTTTTTTTTCCACTCAAGTTATAGTCAAAACTAAATGCTCAGAAAATTTGTTCTCTCTAGTTCCCCTCACCCTCTCTCTACATTCTCCCCTCAACAGTTTTATGAACCCCTGCTGGCTTCTATCAAAGGAAATTGTGGTTCAATTCCCAAATCGAGGTGGGTACTTTGTTGTACTCAAGGATGAAAATGCTCAATTCTCCTAGCTATCCTCCATACTTCCATTAATGTGGGAAATTGGTTTCTCAACTAGGCCTTTCTTCATTAACTAATTTTTGGGTAAAAGGGAAAAAGGGGAAATTCATAAATAATTAATTTCAAAAATTAGGAAAATTGGATTCTTGAAAGGTAAGACAATCCTCCAACCCCTCACTAGCTTTCCACTTATGGTATCATTGCCAATACTCAAGGCTTAATCCTTCTGTTAACTTGTTGATAATTTTTCATTCAATAGAAATGGAATTACACTATCTTTCAGTCACAGTTTTTAATTCATAACTTATAATTATAGACACGTGGAAAACATGGTGTTACACTAAAGCTATCACCTAGATAAAAAAACACTTTTACATAGATAATCTAAGCATGGTCCAATACAATGCATGAGTACAAAATGCTCACACTTTTGACTCATCATGAAAAGTAGTATAAAGCATCACGGTGGCACATATGATCATGGTACTTTGAGCTCTAACATAATTAAGATAGGCACACAAGTTTCTCATATGGTAGGTTCGATCTATAGAAAAAAATATAAGGTGCACTGAAGTGAATATGAGGTGTAATAAATGGCTCCAACTCAAGGACTTGTGCTCATCTCGAGAGTGCATGAAAAATCTACAATCTGTAAAAGACATGTTAATCTGAAACATTCTCACCAAACAAATGTCAAATACAAGGGAGGGGTGAAGACACAAGTTCATTTCCCCTTCTGTAAGATATAAATAAATCGATGCGTAAATGAAATGCAACCAAGTAAAAGTTAGTAACACCATATCTGAGAGAAAATATATAGCATGTGAGCATCATCTTTCTTTATTCTGCAACAAAAATAAAATGCAACAATCAAAATGAAACACACAAGTAAATCAAATGTTCGTGCTAGATATATTATTCATTCTAACCTACTCTAACATAATAAAATGAACATGTTAGGTAAAATAAAAAAATCCAATGCAACCATTTGATGAATTCATCAACACCATGAAATTTACCTTTGTGCTAGGTCACAAACCAAAAAATAAAACATTAAGAATTAAGTAAACATGTGTTGGAATATCCTTCACCCCTCCTTGGCCAAAATCTAAAGTAGGATCACGATCAAGTGAGAGAAGAACAAATACATGCCAAGGTTGACCTGTACTACGACAAGCTTCTTCAATCCAAAGGTGGATGGGACTGATGTAATAATTTTCCTTGATACAATCATAATGCAATCCATCACTATTTCTCATCAAACCATCAATCAAGAGGGACCTTAAGTGTAGTTCCAACTAGAACCTACAAGAATATTGTAGCCTCTCCTTGTGCATATTTTTGTGGTTATGCATGACTTATATGGGTTAGCTCGAGTGGTTGAGTGTTGTGGTTACTATGAAGGAAGTCTTAGGGTCAAATCCCTGACCAACTATTTTTGATATTTGATGAGAATGTTGAGCCTCATTCGATGTCCCCATCGAGTTAGGCATGTGATCAGGACGATGGTTTACCCTGTTTACCATCCACGAAATGTGGGGAAGTACTCGAGGGTTTCCAATGATTTCTTCCAATGGATATTATGAAATATTATGCAACAATCCATTCCTCTTCCCATTCTAACTATGAAATATTATGCAACAATGGCTCATGGGAGGGAGGAGAGGGATGAGATTCTTCATGTGAATCATCTTCAAGCTATATTGGAGAAGGCTTGCCATATTTTGTTTCAATATAACCACACAAGAAAATTTATGCATCCTTTCTTTTCTCTATTTCCACGAGAAGATAAATCGGTGCATTATCATTATATTCCATTTATCAATATTTTCCTCTTTTTGTCTTATATATCAAAAAAGACACAAGCATATTCAGCTTCTTCATAACCATAGATCCAATGCCTTTGAAACTATTGGAATTATTGATTGTGTGTTGTCATTGATGGAAACACGAATCAAACATGGACAGACAAGAAATAACAAGGATATGCTTGATGAGTTGTACCAAAGGATAAGCTATAAGTCACGACATCACATAATTTAAATTCCATTGAATACAGAGGAAGTCTGAAGAAATTCTCAGGACAAAGAGATAGTAAAAAGGAATAATTGTTTGAAGCTATTATAAATATGGAGAAAGATGAAGGAGTTCATTGGTATGAACCTAAGCAAGAATGAGAATGTTGAGGATGTTGAAGATACAAGTCAAACAATGAATTGGCTTGGATATATTTCTACTGATGGAATATTACATTGGGCTACAAAGGAGCACAAAGAAGTAAGGAATGAATATAAGTGAGATAGATCTAAGTAATGAAGGGAGATATATCTAAGTGAAGCTTGAAACACTCGATTGAAGACGACAGAATGAAAAAATCTCGGGATAAATTGTTGAAGAAGAGTTTTGTAAAATATGGATACAAAACTTAAACACAGGGAACATCTGATCAATCTTGAATAAAATACGATCGTTAGATCAAGGAGAAGTACAGAATCATGGGGTGTAGAGTTAGATCAATGCTAACTATTGGATCACGAAGAGGTTGAATAAAGATGATCAGATCTCATGGTAGAAGTCATAATAAATTCAACTGTCCATCCAATCCTGGATTAAAACATCATCGTATATTTAATGGTGGTGAAAAACGATGTGATGTAGATCCAGTCGTTCGGCGACAGGTCAAATCAACGGTGGAAAAATATTTTGCATAGCAAAGGTGCAAAGAGTTTAACATAGGGAAAAAACCCCGAAATATTGTGGATCGTTGCTAAAAAAAACACGTGTCAGTTATAGGTTTATTTCAGGGTCAACAACATTGAGATACGAGCCAAGAACCCATCCCTCGAAATGACAGGGACCATCCATCCAACAAACCATTAAGTCTGCACCATTGATTAAGTTAGGCTAGACATTGCTAGCACTCATTTGTATAGCCTTGGGTTACAAGTTTGGTTATGTGGGAAGCGCGAGTGATTACAGATAAGACCATAAACTAAGTGTATATTCGTTGATTATATGAAACCTAATGAGCGCTTGCATGAAGTTAACCTTGTTTGAATAGTAAGATCTTTTGGAGAAGCACTTGGTTACAGTTCGCGGCCATATGAAGGCATGGACCTAGTGAAAGGAATTTGAGGACCTGATTACATGAATCGATGATAAAGGCTAGATACAGTCTATAGTGGAGGTCAAAGCAACCAGATGATGGAATCGAAGGAATTGTAGAGGAAGCTAATTCATAGTGGAAGAATCTATAGAGAAGGATCAAGAAAGAATTCACATGAATTGGTTGAGGATGGAAACAAGGATTTGATCCATAAATGTGATCAAATGGAAGAGGGCTTGATATAGAAAATAAGGGCAGACACAAAAACTATAGTATGATAAATTGAATTAAATATTAATGGAGAACATTAATATAAATATAAATGGATTAAATATTAATGGAGAATATTAATATTAACATATGGAGTATAAATACAAAAGAGGAAAAAAATTAATGGAAAGATTTTTACTTAAAAATAAATATGAAAGTAAAATAATGAAAAAGGTAAATTTATGTAAAAAGTAAATAAAAAATAAAAAATAAAGTTACATGAAAAGGAGTATTGAAAGATAAAAGGAAAAAAATGAATTTACTTAAAAAGTCAAAAAGTTAAATGATATTTGCTCTTGGTTTAAAAACCCATGGTATTGTGAAAGGTGAAAATGACAAGGGAGAATGGAGAATTAATTACTTAATCAATGGACGAATAAACGTGATACGAAGGATTATGAATAATAATAAAGGAAGAAAATTATTATTAAAATAACATTATTATTACCAAAATGAAGAGGTGCATTGAAAGACACATTGTTTCAATGTCATACACCTTTTGAATGGCTATATAAACAAAATCTTGTGTTGGAAAAAGATGTATCTCGATGGATCAAATATAAATACAATGGATTGAATGAAAATTCATTCTTTACTAGGTTGGTGCCTATTTACAAATTGGGTCTTGTTATGAGGGTTGGATTCCTCACATCTTAGCTGGATCTGAGAACTGCAAGCTAGGTCTTGTATATGAGAGTTGGATCTCTCTTATTCAGTTGATGTTGAATAGTTTGATGATTGGTATCATATGTACTTATTCAAGTTTAATAACTATATGATATTCATTCTTCTTTACACAATTTGTGTTTTTAGTAATTGTTATATATATTTATGAATAAGTAATTGAAATACATATATGTTATTCAGTTAATTTAAGTAATCCAAGAAAGTGTGAAAATTATCCAAAGTTTCAAGACATTGATTCACCCCCCCCCTCACAATGTCAATGTTTGTTTCAACAATTGGTATCAGATCCAAGTTTTCTTCAAGAAAAACAGTCTAATCACTAGAAGGAAGATCCTCCTAAACATACAAATGGGTGGAAAAGTGGCTCTCTCCACAAATGAAGCTCCCTTATTTGATGGAACCAACTAATCTTCATGGAGGGAAAGAATGAAAAGGTATATGAAGTCAATAGGATATGGAATTTGGGACTCGGTAGTATGTAAGCCTTGGTACTTAACTACCTCAAAGAACAAATCCAAAACTGCAAAAGAAGCAAAGAGAAACAATTCAATGCCATTAAAAGCAATCTAGAATGGACTGTCAGACCAAGTCAAAGAAAATATGGGACACTGCACCTTTGCTAAATTATTATGGCTCCAGCTGGAGAATTCCTATCAGATTAAAGTACATAAAAAATAATATGACAACTCCATCAAGGAGTTGATGCGATCCTAGTCATCAATGAAGAAGACAACTCCATATTGAATCTTAAGACTGATTTTATAGCTTCTTTAGCCTTGGTCATCATGGTGAACAAGAGAGAAAAAATCAGCAAAGCATTGTTATTTTGATTGTGGATATTTCGAGAAAGGGTTGGAAAAGGAGGACATGGAGAGGCTAATGCAATATCATATGAAGATTGTAAGTTTCCATTTTAAATTTCTCATCAACATACTTGGCCTATTTCCTTCTAGTATGTGTTTACATGTACTTGTCTATGCTTGTATTAATCTTCATAGATAGACTGATTTTTTCTACTCCATTAGAGTAGGAGATAATCGTTTGTCTTTTGTTGTCCATTGTAGGTATTGTTCAGAACTCGCAGCTTAGAGAAGCTTGGAAAAAATTAGAAAGTGAGGTACATCATACTATCCCTCCTTATCTCTTTTTCGATGTATAAAATTAATCTATATGAATGGTAGTGTCCAAAGTTATTTTTCTGTCATGGTAGAGGGGTATGTACTCCAAGGGAAAATTCACCAGTCCGCAAGGGAATATTTCCGCAACAAAAAATTGTGACTCCACTGGGGATCAAATTTTCAGTTTTTTGTTCTTTCCTTGATTCGTCCTTTCCTTTTTATACCTTTAGATCCAACTTGATGATTTAATCTTTCCTTACATCTGTTTATCTTTGCTAAGTTGTCTCACAGAGTCTCAGACTGAATTTCCCTAAGTTTTTGAACTTTTTGAGTTTTTCTAAAACTTGTCTCAGGACTAGCGCCCTCTATAGTTTAAGTTAGAGTGTTGATTTCTTTATAAGTGCTCCCTCAACATCTATTAGTTAGCGTTGTAGTACTCTGGTTCTTTGGTTACCAGAGCGTCATTTTTTCTTTCTTTGAAAAATTGCAGACTTTTTGCTTGCTGGGCATAGTCCTTGGATCTTTTTCTCTGACTCACATCCTTTTTTGTTAGATATTTTCCTCTGTTTGAATCCAACTTTCTATCTTTCATTCTTTTAGTCTTTATTGAGTTTGTGTTGTCTTTTCTTATTGCAAAAACCAACTGTTCTCTTTCAAACTTGGTTTCCTTTTGCTGCTCTTTTCGATTATATGATTGATTGGAGGTTTTCATAAGGAAGGTCGTCGATCACAATATTGTTTCCTTATATTTGATCCCTTACTCAATATAGAAAGACTATAAAGTGTGACTTTTTTTTTCTTAGTGTTTTTCCTTTGAGTGAATAGTTTGGTAGTTGTTCTTCTTTTGGTTTCTTGTTTTCTACTGAAAGTGTCTTTGTTTGTGTACTTTGTATTCCTCTTTTTCAAATCATAGTAGTGAAAATTTTCATTATTAGTGAAAGCACGAAGAATTAGACAAACATCTTAATTTACATTTGCAATCAAACAAAGAAATTCTGGTATGCATTGGTTTTGTATATTGGAAACATTTTCTTCATAATTTGGAAATTGTTTGAATTCTTGTTGAGAACAAAATAGTATAAATTTTTTCATTCTTGAGTGTTTGTTAGTGACAAAAGAAAAGAAACTCTTCTCCTTCTCGTACCTAGAAGTTCATTGGAAATCAAGTTTGCATCTTATTCTTTTCACCTTTTTGGATTTTTAGGAGTCGAGTCTCAAACATCATCAGTTTCACTATCATTCACCCTTGTTCAGTGAATAGCCATGAAAATGAACACTAATTAAAATAAAACTATAACCTTTTACTTTTAGATATTTACACCAACAATAGACTAGGACTAGATATTTGGAATAGGCTGTAAGAATAACTCTCCAAAGAATTCAAGACAAATGAATAATCTTGTGATATGGAGAGTAAATCCAACCTTCATATAAGAATAGTTGGGATCCCCCTCTCACACAGGGGTTAAACATGAGGTCGTGTGCGGGAGAGAAAAGAAGATTATCCCTCTGAGGATTAACCAATTGTAGTAGTAGGATCGTATTTTGGGGGTTCTTCTTGAGGATCAATTGTTTTCTTTTGGTCTCTGAGCTTCTTGAATTCCAAATCCATTCGGGGTCCTTTGGAGTTTACCATTCCATTTGTCCTCAGTTCTCTTGAATAATTTCGGACTTGATATCCTGCCCATACGTTCAGAATTGATTGTCAACTATACCCCCTAGAGGCTAACTGTGAGTTGGTATCCTTAGTAGACATAATATTTAGGGTACTTACACAAAATGATGGTGAAGGGAAGTCTTTGTTGTACCTAGAACAAACATTGGTAAAACTCACTCGGGCTCCTTGGAGGGTAACCCATGGGTAACGCCATGAGGGAAATTCTGTAAGTATGTTAAGAAGGCCCCCATAGTAATTGATCCACCCTCTCATATCCTATCTCGTTCTCAATTTTATCATGCGATGTTGGATTTCATCACCAACGAGTACGTTCATTGAGAGAAGGGATTGTTTTGCTTGTTGGTTTTCTAGATTTTTTAGCGAGTGATGTTTATTTACTTTAGTTGTCCTTAAAAAATTGGTACTGTGGCCAATAAAGGTATTTGTAGATCACGTAGGATGCAAGGGTTTCCTCTAGAAGGCTACGAACCCCTACCTCCTAACTCACCCGAAGACACTTACTGTGAAGAGGAAAATCATTTAGACGTTGGGAGTGCTGCTACTCCTTTGCTATCAAATCTCGAGAGAGATTTAGTTACGGTTAAGGAAGATTCCACATTTTCTGCCAACCCGACTTTGGCATTTCCTCTCGATCCACTCCTTGTTCGACTAGACTCCTCAGGTAACATTGTAGTAGAATATTACCCTTGCTTACCATCAAGGCCATATAATCAACTAGATATGGAAATGATACAACCATATTTTAACGAATAATACATTACCCCTGTCCGTTCTATTGAAATGGTAGATCCACAACAAACTCTTGTTTGTTCTATATTGAAAAATCCATCGAGATGAGACCTTTATGAAAAATTTAATTTTATTCGACCACCTTTTGACCCTCCACATACCTCTACCACCACTAGTGCAAAAGCAGGACCGTCAGGTCAGCCCATCGATCATCTTGTTGAACCAACAATTAATATTTCTACCACTTCAGGACAATTTCAAAGTGAAATAGGATTAATGTTGCCTAGTCATTTGCAAAGTACCTTGATGGTTACACCTGCCATCCCTCTTCAAGCTACAACTTCGTATACTCCACAAAATCTTGTTGGGACACCTTCGCATCAGAGAATGAAAACCATACCAAAAAACTAAACCCAATTGTGGGACAAATCCCTACTAGGGGGAAACCCCCCTTTAGTGGAAAAATCCCTACCGGGGGGAAACCCTCCTCCAAAAAAAAAAAATTGATTGCGGGGAAACCCCCTCTTACCGGTCACATCCCAGTTTCTACCCAACAATGGCATGGGGACAATATCAACCCTCGTTCACTAGAAACCCCCCACAATCTCGGGGACCACCTTGGGTAGGTTTGTTCCATAAACCATATCAGGGAGCACCATTGAACCCCAACCTATAAGGAGTAATCCCAAATCCTAATACTTTTGGACTACATTCTAGAAAAACCTTCCCAGGAGTCCCGAATCCCACTTGGGGTCCTCAAGGTCAACCATCTTTTCCTCCCCAAGGGCCAAATCCTTACCCTCCTCAAGGACAACCTAGTTACCCTCCTCAAGGGAAAAATGGTTATCCGCCTCAAGCTAATCAAGTAAACTATTCTCCCTCGGGTTACATTGGTTACCCTCCCCAGGGCCAAAGGGTTTTCCCCTCTCCTTTTATGCACATTCCTTAACAAATTGTTAGAGATATTTCTTGTATGGGAGTTAGAATGTAAAAGGATGGGTAAAAAACCCACTTGTCCTAAGTTTTGGACGCGAGTGCGTCTGTGTTAAACAAGAATCATTTTTGGACGGTTGGAATTTGTGCGCGTAGATCAACGGTGCACAACGAATTCCGGACCCCCCTTGCCTTTCGACCTTTAAGCGGGGGAGGGGGGTCCGGAATCGCGGGCGCAACTCTCCGATGGTTCAGATTAGCGCACCCGGATCAACGGTGATAAAGACCATTCCGGACCCCCCCTGCCTTTCTACCTTTAAGCGGAGGGGGGGGTCCGAAATCGAGGGTGAAACTTTCTGACGGCTGAGATTTCAACGCCTGGATCAGCGACGCTCATGCACTCCTGCCATCCTCAGTTGCGCTGTGTTTAAGCTTGCGTGGGCCCTTCTCCCGTCACGTCACCTTCCAACCGCTTTTCTCCCACTTCCATGTGTCATCCATCTACCTCCCCTTCATGGTCCGCATGGTCTTCTTTCCTTCCCATCATCCACACACCATCCGCCACGCGTCTCCTTCCCTCCATGTCAGCCTCCCGCTAAAAGATTTCCATCACACCTGCTTCCCTGCCTCCTCTGCTTAGCGTCTTTTTCCATGTGTCTCTCCCAAAACCCTTCTCATGCCTCGCCACTTCTTTCGCGTCCTCACAGTTTCGGCCCCTTCACTCCATTTCCATACCCCCCACCTTCCGTGCTGGCTCCCCACGCATATCCTTTGGGCCAGTCAAGCTATCCCAGGTGGCAGCACGAGAAGTCTTCCATATCCCGAGGTGCTGAGTTGGTCATATCGTCCTCGATTCCAAGAAAGAAGTTATTGAAGCGGTTGGTGGTGGTTAGACATCGCCTCCGCCTTAATGGGAAAGCACAGCCATGAATTTAAGGCACGTCGATTCGCCGTTAGAACTGTCAAAGAATTAAGATTGCGTCTGACATAAGTTGCACGACCTTTCAGAGGTTGACTGTCAGAAGCCATGCAGACGCAAAGCTTTCAATGCAGTGTCTTGATTTCGTTGCTGTTGTTGTTTTGAGTATATGAAGGCATTTTCGCCATTTTTGTATCCATCGATGGTTGAGCGGAGCTCCCGGTTGTAAATCTTTAATGAAGCACTGATACTCTGGTTATGTATGCACTCTTGAGACTTCTTGCCTGACGAATGCCAGTTTCTTTTACGTCTTTGTTACACTGTATTAGAATTGCTCGGAATTGGAGGATCCAGTCGAGCTATAGCTGTTATAGGATGATGTTGGATAGGATCACTGTAGCAGTTATGATGTTTCTAGCCAGTTCTTGTGATTTTCCCAGCGCCGAGTGACTTGGAATTGGAGGATCCAGTCAAGTCCTCCTCGGCTTCTTGAGACCCTGAACCAAGCGGATCTTGCATTCAATGTCTTTCTTTTGCAAATAGCTGTAAGCCTGTTTCCCAAAGCTGTTTGTTCATTTTCCTCACTAAGTCTTCCACCTACTCACCCTTTTATCAACCCACTGGCTGAAGTTGGATCAAGACCTCCTTTGTCACCATATGTACTAGACTCAGTCCCCAAGTTAGAGTGATATCTCCTTGAGTTTTCCTCCATTTGATCACCCCTTTAAAACAAATCGTGACATTAAACTGATGGGCGTCGGGCTCTGCTCCTGCAAGCAATCCAGGAGTGACTTCCGTTGCCAACATTTCTGGCGCTGTTGTCGAGGACGAAGTTGAATATTTTCCCCGGGATTAAACGACAAAGATTAATTGATTCTGAAGGTGCATCAGATATCAAAACTTGAAGATTTCTACTGTGCACCTGGCGACTCCATTGTGATGACTCCACTGAGGAGAACCTGCACTATCAACTGTGGCTTCGAGAGGCAGACATACGAGGTCTAACCCACACTTGACTTTAGCTACACCAGAAGCTGACGTGGAAGCAGTGCGCAGAAAGGGAAAGAGATCTGCAAAACAAGTTTCCGTCGATGAAACAGGTAATACACCCTCCCCTTCTGTGAGAACTCCATTTTCTTATTTGCATCTTCCTAGTCGTCCTTCTTCCGAAGTCCCCCGTTCTCTAAATTTTGGGAGTGTTCCTTCCGATTTTTCTCCTCCTGGTCTGGTACCAGAAAGAGAAATCCTTGTCACTCCCTCCTCCCTGGAGGTCTTGCCTCATCACAGACCTCTAACTTCTGAAGGTTTCACCACCCCTCCTTTTGTTATTACTGTTGCGTGGAGAGAAGTGTCTTCACACTCAGGTCCCTTGGATTTTTCTCTGTTTTCTCCGTTGTCTCCTCCAAGAATCTCTGGTCCGAAATCTCCCGTTCATACTCCTTCTCCTCTGAGTTCTCCTCTACCTAATATCCCTATGGCTGGTGCTAATCCCCCTCCGAACAGAATGGATGCCATAGTTGCTGCCAGATATGCTCCTTTGATTCTACCCCAGCCTCTGAACCCTCTCCCTGCTGGAGACTATTTAAAATACATGCCCAAGTTCAGTGGGGAGGGATATGTAACTGCTGAAGAGAACCTAGCTGCCTTTTACAGCTATGCAGACAACTTGAATATCGAGAGTGAAGATGTCTGGATGAGAGTCCTTGTCCAGAGCCTTGATGGGGAGGTGAGGAAATGGTTCCGAGGACTGGCCCCTGGATCTATTGCTGGCATTGAAGCCTTGGATAACATTTTCCTGAGGCAGTCGGGAGACAGAAAAGATTATATGTATTATATGACAAAGTTTGGGTCTCTGAGTAAGATGGAAGGGGAGTCTGTCTCAGACTTCTCCAAAAGATTTAATAAAATGTACAACAAGATTCCTGCAGAGATTAAACCCTCAGAGGCCTCTGCTCAAATTTCCTATGCTGGCGCATTTGACCCTAATTTCTGTCTTGTGTTAAGAGAAA
The DNA here is from genome assembly GCA_009831015.1 of Picea engelmannii. Classification (NCBI taxonomy): domain Eukaryota; kingdom Viridiplantae; phylum Streptophyta; class Pinopsida; order Pinales; family Pinaceae; genus Picea; species Picea engelmannii. The sequence goes on along the minus strand of ML792713.1, from coordinate 679,004 downwards.
GGAGAGTCACCTCTTTAGCTCATATGCAAGATGCATCTATAGAGGTGGAATCCAACATGTTGGCAGCTGACAAACTGAGAAGCCAGGCCGACATAGACAGAAGAAAGGAAAAGTCGGAAGCCTCAACTTCCGGCCCATCACTGTCCCACCCTCAAGTAAATGAGCTGACCCGAGTTATGAACCTACTTAAAGAAGAGGTGGAGAGATTGAAGGTGGAAATGAAGAAAATTTACAAGGGCCCTCAGAACATCGAAAATAAATGAGGTTTCAAAAGGCCAAATAATTTCGCTCCTCCAACTATGCACAGAGAGAAGGAAAGAGACAGAGACGACCAAAGAATTCAGGCCCCCTTCCAGAACAATCTTGTGGCTGACGAAGAAGAAGGGGAAGAAGATGAGCCTGAGCCTAAAATCCACAGTGTAGAGGTCACTCCCCCTTCCCCTCATCTGACCTAACCAGCATATGAAGAGTCTCTCATGGATGGTCAGCTGAGCGAATTAAGCAAAGGCGACAAATCTAGCGGCGACCAAGGCAGATACAACCTGAGGTCTGACAAAAGGGCAGCGACACCTGACGTTCCTGAGCCATCCAATAGAGCAGAGAAACCTTCTTATGAAGTAGCAGACAGAGGTAAGAAGGCTCAACCTCTCTCCCCCATTGTCCATAATAATGTTCCTGAAATTAGAGAAATCCCAAAGCCTATGTCTTCTTTCAATTTCGAACATGAGATTCAAAAAATCAGAATCCCTGTGCCACTCACTGAGTTAATTAAACATGGGGAATTCAAAAAACGCTTCTCTGAGATGTTAGATTCCAAAGCCTCATATCCTCTCACAGACTCCATAAACCTCCAAGATGAAAGGCCTGCAGTCGTCCTAGGTCCCATGGTAGAAGACAAAGATGATTCATCCCCTCCCTTATACACCTCCTTGAACATACATGACAAGGTACTGCATAATTTCCTTATGGACTCAGGGGCCTCCCACAACCTCATGCCCAAATCCGTCATGGAAGAATTAGGACTGGAAGTCACCCGAGATTATCATGACCTCTATTCTTTTGACTCCAGGAGGGTTTAGTGTTTGGGAGTCATCAAGGACCTAGTAGTCTCTTTGTTTCAGCTACCCATGAAGAGTATGGTCATGGATATCGTGGTAGCTGATGTCCCCCCTATGTTTGGCATGTTGTTGTCAAGATCCTAGATCAAGAGACTTGGAGGGACGTTACAAATGGATCTCACATATGCCACCATTCCAGTATTTGGAGGGGAGCATAGGAGATTATACAGAGAAGCCCAGCTAGCCTACATTGTCAATGATGAGGCCAACCCTACCAATCATCCCATCTATGCCTCGGACACCGATTTAGGCTCCAGTTTACTACAGCTCACCCACACCCCTGAAGCCTCTTTGCAGATAAGAAAGCAGCCCATCCTTAATCAGGAGACCTCCCCTCCAACTTTCTCTGTTTGGAAGATGTTCTTTGATGGAGCTTCCTCCAGTATGGGTGCAGGTGCCGGAGTGATATTTATATCACCTTGTCATGAGACCATCTCTCTGTCATACAGGCTAGAATTAGAAGTCTCCAACAATGTGGCAGAATATGAAGCTCTGGTTATGGGATTAAGAGATGCAAAAGAAATGGGAATCAAGGAGATGGCTGTGTTTGGTGATGCAGAACTGATTGTCCAGGAGATCAAAAATGTGTATCAGACTAAGCATCCTCAGCTCAGGAATTACAGGAACGAGGTATGGGATCTGGTTGATGATTCCTTCCTGGCTTTTAACATTTCCTACATTCCAAGGGAGGAAAATGTCTCGACCGACTATTTAGCTTTCACAGCTAGTGTGCTCGAAGTTCCCACATCGCCCACTGCCGAGTCTGACATTGAAATAAAATACAGACCTTCTATACCAGACAATGTCAAACAATGGAAGGTGTTTGAAGATGATCAAGAAATTGAGAAATTTCTCCAGTCCATTGATGACTTTTCCACAATGAACATAGATGAGAATCCTGAAGAGGAAAATGACCATCACCCTGGGGAATTTGTGAATAGAATTGCTGATCACCGGATCATTCAGCTACCGAGCAATCACATTTCGAGAGGACTGATCCTGTTAGAGAGATTGTTCGACCGGAATGATGTGGCAATAAAGGGTAAGGTTTCAGGTGATGATGATGACACAACTGAATGAAATATAGGCACACCTGAGGAGCCAAAGTTTGTCAAGCTGTCAAGGAGTTTGACCGAGGAACAGAGGATCGAATATACCAAGTTGCTGAAGGAGTTTGCTGATGTGTTTGCATGGACTTACAAAGACCTCAAGATGTATGACACATCAGTCATCGAGCACAAAATTCCGCTGAAAGAGGATGCTAGGCCATTCAAGCAGAAGCTGAGACAGATAAATCCCATGCTGCTACCTGTTATGGAGAAAGAGGTAAAGAAGCTGTTGGATGCCCAGATCATTGTCCCCTTGAGATATTCTGAATGGGTGGCCAATTTGGTCCTGGTGAGAAAAAAAAGTGGAGAAATCAGACTCTGTGTCGATTTCAGGAACCTGAACAGAAGCTCGAGGAAGGACAATTATCCCCTGCCCAACATGGAACACATTTTGCAGAGGGTAATTGGGGCCTCTAGGATATCCATGATTGATGGTTTCTCTGGATACAATCAAATATCAGTCATGCCCGAGGACAGAGAAAAAACAACCTTCATCACTCCTTGGGGCACATTCATGTATGCCAAAATGCCTTTTGGACTGATGAATGCAGGAGCAACGTTTCAGCGAGCCATGGACATAGCCTTCATCGGGGAGAAGGACCAGTTTGTGGTGATATATCTGGATGACATCACAGTCTTCTCTAAGACTAATAAAGAGCACTGTTGTCACTTAAAGAGAGTATTCCTGAAATGTTGGAGATATGGCCTATCTTTAAACCCCAAGAAATCACTGTTTACTATGCAGGAGGGAAAGCTACTAGGTCACATAGTGTCAGCCGAAGGAGTAAGGATTGACCCAAGCAGGGTGGAAGTGATTCAGGCCCTGTCACTTCCCCGGTCCAAGAAAGAAGTTCAGGCATTTTTGGGGAAGGTCAACTTTCTGAGGAGATTCGTCTCGAACTTTGCCGAGCTGATGAAACACATTACAGCCATGCTCAGGAAGGGCCATGAAATAAAGTGGACTGCTGAATCCAGGGGATCTTTTGCCCAGATAAAGAAAGAATTGACTGAGGCACCTGTGCTAATCAGTCCCGATTATTCTAAAGATTTCCTGATTTTCTCATTTGCTTCTGATGACTCAATAGCAGCAATCCTATTATAGAGAAACGATCAAGGGCGAGAGCAACCCATTGCCTTCTTCAGCAAGGCATTGAGAGATGCTGAACTTAGATATGAGATCATGGAGAAGCAGGCTTATGCATTAGTGAAAGCTCTCAAAGCTTTCAGGATCTATGTCTTCACTCAAAGGTCACTGCATATGTCCCTTCACCCTCTGTGAAGGACATTCTTATACAACCTGACATAGACGGGAGAAGGGGTAAATGGATCGCCAAGATCCTGGAATTTGATCTAGAGATTAAGCCCACCAAGTTGATAAAGGGGAAAGGTTTGGCCAAATTGCTGGCTGAATCCAATTTCAAAACTTTGGGGATTAACTGCATCAATGAGAAAGCTGAGTCATCCAGCAGTAATCCCCAGATCATCATACCACTAGCAGCATGTCCCTGGTACAGGGATATCGTGTACTTTTTGTAGGAATTAAAGCCCCCTGTCGGATTAGGAAAGAGTAGGGCCAGAGCTTTAAAGCTCAAAGCGGTCAAATATTGCCTCATTGACCGAGCCTTATACTGGAGAGACCCAATGGGGATACTATTAAGATGTCTGGACCCTCTGCAAGCCAAGAAGGTAATGTTTGATTTTCATAGTAGTCCTCCAGGCTGGGTATTACTGGCCTACCTTGTTCACTGATGTCTACAGAGAAGTCAGGGCTTGCATTAAATGCCAGAAATTCTCAGGTAAACAACAACTCAAATCTTTTCCATTAAAGCCTATAGTAGTTTCGACACCTTTTCAGCAGTGGGGATTGGATTTCATCGGAGAGATTCATCCTCCCTCAAGTGGCCAGCACAGATGGATCCTCACTGCGACTGATTATTTCACCAAGTGGATAGAGGCTGCCCCCACCAGAAGCACCTCTCACAAAGTAATCATCAGCTTCTTGGAAGACATCATAGCCAGGTTTGGCTGCCCGAGTAAGATTGTCACTGACAATGCCTCCCCCTTCAGGTCTGAGCCTCTGATTAAATTTTGTGAGCAATTTGGGATTTCATTGGTTCACTCTACTCCATACTATCCTCAAGGAAATGGACTGGCAGAGTCCTCCGATAAAATTCTGATCAAGCTTATCAAAAATCTACTGGAGGACAATCAAAAGGCCTGGGATTCGAAGCTCAAATTTACTCTCTGGGTCGATCGGGTGACAACCAAGAAGTCCCTGGGTCTCTCACCTTTCCAACTTGTTTACGGAATAGAGGTCGTTTTTCCCACTCAGCTCGCCTTACCTGTGGCAAATTTCCTCCAGGTCCTTGAAGGAGAGCCTAATCATGTACTCAGAAGGATTCATCAGATGGTGGAAGTGCAGCAGATTAGAGAACAGGTCATGGACAGAGCCCACAATCATCAGTAGAAGATCAAGCAGGCTTTTGACAGGAAGAACAAAAAGAAGGAATTCAAGCAGGGTGACCTTGTGCTCAAATGGGATGCACCCAGGCAGAAAAGGGGCAAACACAATAAATTTGATGCCCTCTGGTTGGGGCCTTTCAGGATCCTTGAATCATGTTCAAACAATACTTACAGGTTGCAGGATATGGAAGGCGAAGAAGTTTTTAATAGCCCAGTGAATGGGCATTTCTTGAAAAAATATTTTCTGTGAGCCACAGTTGGCTCTTTTCTTGTTTTGTTTTGTAAATATTGTTTCTGTTTTGTTTTTTGGACTAATAAATGACTCCATAGCCCAACAGCAAAGGCACTAAATCTGCAAAAGAGTTCTTAGAGCATCACAGGGACGACTCTATCCCCCATGGAGCCAGATGTTAGAGATATTTCTTGTATGGGAGTTAGAATGTAAAAGGATGGGTCAAAAACCCACTTGTCCTAAGTTTTGGGCGTGAGTGCGTCTGTGTTAAACAAGAATCATTTTTGGAGGCTGGAATTTGTGTACGTAGATCAACGACGCACAGCGAATTCCAGACCCCCCTTGCCTTTCGACCTTTAAGCGGGGGGGTCCGGAATCGCAGGTGCAACTCTCCGACGGTTCAGATTAGTGCGCCCGGATCAATGGCGATAAAGACCATTCCGGACCCCCCCTGCCTTTCTACCTTTAAGCGGAGGGGGGGGGGGTCCGGAATTGGGGGTGCAACTTTCTGACGACTGAGATTTCAAAGCCTGGATCAGTGACGCTCATGCACTCCTGCCATCCTCAGTTGTGCTGTGTTTAAGATTGCATGGGCCCTTCTCCCGTCACGTCACCCTCCAACCGCTTTTCTCCCGCTGCCATGTGTCATCCATCTACCTCCCCTTCATGGTCCACATGGTCTTCTTTCCTTCCCATCATCCACACACCATCCGCCACGCGTCTCCTTCCCTCCATGTCAGCCTCTCGCTAAAAGATGTCCATCGCACCTGCTTCCCTGCCTCCTTTGCTTAGCGTCTTTTGCCATGTGTCTCTCCCAAAAACCTTCTCATGCCTCCCCACTTCTTTTGCGTCCTCACCGTTTCGGCCCCTTCACTCCATTTCCATACCCCCCACCTTCCGTGCTGGCTCCCCACGCATATCCTTTGGGCCAGTCAAGCTATCCCAGGTGGCAGTGTGAGAATTCTTCCATATCCCAAGGTGCTGAGTTGGTCATATCATCCTCGATCCCAAGAAAACAGTTATTGAAGCGGTTGGTGGTGGTTAGACATCGCGTCCGCCTTAATGGGAAATCACAACCATGAATTTAAGGCACGTCGATTCGCTGTTGGAACTGTCAAAGAATTAAGATTGCGTCTGACATAAGTTGCACGAACTTTCAGATGTTGACTGTCAGAAGCCATGCATACGTAAAGCTTTCAATGCAGTGTCTTGATTTCACTGCTGTTGTTGTTTTGAGTATATGAAGGCATTTTCGCCATTTTTGTATCCATCGATGGTTGAGCGGAGTTCCCGGTTGTAAATCTTTAATGAAGCACTGATACTCTGGTTATGTATGCACTCTTGAGACTTCTTGCCTGACGAATGCCAGTTTCTTTTACGTCTTTGTTACACTGTATTAGAATTGCTCGGAATTGGAGGATCCAGTCGAGCTATAGCTGTTATAGGATGATGTTGGATAGGATCACTGTAGCAGTTATGATGTTTCTAGCCAGTTCTTGTGATTTTCCCAGCGCCGAGTGACTTGGAATTGGAGGATCCAGTCAAGTCCTCCTCGGCTTCTTGAGACTCTGAACCAAGCGGATCTTGCATTCAGTGTCTTTCTTCTGCAAATAGCTGTAAGCCTGTTGCCCAAAGTTGTTTGTTCATTTTCCTCACTAAGTCTTCCACCTACTCACCCTTTTATCAACCCACTGGCTGAAGTTGGATCAAGACCTCCTTTGTCACCATATGTACCAGACTCAGTCCCCGAGTTAGAGTGATATCTCCTTGAGTTTTCCTCCATTTGATCACCCCTTTAAAACAAATCGTGGCATTAAACTGATGGGCGTCGGGCTCTGCTCCTGCAAGCAATCCAGGAGTGACTTCCGTCACCAACACAAATGAATCATACTTTCGCTAGTCAACATCAACAACATATGGGAGGACATGTTGGCTACAATTATCCATCAAAACCAGTTTATGGTCCTACTGGTGTTCCTATGCCTTAATAGTATCAGCCTCAAGTCAATCGAAAACTACCATTCTTTTCTACTCTAGATCTACCGGATCTGTCAAGATTGACCAATGATCCCATATTACACTCCCCTTTTTGGTTAGTCATTCCTGCCAAATTACGTTCCGATATTATGAAATTTGACGGTAAACCTGGTGAAGACCCTAATAACCATGTTATGACCTTTCATATATGGTTCTCATCAAATTCACTAATGGATGATTCTATCTGGTTACGTATTTTCCAGTGTACACTTAAGGGTACAACGACTAAATAGTACATTGAGTTACAATGAAAAAAATTTCAATATTTTAATTCACTTGCCATGGATTTTCTCACTCACTTCCAATTACCTATCCGCTATGAGCATGAAACTTTTGACCTCCCTTTATCAGACCAACTCCGTACACATTTCTAATCATATTCATGAATGGAGACAACGATGATGGTTGATCAAAGCAACCATTCCAGACCAATTGTTGGTTGAATGGTTCACCAAATCTCTTTTACCTCCTATTTCTTATGACGTAGCCATGGGTGGTGTTGTTACAGAAGAGGAAGCCATTTCTCTTGCCCAATATCTGGAATTGGTTTATTCCCAATTTGATACTTTGTATGAATTAATTCCAAATGCTCCCCGTCCATCAACTAATCCATCAAAACCATCCTCCACCACTCATGTAGATGGATTTATTGGTTCCATCAAAACCGAGTCCAGTTCACAGTTGATATGCGTGACCAATCGTTCAGTCACTACCCCCGCTACCGGATCGACTTCAATCTCATCAAACTCCACCCCGACTCAAATATTTGAGGTGAATGTTGTTCAGTATGCTTCTCCACAATAGTCAGGGGAAAAAAATAAAACTAAGAATAAAACAAAGAAAAATAATAATCAAACCAAAAATGTAAAATCACAAACATGACCACCTTCTGCTGAGAAACAATGACAGTGCAAACCGAAATTTCCATGTCTCATTTGTGGTGAAGATCACTACACATGAGATTGTCCTCATCGGGACAAAATTGCCAAACTTTTTAAAGTAAATTCTCAATCCCTTGTATTGACACATCCTTTTCCTCAACAAAAGTCATTGGTTGCACAAAATCCTGCACCTCCGACATGAGGTAATCCAAATCATCCTCCTAACGAGGAAGCTTCATCGAGTTCACACATTTACATGTTTAATGGGATATATTTGACCACTTGCACTACGACATATGCAACACCTCTAGGTAAACCTGATAAAGAGAAAGTAACCAATGGTACTACATAGGATCCACCGCCCACTACCATTACTCCTCCACCTTGACCACTCCATATTGACAAACCAAGATTTGACTCTATTCTATGCCCACCCAAGAGAATAATTCAAAAGTAGACCTTTAATCCTAATTCGTGTGCTGCTCAAAACTACAATATTGTTGAATATTTGTCCCAAGAACCTTGTGCTATGTGAGATCTTAAAGTTCTATAACACCTCCCTAGCCATGGTAGGACTCCCTTGGAAGCCATCGGAGCTATAGATCCTGAGTCATCCAATAATATCATGTTCAACCTGGATATTTTTAAATCACGACTCTCTCACCAAATTGCTTTCCAAATCAATGTTGTTGTCTATAATCAACATATTCATTGCACGATATTTGATGAGGGGGCATCCACATGTGTCATGTCCTTGGCTTTCTAGAAAGGCCTTAAATCACCTGGCCTTAATCAATATCCCACCATGTTACGAGCATTTGATGGCAGAGGTTTTTCTTCCTCGTGGATTATTACAATCCTTAGTCGTTCAATTGGGAGGCAAAATTGTTTCTATAGATGTTGAAGTAGTTGATGCTCCCCTCGATTATAACTTGTTTCTAGGGAGAAGTTGGTTCTATGCTATGACTTCCATCGCTTCATCATTTTTTTGATGCATCCAATTCTCTCATCAAGGTAAAATTGTGACCATCGATCAGTTACATTACTGCACTCCCGACACTCACACTCAAATGACCAACAACATTCCTTTCCTGGGAGACTAAAAAATTACTTATGAAAGCATTGGGGTAGGTATCTTGAAAGACTCTTCACTCATGGGTACCTTTCCCACACTGCTTCCTCCCACTGTGCAACAAATCACAATGGTTAATATGATTTCGACTATGGCACATCAATCCTTCGAATAATATGCTCCATGGATTGTGCCTAGTCCCTTAGAATTTGATACACTAGGTGACACCATGCCACTTAGTCCTACAGAGGATGAATACAATGCCATCTGATATGTCTCTCCTTCACTAGATGACCAACATATGATGGCGTCTACTACATATTCGTTACCATCTTGGTTAGATTCCCTATCCTCTACTTTCGATTACATCCTACAAATGTTTCCATCAGAAAAATCTATTCTGGAAATGCTTAGTATCGAGGAGGCACCATGGGATGACAACCACCATTGTTCTTCCTTTCTTCCCAGTCTGGATGACATAGAGAAAGATATTTCCTCTATATTTCCTAGCAATATCATCAACTCCCCCCAATCTCCAATACACACTCATGATACCATATTCAAGGGGAATTTGGGAAACATCTCTCACATGATTACTGTCAACATATCCATTAAAGAAGGTATTGTGGAAAACATACAACTAAGTGCAAATTGTTCAACTGAAGAAGTTGAAACTTATACCACCTTGTTTAAAGAATTTCACGACATTTTCACCTGGTGTTATGAAGAAATGGCAGGGATTGATCCATCAATCATTGTGCATGAAATCAAAACTTACCTAGGAGTTAAACATGCAAGACAAAAACTTCACCTGGTTCATTCTAAGAAAACCGCGACAATCAAGGAAGAAGTTGAAAAGTTACTAAAGTCTTGATTTATTTATCCCGTCCCCCTGACCGAATGGGTTTCCAACATCATTATGGTCACCAAGAAACAAGGGAAAATTCATGTTTGTGTCGATTATTAGGATCTTAATAAGGCTTGTCCCAACGAAAATTACCCTACACACTTTATCAACCAAATTATCAATAATTGCGTCGAAAGTGCCATTTTCTCTTTTATGGATGGATTTTTTGGATATAACCCGATCAACATTTTACTACCTGATCAACACAAAACATCCTTCATCTGCCCATGGGGGACTTTCGCTTATCAGAAATTACCTTTTTCCCTTAAAAATGTTGGAGCCACTTTTCAGTGGGCCATGTCGTATGCATTCCACGACATCAAACATATCATTGAACCTTATATCAATGACTTACCAACTCACTCAAGTCGCCGACGAGACCATATTGGTCACCTACGAGCCATATTTCTTCGATGTCGGTTTTACAACATACAATTGAACCCCCATAAGTGCATTTTCATTATTGAATCAAGGAGACTCCTCAGATTTGTAGTCTCCAAATATGGGATTAGGGTTGATCCCTTAAAACTCAAATCCATTCTCTCTTTACCCCCTCCCAAAAACCTTACCCAATTGTGAAGTTTGCAAGGGAAGGAAAACTTTCTTTGTCTTTTCATTTGCAATTATGCCGAAATCACCAAAGGATTCATGAGATTGCTGTAGAAAGATGCCCTTTTCATCTGGGATGCCACCACTCAGTTCTCATTTGATGCTCTTAAACATGCTTTAATGAACACACCTCTTTTCCATCCACCAAATTATGCGCAATATTATATCCTTTATTTGGCTGCCTCTACTTCCACTATTGCTATGGTGTTAGTACAAGAGGATGATGACGACACCAAACATGTGATATACTATTTGAGTAAAATTATATAAGGTCCTGAACTCTGATATTCACATGTCGAAAAGTTGGCTTTGGAAGTATTTATTTCTATCCAAATATTTCTCCACTGTATTTTGTTATGCACTACCATGGTTATTGCAGACTCAAACCCCATGTACCACATATTGACTCATCAAATACTTGGGGAAAAATATTCCAAATGGATTGTCATTCTCCAAGAATTAGATCTCAAGTTGGTCAAATGCAAGGCTAAGATATCGTTGGTTTTTGCGGAATTAATTTGTGATCTTCCCCATACTGATGAGAATACTGAGCCCAATGATTCTCTTCTCGATGAATCCTTGTTCCTCATTAGTACGTCTAGTCCATGGTATGGAGATATTCTTCTCTATCTCCAAACCCAATGCTTTCAGCCTCTCATTTCACGTGATGAATGACGTCGCATTATACACCACTCAAAGTGCTACCTTATCATTGGTGACACCTTGTACCGTCATGAAATTGATACTGTCTTATGATGTTGCTTAGCCCATGAAGAGGATGAACAAATTTTAAATGACTGTCACCTTGGATCTTATGGAGGTCATATTTTTTGGATGGCTACAACCCAAAATGTTTTACATGTCGATTATTTTTGGTCTTCCACATTCAAAGATTGCATTGAGGCCATTAAAAAATTCCCACCATGTCAGATATTTAATAAGAAATCACGTACCCACCCAACTCCACTTCATCCCATTTTATTCGTCAGACCCTTTGCAAAATGGGGCATTGATTTTATGCAATGTCAACCTACCTTAGCTGAGGGGCACGATTATATTATCGTTGTCGTCGATTATTTCACTAAATGGGTTGAGGCTATGCCTACATTCCGTAACGATGGTTGCACTGCAACACTTTTTATGTTCAATCATATCATTGCTTGATTCGGTTTCCCACAAGCTATAGTAACTGATCATGGATCCCATTTCCAGAACCATATGATGGGTGAATTACGCACCAAGTTAGGTTTTCACCATGAAAATTCATCCCCTTACTACCCTTAGGAAAATGGACAGGTTGAACCCATCAACAAATTCCTGAAAACCATGCTTCAATGCATGGTGGGAGTAAACAAAATCTCTTGGCACTTGCATCTCTTCTCTGCACTATGTGCTTATCAAACTTATGTTAAAACCACAACTGGATTTACACCCATCTAGTTGGTATATGGGATAGAATTAGTGTTACCAATCGAATGTGAGATTCCTTCGTTGAAATTCACCGTAGAACTCCTACCCCATACTTCTACTTAAGAGGAATGATTTGTATATCTAACCAAGATGGATGAAACCCATCGCAATGTCGCTCTCATCAACGAGACGTATAAAAAATGCATAAAAAATCAATATGATAAGTCCATCCACCCTCACACTTTCGTAGAAGGATATCTAGTCCTAGTCTATGATCAAGATCATGACAAACTGGGGGTAGGAAAATTAGAACCCATGTGTCATGAACCATACATCATAAAATGCATGTTACACATAGGTGCCTACGATTTAGTAGAATACAATGGAATATCTCTTGGTGAGCCCTGAAATGGGCTTTACCTCAAGAAGTAATATGCATAGAATATCTCACATGTGTGCTTTGTACATTATTGTACTATATAATTTTGACATGGCGTTTCTTTTATTTTGCATGCATGAGTTTTACCTCAGCTACATATACTTTTCTTTATGATCGAATGCACATATGACATCATCCTTTCTTATCTATTTTAGGTTTGTGGATGGAGCTAGTAGACATACCCAGAACATCGCTTCTGCAACTTGGGTCATCTATCGCTCTAGCGAGTTAGTGAGTTTAGGAGGAATTTTCCTCGGACATGCAACCAATAACATTGTAGAGTATCATGTCGTCATAGAAATTTTAAATGAAGACTCTTCTCTAGGTATATCTCAATTGATTATCAACCTCGATTCCCAACTCATGGTCCGTCAAGTGAATCATGAGTACGTCATTCACAACTCAGTTTTACTACATCTCCATCTAAGAGTTCGTTGTCTTGAAAGAGATTTCAAATTTCTTGAATACATGCATATATCAAGGGAACTCAACACGATCATAGATTCATTAGTGAATTATATGTTGGATTGGTGTATTGCGCAAAGAAAAACATTTGGAACATAAAGCAAATGTATAAAAAAATCACATAAAACAAAAAACAACATAAGTATCCACCACAAAAATCGTTTATATATATAATCTTGATAGAAAAAGTTTTTTTTATCAAAATACATCATACAAAAGTAAATAATGGGGAAAAACATGGGCCTTTATGCCCATAGAATAATCATGAAGACTACAAAATGATTGGAGACTCTACTCATCCCCCTACATCACATTGTCCTCTGCATAACACACTACCACTCGTGTCACCCATCGTTAGAAAATGGTTGAGGATTTCAGAGACCCCAACTGTATGCCTCTGAAGGTGTAGAGGCACATATCGCCTCCTTAGGGGGGGAATTCCCATGTTCAAGCCATAAAGGTTCCTCTCCACCTCTCAGATTCCTCCCACTACGACATCATGCTATGTCACCACCTGTGCATCTCCATGATGCCCTAATGCTGGCATCTCTGCCAGACGTGAGACACCTCTTTCTGCATGATGAAAACAAAATGACTTAGATCCCCCGTTGTATGACCAAAAACATATGAAAAAAAACAAAAATATTGTTACAAGGTTATTATCTTTCATACCTAATGCATCCCATTATATACCCTCATGAAGCACCAAGTCCACACTACCCCTAAAATCCACCCCAACATATGGGAAATCCTTGATCACCACCAGATACCTCCTCCACCATGTAAAGAATTCGACAGTGAATCTAAAATCTGGGGGCTCATTTCCCAACCTAAGGGAAAGACTAGTCCATCGCTCAATGCAGGGTTCAGTCATAGGGCATGTTGTCATTACAACCTGTGGTTGCATTTGTGGAATCCACTCCAGGAAAAATGAGACCAAGAATGAACCATATCCAAAATGTATTTTCTTGGCCTTTTTGCATTTGGATATATTCTCTTTAACATTCCTCAAGAACCCTGCGCTCTAGTTGAACAACCTAGAATCCAAGCACTAAATGGCATAAAAAATTTGGGACTTAGAAGCGATATGGGTGCTAGTGCTTCCCGCCAACTTGGTGATAGAAAATAGGATGGATTAGAGAGATAGATCCATCACGTATTTTATAATGATCCTTCCTCCTACCAACTATGACCCTGGTATGTAGTATTCGACAACATATGCCTTGGTGAGTCGTCGAGTAGCCCGATGTCCAGAAAAACGAATGAATGCCCCTCTCCTCGAGAGCCCCATAAAAAATTATACATCATCCATATCGATATCAAGTATATGTGGTCCTATTCAAAATTATTTCTCACCACCATCCCACGAGACAATCAAATATTTGAGCAATAACACTTCTTTCCTCATTTTTTGAGAAGTTACTAATGTCTTTTGCCTAGAACAACTTGATTTTACAGGAATTTGAGTAGATTGTTTCAATGAACCTATAACACCAATGAGCTTAGTCTTTGTTCTTTCTCGCGCTCATAAATACATGAGAATGTAGATGAGTATACTTTTATAACTTTTTCAGACTCGTGAGGGATATACGAAAAAGGAACCCCCTGGAGTTTCCTTTAAGTTCGTTTCAAACTATCTAAACATGAAAATATTGTCGAGTGATCTTGCTTCCTTTCACACTCGTTAAAAGGTTCAAAAGGGAATCTTCTGAGTAACAATTTATCTCTTTTTCGGACCTCAGAGACTAAAATTACAAAAAAGGACAAACCCAGAGTTACCTTTAAGTTCGTTTCATATTCTCTAAATATGAAAAACCACTAAGTTTTCTTTCTCTAGACTCACTAAACTACACATTGAAGGACCCATATGGGGACGAACCCTTACTTCTTCCAGTTCGTTAAATAAAGGAAGAGGAACTTACCGAAGGTGAGTTATATCGAGCATGTGTTATCCTCCTCAAGCTCGTTAAATTAAAAAGAGGTACTCATCTATTTGGATGGGGGAACAAATTGAAGGAAGTGGGTCAAGTTTCTTGAAAACGTTTGTAAGCAACTCTTGCAGTCACCCTTGAACACGACATTTATTTTAATCTCCACACCGAAAACTTGGATAATCCTCTAAACCTTCGCACTGAACCAATCCTATGAGTCTTTCCACTCCTTTGACCCATCCAAGGAATGCCTCAACACTCACTGCATTATGTTTTGGTCCACTCTGCGTTTATGCTGCTAAGTCTCATGGCGTGCCTCAGTGTTCAAGGGAAGTTTCTACCTTAAGAGTCAACCATCTACAAAATTACCAGTTTCCATACCCATGTTAGTCTGTGTTCATCTGCTATATATTATCACTTTCTTGTGTCAGTTTCATGTCAATGATGAGAGATACATCAAGGCCCTCCTTCGACGAGTATTTTCCTGTTGAATTCAACAGATCATCTGGAAATTAGACTTAGAAACTAGTTATTACCTTGGAACCTGCATGCCTCAATGGAATGCCTCCTCGCTTTCGAAAGTAGGTTTACATCACCGACCTCTGATTGGATGATTCCACAAATGTTCGACCTTATCTCATTTATTCACATTCGCTGGAATTTACTAGGGTACCTTGGGAGTCATTGACATCATTTGTGATTTCCCTCACACTTTTAACAATTTACATCAATGGCCGATAATCAAGTGGTTTCTACCATGTTCGACATCAAAACATTTATTCACATGGATAGATTCGTACCACATCGGTATTAGGATGAAGACCCTGGTTTGAGCGTTCACTATATTATCTGTTTTACCCAAGTTACGAAGGATATTATTTCATCATGTTGATATATATACTGTCACATAGATCCACATTGTATTGGTTTGTGGCTATTTTTTATCATCTCATAGCTCCACTGTGTATTTTGTGTGGCTACGATAAGTTCATTTCATAGAAGTATGGATCCACATTGCATCTATGGTGGCCATATACATAGTCAATATGGATCCGCAATGTATTTATTGACGACCAAACTTCGAGTCACTTATAGTACAAGCATAGGTATGCTTGTCTCGAGATTGTAACACATATTAACATTGTTTGATGGTTTTTTGTAGCTTCTACCAGGTTCTTCGACTCCATACCCTTTCTTTTAAGAATCTACAAAGTGTTTCGGCCACCAACTTTCATTTTCTGACTTCACTCTTTGGGGGAAAATCTGTTACACATAAAAATTTCTCACTTCGATAATGTCACATTCTCATTGTCGCAAGTGTCATAAGTGTCACACTTTTGTCGCAAGAGTTGTAAGTGTCACATTCTCATTTCGTAAGTGTCACATCACGAACGACACCATGAAAACACTTGATACAACCCCTAAAACACGTTAGAAGAAGAATCCCAATCATCTAACAATCAGAATGAAGGATTTTCTATGCGAATTGATCATATTGGCAACTTTTGGGAAGATCATCACTCCCCTACTCATATACATGGAGCACTACTTCTCCTTTTCCATCTCGCAAGGAGCATTGTAGTGCTATGTTTCCCATTGTAAGGGAGTGTTGAATTGGTTGAGCAAATCTTGGAAGAAAACCCTTTTTCTTCTAAAGACAACTATGGATGGATCGAGTTGATTTGGATCGAATATAAACCTTAGGTTGCATCTAAGGGAGATATCACAACTATTGGATCCATATCCTTAACTATTTCCAAATATAACCAAGGTGGTTGAACCTCTCAAAGCCTATAAATGGAGGCATTCTCATGGTGAACAAGAGAGGAAAAATCAGCAAAGCATTGTTATTTTGATTGTGGATATTTTGAGAAAGGGTTGGAAAAGGAGGACTTGTTGCAACAAAATCTAAAGATTGTAAGTTTCCTTTTTAAAGTTCTCATCAACATACTTGGTCTATTTCCTTCTAGTATGTTTTTACATGTACTTGTCTATGCTTGTATTAATCTTCATAGATAGATTGATTTTGTCTAATCCACTAGAGTAGGAGATAGTCATTTGTCTTTTGTTCTCTATTGCAGGTATTGTTTGGAACTCGCGGATTGGAGAAGATTGGACAAACTTCGAAAGTGAGGTACATTATATTATCCCTCCTTCTCTCTTTTTCGATGGATACAATTAATCTATAGGAATGGTAGTGTCCAAAGGTAGTTTTCTGTCTTGGTAGAGGGGTCTGTACTCCAAGGGAAAATTCCCCTGTTCGTAGGGGAATATTTTCGTAACATAAGTCCAACAATTAGAGTGCCTCATGGAAATATTTGGAGAAAGAAATCAGAACAAAACTACAAAGATTCAGAAAATACAAAGATCCAAGAGAATGAAAATGTTTATCTTCCTACCATGCCACTCTAGGTGCATAAAAGGATCCAAAACACTTCTTGAAGAATTCATAAAAGAAAAAAAAGGGGGGGGGGGGTCTCTTGACGAGGAACAAAAAATCATATCAACTAAAAAATTTGAAAGCAACAAAGGAGTTCAAAATATATAAAGATAGAGCATGGAAAGGGAAAATTGATTAACGAAAAAGTGCATCAAGATATCTTGGTATCAAAGAATTGAAATTGGTAACATACCTTAACAATTGGTTGTAGAATGGAATTTAAATCAATTGGTATCGATCAATTAGTACCATTGTAAATGATTGATTGGTATTCCCGTGAAAGATCGGAATATCTAGAAGAATAAAGAGGAATATCAAGAAGATCAGTATGACTCACACCCTTGTACTTTATGACAAAATGGGAAGAGAGTAAACCCTATGAAACAGTAAAAAATCTGGGAGAATATTTAATTTGGTCATCAAATGAGGAAGACATTGGATTAGGTTTAAAAGACTTGATCACTACAAAAGTTGGTATCAAAGAAGACTACTTATTTGAACACAAAATCCCAATACATTGATATAGTAGTTGGCACATTCATAGGGGGAGAGAAGAAATAAGAGTTTCACTCTTTGTCATTGATGTCAAAGGGGAAGAGAAGCAGTTAAAAAAAATCGGTATCAGTAAAAACAAACTCAATTCCCCAATTTGAAGATGAGATCGGTGATAGGGGGAGAAAAGCTACAAACTCATTTGTTTTATAGATATGTTTCCCTGAGTTCCAAAGGGGGAGATTGTTGGCATTATTTATTGAGTGTTGTCATAGATGGAAACATGAATCAAACATGGACATACAAGAAATATCAAGGATATGCTCGATGAGTGATATCAAAGGATAAACTATAAGTCCTGACATCATAGAATTTAAATTATGTTCAATACATAGGAATTCTAAAGAAATGCTCAAGAAAAAGAGATAGTATAGTGGAACATTTTTCTGAAGCTGTTATAAAGATGGATAAATATGAAGGAGTTCACTGGTGTGAACTTGAGCAAGAATGAGAATGTTGAGGATGCTGAAGATACAAGTCAAACAATGAATTGGCTTGGAGATATTTCTACTTATGGAATATTAAATTGGGATACAGAGGAGTAAAAATAAGTAATGAATACATCTAAATGATATAGATCTAAGTAATTATGTGAGATATATGTAAGTGAAGCTTGAAACACCCGATTGAAGACGAGGGAAAGAATAAATCTCGGGACAAATTGATAAAGAAAAATTATGCAAAATATGGATACAAAACTTAAACACAGGGAACTTCCAATAAATATTAAATAAAAGAGGACTATTAGATCGAGTAGAATTACATAATCATGGGGTGTAAAGTTAGATCAACTCTAACCGTCAGATCACGAAGAGGCTGAATAAGGATCGTCAAATATCATGGTAGAAGGAAGAATAAATTCAACCATCTATCCAATCCTGGATTAAAACATCATCATAAATTTAATGGTGGTGAAAAAAAATGTGATGTAGATCCAACTATCCAACCACAGGTCAGATCAATGGTGGACAAATATTTCGCATAACAAAGGTGCGAAGAGTTTAACATAGGGTAGACCCCTCAAAATATTATGGGCCATTGATCACAAAACCACGTGTCGGTTAGAGGTTTATTTTGGGGTCCACAACATTGAGATACGATCTAGGAACCCATCCCCTGGAATGATGGGGATCGTCCATCCAATGAACGATTAAATATGCATCGTCGATTAAGTCAGGCTAGACATTGCTAGTACTCAGTTGTGTAGCCCTGGGTTACAAGTTTGGTTATGTGGGAAGCACAAGTGATTAGGGATAAGGCCACAAGCTAAGGGCATATTCTTTGTTCATATGGAACCTAATGAGGGCCTGGATGAAGTTAGCACGGTTTGAACAATAAGCTCTTCTGGAGAAGTATTTGATTACAATTTGTGGTCATATGAAGACAAGGACCTAGTTAAAGGAATTTTAGGACCTAAATATATGAATCGATGATAAATACTAGATATAGTCTATAATGGAGGTTGAAGCAACCAAAGGATGAAATCAAAGGAATTGCAGAGGAAGCTAATTCACAACAGAAGAATCTATAGAGAAGGATCAAGAAGGAATTCACATGAATTGGTTGAGGATCTAAATAAGGATTTGATCCATAAATGTGATCAAATGGAAGAGGGCTTGATATATAAAATAAGGGCAGACGTGAAAGATACAATATGATAAATTGAATTAAATATTAATGGAGAATATTAATATAAATATAAATGGATTAAATATTAATATAAATGTTAATATTAATGGAGAATATTAATATTAATATATGGAGATTAAATATTAATGGAGAATATTAATATAAAGGTTAATATTATTGGAGAATATTAATATTAATATATGGAGTATAAATACAAAAGAGGAAAAAGTTAAATGGAAACAAAATTTTAACTAAAAATAAATATGAAAGTAAAATAATGAAAAAGGTAACTTTATGTAAAAAGTAAATTCAAAATAAAAAATAAAGTTACATGAAAAGGAGTATTAAAAGATAAAAAGAAAAAATAAAATGAATTTACATAAAAAAAAGTCAAAAAGTTAAATGGTATTTTCCCTTGGTTTAAAAACCCATGGTATTATGAAACGTGAAAATGAAAAAGGAGAATGGATAATTAATTACTTAACAAATGGACAAATAAACATGATATGAAGGATTATGAATAATAGTAAAGGAAGAAAATTATTTTTAAAATAACATTATTATTGATAAAATGAAGAGGTGCATTGAAATACACATTGTTTCAATGTCATACACATTTTGAATGGCTATATAAACAAAATCTTGTGTTGGAAAAATATGTATCTCGGTGGATCAAATATAAATACAATGCATTGAATGTAAATTCATTATTTACCAGGTTGGTGCCTATTTACAAGTTGGGTCTTGTTATGAGGGTTGACTTCCTCACATCTCAATTGAATCTGATAACTGCAAGATAGGTCGTGTATCTCAGAGTTGGATCTCTCTTATTTAGTTGGTGTTGAACAGTTTGATGATTGGTATCATATGTATTCAAGTTTAATAAATATATGATATTTATTCTTCTTTACACCGTTTGTGTTTTTATAACTGCTATATATATTTATGAATAAGTAATTGAAATACATATATGTTATTCAAATAATTTAAGTAATCCAAGAAAGTGTGAAAATGATCTAAAAGTTCAAGACACTGATTCACCCCCTTCTTAGTGTCAGTGTGTGTTTCAATAGAAACAATTTAATTAAATGTGAGAAATATTTTCTCTTTGGGATTGAAATTACAACACCAATCCCATGTGTTTTCTCTTTGCATTTAATATGAAATTTTTTTCATCAAGATATCCTCATACACAATGTTATTTTTTACCACATAACTCACAAAATATTCAAGGTGACTTGGATCTGACCAAGGATTTCCATCAAATTTTGGGACATGCGTAAATACATCAACAAAGAGCATATATGGATATCTTGGAACACATAATATATCCAAAGGAACAAATAAATTTGCATGGAATTTTCTCTTGTTAGAAGCCATACTTGAAACTTACAAGGTGATGATTTCGTGAAATTAAAGAATTGTATACCAATCATACAAATACCAAAGATATGGAGTCACCAATATATTTTGATAATTATGAGAATTTGAGCTCATAAATAACTTCCTACACTTTGAATCAAGTCAAATCCCAAGTTATCTTTATCTTTTAATCCTTCTTTATGGGAAGTACATTTTGTAGTATATTTCTTTGTTATATTTTCTTTATGTGGAGTCTCCAAATGAGATATTTAAATTAACATTCACAACATTCTCATCGAAAATACCCATATATGATAAATCAAAACAAAAAATGAGTAATGGAATTATTCTCGACAACAGTGCCAAAAATATTATCACCTAAACTCTCATCCTAGTGGAAAGTCCAACCATAGGTTCTACCCCATGGAAACAAGATAGGAATTGCATTACTATCACCTTAGTATAATATCCCTTTCACTTTAGGCCAACTCCAAAGGCCAAGAGGGGTATCCCTATCTACTAATGATTGATCTATGAGTAAATATTTGTAGTGAATTAATAACATGCAAAATTATGATTTACTTCAATGAATCCACAATATGTATGACAATGTAAAGTACAAGGATTCTAACAATTGATTGAGTGCTTTAAGATAGCAATCTAATATCAAGAGCATAAACCACAAATTATCCACTTAAGAGGAAAGAGTTAGGAGCTAGTGGATGTGTGTACCGAATATAATGTAAAGAAGAACAATAAATAGGACTTCATATTTTCATTTATATGATTATCATTCCAATAAATGAAACTTACAAGAGGCCATTTGAAATAAACCACTTTAAGTTATTTTAAAGAACTAGGAATGAAATCGGCTAGCATAAATTGATGGTGTATTGTGTGCTTTACGTTGAATCAATCATATGTTGAATTAGTAACTAGATTAAAGTTTTAATGATAAATAAACATAGAATTCCAGATTTAAAGTGAAGAAAGAACCATCCAAGTGAGATAATTCCACTTATTTGCAATACATCTTGGATGATTTAGCTAGGGATTAAGATATGCAACAAATAAACAATCCAAGTATGGTAGAATCAATTTCACAATAGATAAATCAATGCACTAAATGGGATCTTGAAATAAAATATTCAATTCCCCCTTAGGTTATCCAACATTCGCACTATAACTCACCCAAAAATATCCAAATAAATAATATGAAATTCGAAGCAATTTAAAGATGAAATTCACCACTAGAAATGTAAGAAAACTTGTAACAATATTCTAGTTAATGAAATAGAAGCTACATCTAAATGTAAATGGACTTTTAAGCATAAACCTAGCTCCAGGATAATTTAATTTTTACTTCTTTTATGCAATTTCAAAATTTGAAAAATCCTTGAAATCAACCCCCCAAAAAATATTGAATCCTTGAAGCACAATATTATTTGTCAGATTTTCCTCTTTAAGGTTTAGATTCTAGAGATATGGAATGAAGCGCAATCCCTTGATAAATTAGTCTAGAAAATAGAATAAGAAATGAACTTTACACTAAACTAGGTAATAAATGCAATTTATGATTTTCTTTGGTTTTATGTTATATTTCTTTCTAAACAAACAAAACAAATATTTGATTTTTGGTTTTTTTGGTTGGTTGTTGGGAGAAGACAAGTGCTTTATTCCAGATAGGGATTATGGGGTCAAGAAGTATGCCCCTCTTAGAATTGGTCTACCTTATGTTAATGTATTAGGGCTAAGAGACAATAAACCTAGGGTTTAATTAGCCTCTTATCTAATCAAAATAAGATATGTATACCTAAAATAAGGGATTCCCAAAGGAAGTACCTTCACCAACAATATCAACTATAGTTTGATAAAAATACTAAATACCCTTTCTAGGGATCCAAAGGAAAAACAAATCAAGGAATTGAGCACTTAACAAACTAACAAAGGAATAAGGAAATGATTAACCCTAAAATGTCTTCCCTCCAAGTGGTAGTCATAACCTTCAAATAGATTGATCTTGAAATCTTCTAGTAGTCTTGAGCAAACACAACAAATCTGTAATGCACCAAAATAAATCAAGACAAAAGAGCTCTAAGAATTGACATCAACACTTCAATAGGTATATATTCAACCAAATTGTGTTCTCAAAGAAGTAGCCAACCACAACAAAAAATTGAAATGAGAGGATGAGCCTTTATTTATAAAGTAGGCTTCATCATCCTTCTCATTCAATATTATTTTCCATCTACTTAGATCTATCCTAGGAGAACTACAAAAATGACTTGTCTTCCAACTAACTAAAGGAGACTAAGTCAAAATGCAATGAATATGTACCACATGTACAATAATTCCTCCGAGAGAGGGTTTTCCAATAAAGGAGGTTGACTAGGGTCCAAAAATCCTCAATGTCTCTCCCAAGTACAAGAAGAGACCCTCAATACATGGTAAGATGCTCCTCCAATGAAGAAACATCCAACAAGATGCCAACATCTAGCCTCAAATCATGGAATGGTCACACCTGTGGGGTACATGAGGTCTGAAAGAGAGGATGAATCCTCCAAATAAGACCCAAAATACACATATGAAGTCTCCAAGGTGAAATAACATCCTCACATTATGCAATAAACCTCAACAAACTATAGAAGGAATCTCTTTAAGTCAAAAGGTGTCCACATGTGCCAAAATGGCTACTAGAATGATATTCCAAAGGGCTCGGCTCTCAAATCAAGTGAAAATATTCCTATAAATGGATGAATGAAGAGAGCTCTCAAGGATCTAGGATGTATCATGTCAAGAGGAGACACATGCATGTAGAAATATCCCCAAGGTAGAACTACCTCGAGATCTATGACACTTCTTCGAGAAATATTTCTTTACATGAGAAACCATATAGTCATATGCAAGATTCCATGGCCAAATTGTGAGAAATACATAAATGGGATCCATTCCTAGGCATAATATAAGTGTTCTCCCATAGGTATGTTAGCCTTTAAAACATGAGAAACACTTTTACATAGAGTAAAGTGAAAAATACAAAAGGTTCTCTAGGTCATGTGTCCTAGTAGATCCATCCCAAAACCCTCATGTACTTACCCAAACCATGTAGGGATACTTGGGATAAAATTAATTACATCCAATGGATAGTCAACTAAGCCATAAGAGAAAGGATTATCATGAAATGGGGACTAGCAGGATGGTCCATGACCAACCAAAAAGGGTCTAGATCTACCGCCTAGGTAAAAACACTTTTACATAGATCATTTAAGCATGGTCCATTACAATACATGAGTACAAAATGGTCACACTTTTGGCTGATCATGAGGAAATAGTAAAAACATCATGGTGCCACATCTAATCATGGTACTCTAAGTTGTAACATCATTAATAAAGGAAAAAAATATAATCATATGGTAGGTCATATCTGGCGAGAAAAATATGAGGTGCATTGAAGTTAATCTGAGGTGAAACATGCACCATAGATAGCAATTTTTTTTTTTTTAATTGACCTTGACAAGGTTTGGGATCCAATGCAATGAGTGGTTTCATTCCAACAAATATTGAAAGTCCTATATACAAGTACACAACCAATAAATATTCATTACTTAAAGAAAATTCCCATTGTTGGAGTTTGCAACAACATAAAGAAAAGAGAAGCAATGAGAAAAATAGGGTTTGCAACACTAAAGGTAACTCGAAAACCCTTTTATTTTCTTGAAAATGCACTATAAATACTAATAGGAATAAATAAAAAATCAATGAAAGTTTTTGAATCAATAGAAGGTAAATTTTAAATGAATTGAATGAAGTTGCATACCTTAAATTATTCCTCTTCCCTTGCATAACTTGCTTCTTCATAAAAATCTATCCACTCAAAAGTCTTCCTTGGTAAATTCACTTGCATAAGTCTCCCCTCTAATTTTTGAAAAAAGAAAGGAATATGGACTAGGGTTTTATTTTATGAACTTACTTTTACAAAATGATTTTCCTACTCATTTTTTTGCTTGATATTTCAATGCATTGATGATAAGTGCATGCAATTTTATTTTTTTAGCTCATCTTTTGGTGCACATGACATACTTAAGCACACTAGTACAATGTGTGGACCTAAACACACCAAATAAATAGTTCACAATGAAAATATAAGTTCAAATATCCACAATTAAAACTCTGTAGAGGTTTTCATTTGTTGAGGATTTTGTGGAGATTTATTGTTTGTGTGTATCATAAATTAGCAAATGGGATCTTTTATGATATACAAATGCACTTGTGTGGTAAATGTGAATTAAGCACATCTGTTTCTTATAAAATACTTTCAAAACTTTGTTTGAAGTTAGAAATTTATTCATAAATTCAAGGTAGAGGGAATAGACTGTAAAAAATTTAGGCATATATGTCATTGTAGTGGTCATCTTTGAGTTTGTTTAAAGTGATGATGATGGACAGGGAAATTGTTTTACTATGAGATCATGTAAGGTTATGTTTATGGATGGGAAATGTGTAAGATATTGTAAGGTTATGATGGATAATAGGAAATGTGGTAAGGAAAACAATAGGAAAATACCTTTAGTCTAATAATAAGTACTCAAATTGTCACAATAATCACTCACAATATGGTGAACTTGTAACTAATATACATTAAAAACTCACAACTAATATAGATTACAATTTTGAGAGACTACACATGCTTTAAAATTGAGTCTTTACATAACAAATGCATATAGTAAAATTCACAAAAACACTCAGGACATGCATTGGGGTGACTCGTAGTTTTAGAAAATCATGGATCCCAACTCCTCTTCCTATTTGATGAGTGAATTATTACATTACTCTTAATGGATTTTAACTTCGTTGATATGATGATTTTAACTATTCTTCTATTGTATTTTTCTCATTGCAGTGGATGTATCAATGAATTTAGAAATTGATGCCATCAAAGACATCTTGGATTGGGACTACCTTTAAACACCCCCTTGGGGTGTAAGAAAAATATCATTGAGTAATTGTAGATTTATATTTTCAATCCAATTAATGTAAATGTATTGCTTAATTCAACATTTGTTTTATAAAGTGGTTAGTTTCATGTGTACTATTGGAAAAAAATAATATTACATGTTTATAATACATTTTTGAACATACTAAATGCATCGTGTTTACTAATATCATTAATTTAATGTTCAATATTTTTGTAATTAGGATTCTGATGACAAGCGACATGTCTTCCATCTACCATTGCAACCCATTATTATGTCAAATTAAGAAACAATTATTAACATGCACAACTTGGAGAGGACACATGAAAATTGAAATATAAAATACACATACACTAAAAAATTACATTAAATTCATTATCCCTAATACAAAACTTATTCTTCCTTATCTCTTCAATGTGTCATTTTTCAATTTCCATGCCCACAATTAACATGCAGTGAATTCCAACTCCAACACATTAAAGAGATATGTAAAACTTCCCTTTCAAATTTACCTTAACAATGAGGAAAAATGTTAAAATAACTCCCTAGACTAAATCACAAGAAGTAATTTCACTGAATGGAAATTCACCAAAGTGATATTAATGATGAATGCTTTATTATTTAATGTGAAATAAATGGAAAGTAAAACTATTATGACAATCACTCCAAAGTTAAACCTTGATGCATTATCATGAGCATTAAATTAGAAAACAAAGAAAACAAAACATCACTTCACATGTATTTGTTTTTAACACTCAACTAATAAAAGGGTTATTATGTGTACATGCATCTTTGTTTTTTGGGCATTAAATTAGAAAACAAAGAAAACAAAACATCACTTCACATGTATTTGTTTTTGACACTCAACTAATAAAAGGGTTATTATGTGTACATGCATCTTTGTTTTTTGGAAATAGCACCTAGTAAGAAGTGGTACAAGTACACTCATATTTTATGTGCATAGGCATTTAAAATAATCAAGATGTGTTTGATACATACTTAACATGATATACTAAAGACATTTTGCATTAAACATTATGTGTTAAATGTTTTATTGCAATTAGGTTAAAGAGAACCTTATCATCATTTCTATGGCTAATGTTAATGTTTAATGTGCTAAATTAGATGGCTTGTAGGTTAAAGTGGACCTTATCATCATTCCCTAATTTTTTAATTATATATTTTACTACGGGTATGGTCTATCCTCCTTAGTTGGTGTTGTGAAATATTTGACTGAGTACTATTATTGGAAACCCTTCAATATCATTAGGACCCTACAAACTCTAGCCTCTATAGTCAACCAATGAAATTCCTACATCTTTGCATCTAGAAGGATTTTGTAAATTATGTCCATGCATTTGTATTCAAAAGGGAGTAAGATTCTTACCTGCTTGTTTTGTCAACACCATTGTGGAATACCTATCTCAGAATATTCCTTGCATCATGTTGATCATGTGGGTCTACTTATTTGGTCACCCTTTTTGTGTGGACCAATAGTATAGGGTTTTTGGTATATCTAAAAATACTCCTTTCAAGCCACTGATTGTAGTGAGATAAATTGGGAATCACCCTTCGAAAAATTATTACATGGTCTCATGGTCCATACTCACAACATGGAAAACAAACAACGTCAAGTGTTGGAATTTCTATTTTATTGTTTGGGTATCCTAATATCAAATACACACATTTATCCAACTAAGCAGACATCCCTAGAAAATGAGGTGCAATCCACTCACATGCTCATATGAGATAATCTCCACCCACACTTTCAAGATCACAATTTGTGGCACTAATTTCTAATGGTAGACATGGACATTTTTTTATGGTATTTATCCCTCAAGTTGGATTACTCAAATGGAACAATGTTTCTCTCTCCTTGGGATTACTGATGACCTACAAAAACTAAAAGTGGGGGTCTTATATTTGGATTCATATTGTTGGTAGTGGTGGAAATGGTATAAGAAATATTATGGAGGCTATGTCTCTTGGACTTAGTTTGCGTAGGTCATTTATGCTCGTATTGGACATGACACTCAATAGTTGGGACGACTCACAAAATCGCGCTAAATAGGCATAGTTATTAATGATATTTTTTTCTTTAAGCAATTGGAAATATGCATAGAGGGTCTCCTTGATTCCTTTTTTAAAGAATGCTTCATTATAGGTCTCAAGGAGGAAATTAGAGCACATGACATGACACAACTCCCCCAAAAATGGTTGGAATCTTGTGAAAGAGATTAAGAATCTAAGATGGACATTAATGTCAAAACCAACTGCCCCTATCCCATCCAACTCTCAACTAGTGAGAATCCACAAGTTATCTTAGGAAGACATGGTAGACTTCCAACACCTTTGGATTTGCTATAATTGTGATGAGAGATATTTCAAAGGGAATCAATATAAAGAACATAAATTATTTCAAATGCATGTGTTCCCACAAGAACACTCATAATACATATCATCTAAATACACTCTTAAACCAAATTTGGATGATTCCACCCCTCCTGTGAATAAGAAAAACACCTTGCAAGTTACTTTCAAGGAACCCAAAATGTCTCTCCATGCCTTATCAAGTTTCTTAGCACCCCAAATAGTGAAGTTGATTGGTTACATCAAGCACTGGAAAGTGATTGTGTCGATTGATAGTTATAACACCCATAAATTTATTCATAGGAGAGTGGTGGAGAAATCCATTGTTATGTTTTTCCTATACCTAATTTTCAAATTATGAGAGCCAATGGTGGTATGATGAAATGTGGTGGAAAACGTGAAAATATGAAACTCCAAATGGGTGAGTATCATCTCAAAAATTACATGTTTTCTATTGAAATGATTGGTTGCAAAGTAGTTCTTAGGGAATAATGGTTATGCACCTTGGGACTTGTCACCTTGGATTTCAAGGATTTATACATGAGATTCACTAAGGAAGGGCAAAAACATACCCTCAAAGGGCTTACATCTAGTTCCCCTAAAATCATCACCTCTCATCACATGGAGAAGTTACTGAAGAAAGTTCACTCAAGCATTATTGCATAGTTCAATGGTATACAAGTAGTGGACGTCCCTCGATAACATATTCACCTTAATTTATAGTTGGTCCTCTTTAAACATAAACATGTGTTTGAAGCACCCAAAGTTTTACCACCTTCATGGGGGGATCATGACCTGTATATTCCGATCATTCCCATTAGTCTAACACCCAATACACATCCTTATAGGGATCCTTTTGCACAAAATAAAAAAATAAAAAATATTATTCATGAATTGTTGGAGGATGGATTCTTATGTCCCATTAATATCCCTTACTCATCACCAGTGGTCATGGTGTTAAAGAAGGAAGGTAATTGGAGTAGGTGTTCTATTTTATAAGTTCTAAATAAGTTAACCATCAAAGGAAAATTATCTATCCTAGTGATTGATGGTATCTTAGGTGAACTTCATGGAGCCAAGTTTTCACTAAACTAGACCTTTGTTTTTTATACCACCAAATACATATGAAAGACACATACATCCCTAGGATAACCTTGCACACACATGATGGTGATTATGGGTGTTTAGTGGTGCCTTTTGGCCTTTGCAATGCTTCATCCACCTTCTAGAGCCTCATGAACAAAAATTTCCAACCCTTTCTATGTAGTTTTGTGATGGTTTTCTTCAATGATATTCTACAACAAAACCTAGGATTCCCACATAATGCATGTTGATATAGTCTTGCAACTTCCGCGGGACCACCAACTCTTCTCTAAATGCTCCAAATGTTATTTTGGGGTTTCAAAGGTTTAATAATTGGATCAAATTGTCAGTTGGGATGGAGTACAAGTAGATATCAATAAAGTGGTGGCTATATAAGATTGGCCCCAAACCAATATGTTAAATATCCTATGTGGGTTCTTAGGACTCACCCTCTACTACAGGAAGTTTTCCAAAAATTATGGAAACATTGTTGCTCCCTTAACATCACTGCTAAAAAATATTTCGTTTGTATGGAGCGGGGAATTCAAGAAAGACTTCTCATATTTAAAGGATTCCATGTGCACTACTCCAGTATTAGTAGTGCTGTATTTTACTAATACTTTTGTAACGTCCCCTAACCACCCTTGCTGAGGACACACCACTAACTCAAAACAAAATTGTTATGAAAACCAGTCGTAACACACCCAACCACACAAGACGGTCATGCTAATTGAAACTACCAAGCTATGATATATATATATATATATATATATATATAATGCAATTTTAAATAGACAAAAACATTCTGTTCATAAACATATTCATGCGGAAGTGAAAATAAACACATACATGCAATATATACAGGAAATTCTAATAACATTCATACATGTACCTAAACACAACATTTAAACATAGCATGTAAAATTAACATAGATTTGGTACTTATCTTTTTATGAGAAGAACACCAGTTGCGTGCAGACCTTCCACAAACATCCCAGCCTTAGACCATGTTGCTCCAATCTATCAGCAATGGGTCACCCCCAAGATAGGACTAAACTCCACCAGGGCAAAGGAATCCTAGGCTAGGATGAGGCTACTGGAAGCTACACAATGCAACAAGAATGATTCTCTCCAAGGAGCCTACTTATGTGCATTGATCACAGAATCTCATTCCCCAAATGCCTGTCCCACCCAGGGAATATGCACCTTCACTTTTCCACAGTCCATCGACTGCTCCACTTCCCTTCCAGGGCCTCAACAACAGGGCAAATCAGGAATTCTCAGATCTCTGTAGTTGTTGTTGGAATCCCTCCAAGAGAAATCACTTCCCCAACAAATTATCTCACCTGGAGAGAGTTTCTCATAGGCTTGACAACCTGATTCTTCAACCACGAGCCTGAAAACCTGCCTCTTCAAACCATAGTATGCAAAATTGGCTAAGGCAAGGAATGAGTCAACAATTATAGAGGTTCACAATGGAAGAGGTTCAACAATGGAAGAAATGGATCTTGTTGCGTTCTTGTTTAGTGTGTGCATGAACAAGACAAGGGATGGAAATAATCGTGAGTGGACTCGTGAGGAAAGATGGCCAGATTGGTCAAAATGCTGAGAGCGAGAATGGTGAGAGAACTCATGAGTGCCAGAATGGTGAGAGAGAACCCCCACAATGGTGGAAAATCCCACATAAAACTGCATGCATTCTAGGTGACACTTGGCTCTCTAGGAGCTTGTTCCTCTCCACTTAGAGTTTGTTCCTCTCCCCAAAGGAACTTCGGATAACTAGGTTTATTTCCCAACTTTTGTATTTTCAAGAAATACATTATAATATTCACTTGGGTTAAGACCTCAAGCCCAACCCCTTTATCCTAGCCTCTCAGCCCCATCCCTTTCCCTACCCAGTGGATATTAGTCCCCCTTAACTCTTTCTTCGTGGTCAGACTACACACATCGATGTATTTTTATTAATAATATGCATAATCACATATAAGAAAATCAGGCCCATTGGCCTTAACATCTAGGCTCTTCGGAATAATAAACACATAAGCCTACCAACTTATAATTACTTATCTCATTAGCTTATAAACATCATTGCAATTCAACAAGGGCTCAGCCTTTGGGTATTACAATCCCCTCCCCTTATTTTTGCAGTGTCCTCAATGCAACTCATTTACATCACATCAACAAGATTTTCAAAATATTCAAAAGTATGTGGGTATTCTTCCCACATACCATCTTCATCCTCCCAGGTTGCGTCCTCAGGAACGTACCAGGTCCATTGGACCTTTACAAGCCCTATGGGTCGATTCCTGAGCTGTTTGATTTTTCGGTCCAAAATGTGTACCCGATGCACTTGAAAAATGCTTTCTTGCTCCACCTGAATCACATTCCAATCAATAACATGATTAGCATCAGGTATATATTTCTTAAGCAATGAAACATGGAATACATTATATATATACATATATGCAAGGAATGCAAGCATGTAAGCTACTGGTCCAATCCTCTCTAGGATTTCAAACGGCCCACAATATTTGGCTTCCAACTTGGAACAATTTCCCAACTTCAAGAAACTTCTATTGACCTTCACCTTCAAGAATACATGATCACCCACTTTAAATTCCTTGTGAGTTCTGTTATTGTTAGCATAACTTTTCTGCCTATCATGGGAAACCTTTAAATTCCGTTAAATCTTCAACATTTTCTCTTCCATTTCTTCGAGCAACTCTAGCCCAACTACTCCTCTATCAGTTGGGTTGTCCCAACTTACTGGTGTGTTTCACTTTCTACCATGCAGTGCCTCAAGTGGGATCATCTTCAATGATGCTTGATACCCATTGTTGTAGGAAAATTCCACCAAGTGTATATAATATTCCTTAGCATATCCTCTGTCACTTGGTTCACTCGCTCTATTTTCCCATCAGACTATGGGTGATAAGTTGTGTTGAAGTTCAGATTTGTTCTGAACCCTTTGAATAACCCCTTCCAAAACTTTGAGGTAAACTTTGGGTCTCTGTCGGACATTGTTGGGCCCGAGATATGATCACTTTCATGATGGTTATTATACACTTTTTCCGCATGTACATATGTGTTTTTCATCTTTTGAAGGATCTTTTTGAAGAATTTTATGATAAAATGGTATGATCGACATATTGTATGTATAATTCATGTTTAATGATTGTATCAAGTATAATTCATCATGTTTTATGATTTCCAAGAGATAATTCACGTTTTTCTGGTGTTACAGGGAAAAAATGCACTACGCTACTAGTTCCAACACTTGATCTGGCACTCGTTCCGACACTCGATCCGACACTATGTCCAACACTTCGTATTGCACCGAAATGGAAGGCAACTTGGCGGTTACGTCATTGGCGTCCAGTGATGGGAAAATCAGGCACATGGGTTTTGTTTATCCTTGCCCCCTCCAGCTACTGAGCTCCCGACAACTCAGTTTCAGTTGTTCAAGAGGGCGAGTATTGTCTCACTCCGTTTTATCAGTTAGGGCATCATTTATTGTAATTTACAAAAATTAGAAGTGGTTTGACCCTCCTGTGGTCGAACACTTGGTCTGTAAGATTATAAATACCACTAGGATGGTCAGACATAAGTTAAGCATCAGATACATCAGTGTGATAGGAACAAATACGTTTTTACTCTGTTTTGAGTTTTTACATTGCCAGATTATGGCAGAACTGCGTTTTTGGATTTTTATGGTGAATTCGACCTGCTGAGTTCATGGTGTTCTTTTAGAGAGTGACCATGACTTGTTGGGGGGCTCACTAGTAGTCTGGTGACTATCAGTGTGTTGTTCATGCATTCCATAATTTAATTTCTCTCTTTATTTTCCTGTACATGCATATTTTTATTGAGTTGATTAGTTTGTTGTAGCTTAGTTGTTTTGCTTCTCTTTTGCAGGTTAGAATGATGAGATGTGTTAACATGCATTGATTTTGTAGATTAGGAATAGACTTGAAAGTCTCTATACTAACCCCATATGCAATTAGATCTTAGATTATGCTTGATTTATGATTTTATCGTTAAAGTTTAAAACAGAGTTTGATTAGAATAGAACATAGTTTGATTTGGGTTTTCTTTGACAAGGATTGATGGATGGATAGAGTTAATTCCAGTTTTTTGTTATAGCTTGCTTATTTCAATTTTATATATATCTCATTTAATTAGTTGTTGATTGTTAATTTATTTTTCAATATCACAGTTTAATTTATGTTTTTAGTCATTTCTTTATTGCAGTTTGAATGGTTAGAATAGACATAGCATAGTTTCATTTTACGCAATTTCCTTTCCTAGAATTAAAATGTAATTACATTAATTAGTTAATGGTTGAATCTAGTTTTTCTTATGTAGTATAGGAATCTAATGATGATCTCGTTATGTTGTTGATGGTTTATACATGAATATGCAGGGTATCTAACATTATTTTTGTCATGGCTAAACTCTCCTTGGATTGTTTAATTCATACCTTTCATTTTTCCATTGAGATTAGTGTTGAGCTTATACCGTTGGAATTATCCTTTGTTGTCAAGTGCCACCGAGATATTATCCGACACCGAAGACATTCACACAACCACCAACATTATATTTGAGTGTTTCATAGATTAAAGATAGTTTCTTGCTTTTGTAGATTAGAAGAGATAGTTTCTCACTTTCATATTTTTAAATGGTAGTTTTGTTGTTGTTGTAGTCTTTGATAGATTAGATAGTAGTTTGCTCATTATAGATTAAGCATTAAATGGTAGTTCTTCTTGCTTTCACTAAAATAGATTTCCTTTCATGCATTAGAAACAGTTTTGCATTAAGCATTTAGTCCACTTGCCTCTTAGGCTAGATAATTGTTCAATGAGAAGTTTTAGTTTGATTGCTTGCAGTAGTTAGATGTCTTTACTTACTTGTTCATTTGATTTATTAGGTTAGTTAGGTGTCTTTTCTTACTTGTTTATTAGCTTTAGTAGGTTAGTTAGGTGTCTTTTCTTACTTGTTTATGTATTTGCTTTCATAGGGTAGTTACTCATTGAATATAGGTTGACAAGCTAAAATAGTTTTCTTTTGTTAGTTTCTCATTGTTATAGTTTGCTTATTGGTTACTGTTGAACTAGTTTTCTTTACATAGGGTTTTTAATTTCTTTCTTAGGACTATCCATTGACCCTTGGCCCAAAAGTACTTAGGTTACCTAGTTTCAAATTTCTTAGTAGGATTTTCTCATTAGATAGGTTTGCTTGAGTAGAATAGCCTTAGATAGCTTCCTTCATTAGTTAGACTAGACTCCTACCAGCCCTACTACCTTTGGCATATATTTTGCTACAACTCTAAGTTTACTTACCCCGGGTTGACAATTTAATTGAGGGTTTTTACTGTGTTTTTAGTGTATATATAACACCCATCATTTTTGGCGTTGTTTCTGGGGAGTTGTCTCAAGGTAAGAAGTAGTTAGGAAATATATCATCCCTAGAACTTAGCATTAGATTGGTGGAGGGGGAACTTTAAGACTAGAGGTAAAAAGTTGCGCATCTTCTATTTCAGGCTCCCCCAAACCCAATGGTAATTTTTCCTTTTCCTTTTTGTTTTCTTTCATGAATAGACCTAGAGACCCACAAGGTAGATACATTAAATCTAAATCATACCTTTCAACCAAGGTTCCTTCCGATATCTTTGGGGGAAGGAATGTTCCGCTTATAAAATCCACATACCGATACCAAAAAACAAGAGCTAGATCAACCCAAAGAGCTAAAATAGTATCTGAAAATACTAACACAGGGAGCACTATAGAACAAGAAATTGAAGCATCAAACATATTGGGACATGAGGCAAGAACACTCGAGCCTTCCGTAGAACCAAACAATACAACCTTTTCTTTTACACCACCACTAGGGAATCCTAATTTTGAAGATATCATAGACCCTGAATAGGTGAATATTTTGTTTGGTAGTTCAACCAATGTAATTATCTCTCAAATTGACACAAAAACTTTGGCACCAATAATCTCGACCAACTCGAATAGAGTCCCAGAAATCCAATCGGTAGGAAGACCTTTTTATCAAAGGGAATCCTTTTTCTCTTCAAATATAAAACCACTTAGATACTCTCTTTTTGGAAATCAAGCCAATATGGATAATCAGGAAGACCATAACAATGTAAGACATGGGGAGGAAGAAGAAATTGGAAACCAAACCGAAACTACCTTCGGGTTTTTGATTTTAGAAACCACTCCAAATGTCAACATGAAGAATATTCCTCTCTCAGCACTGCCTACCTTTTACGGTAAAAACAGTGAAGATCCATACACCTTCCTATTTGAATTTGACATCTTGTGTAGGAGCTACAACTACGTACAAGATGCCCAAAAACTAAAACTCTTTCCGATCACCCTCAAAGACTCTACACTAAGATGGTTCATGGGGTTGGGAGAATCTAGTATTAGGTCTTGGGAATCCATGAAAGACATCTTTCTTAAGAAGTACCAAGACTACTGCAAGACCAAAGAGTCCCTTAATGACATCTTTAAAATCCAACAGTTAGAAGACGAGACCCTTGAAGACTATATGGAAATATTTGGTTATATCTCCCAGAAGTCAAAATACCATGACCTCCCAGAGGATGAAATTAGGGCTCTTTTACTTAAGGGAATTTCAGAAGAATATCTAGAGATGCTTAACCTGATCGCATCAGGTGACATTTCTCATAAACCATTTTCCGAGATATGTGAAATGTGTAAAATATACTCAAGGAGTAGAGCCAAAACATGAAAGAATGTTCGAGACCCTTACAATAGAAGCTTAAAACCAATTAGTTCAGGTGGCATCACAAGAGCAGAGATAGGGAACCTTCTAGAAAAATTCAAGACAGACATCCTAAGCACAATAGGTTCCCAGTTGGACACCCTTAAAATCAAAAGGAAACAGGTGGAGGAAAATGCAACAATGAACATATATTGCCCAAGGTGCAGGAGGAAGCATTCCTCAAGGGAATTCCCATTAGATAACATTTTAGTTTGTGGCTTCTGTAAAGAAGACCATTCAAATGCGAAATGTCGATCCTTGCCTGGTTTATTAGCCATCTATAGGAGTGGATATCCTGGGGAGTCTTCTTATGCACCTAGGAGGCCATGGCATCCTAGGAACCAACCCACATACCCAGATCTACAATCCCAAGTTCCACCCTATTATCAACAACAACAGTGGAACCCACCAGGTTGGCAGAACTGGTCTACTAAGTACCAACATCCTTGGCTTCAAGGATGGAGAGGAGGACACAATCAAGGAAACCCTGAAGCTCCACCTATCCCTATGTCCAACCATCCTTATCCTTAGTTCCCATCTAACACTTTACAACTTCTGCCAGGTTTTGTTCCACCACCTTTACCTCTTATTCCACAAAAAAAACCACTACAATATCAAAATGCAAGCTCCCCAAGACCGACACTATTACTGGCACAGCCAGTGCCGAACCCCAATAATAAGCCCCCTCAACCTCTTAACAATGTTGAGATGCAGTCCTTCTCGAAATATGTTATTACTCATGTTCCATTAAAGGAAATTCAACTAATATCAGGAAAAGTTATAGATAGGCAGAGACCTTCAGTAGTCATCCAGGAAGAAGAAGAAGAAGAAACCACCAAACAACCCATGGATGACACTAGGTGGGAAGATGTTATTATCCCGAAGAATCAAGAACCCAAGCTTCCCCAAAATGAACCTTCACAAATTATGAAGGTCCCTCCTTATCTAGACCGATTGGTAATCGATAAACCTACCACCCGACCGGAATTTGACATTTTGAATGAATTGAAAAATATTTGTGTCAAAATTCCCCTACTTCAAGCCATTAAAGACATTCCAATCTATAGTAAGGTAATCAAAGAATTGTGTATTAAGAAGCCAGTTAGGAAGAAAAAGGACCCTCCTACAGTAAATTTGGTAGGATGACTCTCTGAGTACATATCAGAGAAGCCAAAGCTAGCAAAATATGGGAATCTAGGAAACCCCATAGTGACCATAACCATTTATGAGGTCTCCATTGGAAACACTCTCATAGACCTAGGAACAACCATCAATGTTATGACCACTACTACCTTGGAACAATTACAGTTACAACATCTTCTTCGACCTACCCCAACCATTTTGGAATTAGCAGATAAGACTAGGGTTATAACTGAAGGGATTTTAGATGATGTCATGGTTACTTTACCCTCATGGGAGTACCCAGTATATTTATTTGTCATTCATTCAAAGGATCCTGCCAGAGGCCATCCCGTTATTTTGGGAAGACCTTGGCTAGCCACAACCAATGCATTTATTCGTTGTAGAGAAGGAGAAATGACCATCTCAAATGTTCTCTCTATCCAAAAGCTCGCCATTTACTCTCTAGATCAACATATTATGGAGAATCTATGGTGGCTTGAATTTCCATACGAGAACAAGGACCAGGAAGAACCCGTATTTCCAAGTGACCATGCATGGGCAATTCAAGAGCACACAACAAAAAATGTGCTAAACTAGTTCATTTCTGCTATCACATGTGTGGATTTTCCACAGTCTTTTCCCAAATTTGAGTACATGTTTGGCGAAGAATTTCAAGAACAATTGGATCCATCCATTTTGTCTTTGACATCTTTTATTTTTGAGATATATGAGTCTTCCATGTCTTATACTGTGCCCTACGAGATTAGTCTTGGAAATTTTTTACATATAAACTCTGGGCTAGATACAGACCAACAGAAACAGTTAGTAGATATCCTTAAAAACAATAAGGAAAATTTTCCTGGGAATACACTGACATGAAGGTTATACACCCTGACACATGCATCCATCATATATGCACCCAGGGGGAGGTAACACCTGTTAGGCAACCCCAAAGAAGGATGAACCCAACACTCAAAGACATAGTCAAGGAGGAAATCCAAAAGTTGTTAAATGTCGGATTCCTCTATCCCATCTTCGACAGTAAGTGGGTATCCCCGCTTGTAGTGGTTCCAAAGAAAGTGACCGAGAAATGGAGAATCTGTGTTGATTTTTGGGAACTCAACAAGGCCACTTTGAAAGACTACTTTCCTCTTCCTTTCATTGACCAAGTTCTAGATACCTTGTCCGGAAAGAAGTATTTCTCCTTTCTAGATGGGTACAACAGGTACAATCAGATTCTTATTGCACCCGAGGACCAGGACAAGACTACCTTTACTTGTCCTTGGGGAACCTATGCCTATAGGGTCTTACCATTTAGATTGTGTAATGCTCCTGCCACATTTGAACGAGCAGTACTAGGGATATTTTTCGATCTTATTCATGATTGTGTGGAGGTCTACATGGATGACTTCACAATCTATGCAAACACTTACCAGGAAGCCTTAGACAACTTATAAAAAGTCATCATCAAATGTCAAGAAATGAACCTATCTCTGAGCCATGAAAAATGCAAAATGTTGTTAATTGAAGGAGTTGTTCTAGGACTTCATGTTTCATCTAAAGGGATAAAAGTTGATACCGCAAAGATTGAGGTCATTGTTAGACTTCCACCCCCCAAGACTCAGAAAGAGGTGAGAAGATTTCTCGAACATGCTGGATATTACCAGCGGTTTATTGAAAATTTTACAAAGATTTTTGCACCTATGTTTGGATTATTGATAAAAGATGTTGACTTTGTTTGGACTAAGCAGTGTCAAACTGCCTTTGAAACCCTGAAAGCTAAGTTGTCTGTGGCACCAGTTCTTAGAGGTCCCAATTGGACTCTCCCATTTCATATATCCATTGATGCCTTTGACATCGCAATAGGAGGGGTATTAGGGTAGAAAGAGGACCAGAAGTCCTATGCCATTTATTTTATAAGCAAGAACTTGTCCCCTGCTGAGTTGAACTACACAGTCACTGAGAAGGAATTCTTGGCAATTGTTCATGCTATTAAAAAATTTCGTCATTACATTACAAGTTATGAAGTATTTGTACACACCGACCATTCTTCCATTAGATTCCTCATGAATAAACCTATAACTAATGGTTGAGTGACTAGGTGGCTCTTGTTATTGCAAGAATTTAATATTATTGTGCTTAACCGACCTGGAAAGGATAATGTAGTAGCTGACTTTATTTCCCGAATAAAAAATGAGGATGATGATATCCCTGTAGATGATAGTTTCCCAGACGAGCACCTCTTTTCCCTTTCTATCAATACCCCATGGTTTGTGGATATGGAAAACTATCTAGCCACTAGGAAGTTACCGTTTCATTTGTCACCTCATGAAAAGAAGAAAATTATTACACAGAGTGATAATTAATCTTGGGTTGGTCATGATCTTTTTCGCACAGGTCCTGATTTGATTATTCGTAGATGTGCCCAAGAGGACGAGGTACCTGAAATACTACAAAGTTGTCATGATGGACCATGTGGTGGCCATTTTTCTAACAAATGTACAACATATAAGGTGTTACATTTGGGTTAATATTGGCTTAGCATTTTCAAAGATGCTGCCAAGTATGTGAGAAGTTGTGATAGTTGCCAAAGGATAGGAAGACCTACGTCATCTGACGAAATGCCTTTGCAGGCCCAAGTTATGATCGAACCCTTCGAAAAATGGGCCCTCGACTTTGTAGGATCAATTTCACCCATGTCCCATAGGAAGAACTATATTTTGGTTTGTACGGACTATGTCACCAAATGGGTAGAAGAAAAATACCTATTCAGGGATATAAAGAAGTATGTTGTCAAATTTATCTATGAATACATCTTTACCCGCTTCAGCGTCCCTCGTGAAATTGTTACCAACCAAGACACTCAATTCACTTACAAGTTGATGAAAGCGCTGACAGAGAAATATGGGATTAAACACCGTAAATCTTCTCCATACCACCCTCAAGCCAATGGTCGGGTAGAATCCGCAAACAAAGTTATGGAAGCCATCTTGATCAATACCATTCAGTTACATCACTGGGATTGGGCCGATAGGCTCCCAAAGGCTTTATGGGCATATCGGACCACCTGGAGGAATACCACTGGACATACCCCTTATGAGATAGTGTACGGGAAACAAGTACTTATATATATATAATTCCAAGTAAGGACCTTCCACATTTCCGCAGAGTTAGGATTGAACCTGGATGAGGCTCAAAAGCAACGAGCCCTAC
The DNA here is from genome assembly GCA_009831015.1 of Picea engelmannii. Taxonomy (NCBI): domain Eukaryota; kingdom Viridiplantae; phylum Streptophyta; class Pinopsida; order Pinales; family Pinaceae; genus Picea; species Picea engelmannii. The sequence goes on along the minus strand of ML792713.1, from coordinate 638,792 downwards.
AATTGAATGAGTTGGATGAAATCAGGAAAGATGTCATCCAACATATTATATTAGTCCAAAACCAGAGGAGAAAGTGGCATGAAAAGTTTATTAAGAAGAAGCACTTCCAACCTAGTGATTGGGCTCTTTTGTTTGATTCCCGATTCAAAACCTTCAAAGGAAAACTTACCACCCGTTGGTTGGGCCCTTACGAGGTAGACATTGTATATGACATTGGAGCTATAAAAATTAAAACAATTGACGATGGACACGTCTCCTTTGTGGTAAATGAACACCGCCTTAAATTTTATCATAAGCCCATTTCCAGAGAGGATTTTCTACAGGTCATGACAACTAACAAGGCATTGGCCTTAGTAGATGGGGAAGTCCCCCCTTGTTCTTGAAATTTTTTCTGGATTTCCTACAGTATATATGTAAATAGTTTTTGAATTTTGTTAATAAGGAAACTCTAGAGGTTTCTGTAAGTAATTATTTCATCGGGAGTACACAGTTTCAAGGATCTTTCTTCAAAACATTGTTATACTTGAATTTTGTGTCTGCTAAAGCATCAAATGAATATTGACTTACTGTAATTAGCCATGTTTTTGCAAAAATTCTCATTTTTAAGGCATTCTAAAGCAATTTCTCTTGAAACTCTTCACCACTGTATAAGGAAGTGATACCATAACTATCAAGCCTAGAGGTCTCTCGTACAGTTTTTCCAAGAAACCTGAGTAAGTGAGTCAAGTATATTTATCAAAGAGTAACAAGGAGGTCTAATTAGCAGTTAGTCATGGAAACAACATAATAATTACAAAATAAGAAAGTGAGTTGAGCCTAGAGATACCTTTCTATTCTTTCTCAATGGTACCATCCACTACACACTAAATAGCTTGATTATATCATATCTTTAGATAGGCCACGTCCCCTTAAGTACCCCTTACATCGGGACAATCACTAATAATATAACGAAAAGTCATCCTCTAACATAAATACCATCCCAATTAAAAAGAAAAAGTTGTTTCAGAGATGTTCCCCCATATTCTTTCATAAGCAATCTTATACTAAAATCTTAAAATATGGAGGGCCAATCTCTGAGGGTTTAAGAGGCTAACCCGCTGGGATACTGAACAGGTCTGCTGGTAGCAGGTATTGGCCTGTGGTATGACTAGGTAAACCCACCAGAGTACTGAACAGGCTTGCTGGAAGTGGGGCATTCTACCTAGCGAGGATGGTAATTTGAAAAAAATAAATAATAAATTTAAATTTGTCCTGATGTACGACATTACTTGCAGACAAAGATGACATGAAGTATGTGTGGTTAAGATAAGGTTAATGAAATCCATAAACTTTCCATTGGGAAATAACTCTAAGAGTATCTCAAAAATCTCTTGCCTACCTCTTCTTATCTATATATAGGATCTCTTATCCTATAGGTGGGGCCATCCCCTAGCTGTCTTGTCAGACCAATCTGTGAAATTTATTTCTACACTTGACATACTGTAAATCTTCGGCTATTGGGGGATACTGACTGGTTTCCTATACTTTTGATTGTGAGGTGTCACAATACTTAGGTGTGGGGGAGTGGTTCATGAGCTGGCAAATGATCATTTCCTAGAGAAATAAGTCTTCGCAAGAATTTTGTATTATTACCATGATACATGTTATTACATTGATAGTCATGATTATTTTTAAATGCTTAACTCATGTGTGCTATAAATTACTAAACACATACTTAACATACCACTCTTTATCGGTTTATTGTTTCATTACAAAATGCATATTGTAGGTTTGACAATACATGTTTTATGCTTGCTATAACCCGTTCACTGTAGGTTTTTGACGCTATATGTCATATGCAAGAAGATTGAGTGAGCATGGAGCATCTTGCCTCTGCTCATTAACTACTGTGATTGTCAAAAACACTTCAAATTTGCAAGCTATCCATTATAATAGGTGAAAATGCACTTAACAAAGAGGTACCGAATGAAGTACCATATGAGGTATCAGCTGAAGTGCCGTATGAGGTGCCATGCGAATTACACACCAGTAATTTTCCTAGATTCCAGGTAACCAGAATTCAATTACATTCAATTAAATTGGTTGCAGGCATTGATTAAAAGATGCTTCATATGTTTATGATCAAATTTCCAAGTCAAAAGACTTGGACATTGATATAAATACGCACCATTACATTACCCAAAAATCGAGCCTTCGAATTCAAATTCTCCACACATGGAATCTCGTGTGCACATGTGGGTAACCTACTCCACTATAGATGCATCCAAAATCGGGTTGGGAAACCATTATCTCCATTTTCCCTTGCCATTTTCTCTCCTCTGCGTTAAGAAATCGCGCCCAACCTCTGCCATCTCGTCCTCTGTCCAAAAATGCATTCAACCTGTGCTAAATCCGTGCCACTGCTTGGCTCTATTACTCCCTTGCTTGGTGAATTCCACCTCTGTCACAATGCCCAGGAGATATGAACCCTCCTCCTATGCAAACTTGTTTCTCCATTCCCAAATTTGCACAGTTCAGAGAAGTGTTTTTGTGCGCTGGCTGGGGGGAATTTTTGTCTAGATTGCAGGGCCATGATGACGAACTCTCTATGCAATTTGCAGTTGGTTTCGATGGTAAGACAACACATGTAGGGTCTCTTATCTTTGAAGGCACAAAAGAGTCCATTGTTGCTGCAACAAAGCTCTCTAGAATGGGAGATAGATGGTTCAAAAACCACCAATTGTCGTGCTCAAGTTACAACAGGGTGTTTAAGCCCGAATTCAAAGATCATTTCAGGAGAAAAAGGGTATGCTAAGGAGTGGATAAAGGCAGAATTGGTCAACCCCCTCATCGTCATCAAAAGGTTAATTACATGTGAAGGTAGATACTTTACTTTCAAAGCTTGTCATTTTAGATTGTTGGCCCATTTTCTGTTCAACAAACCCTTAAACTTCCCCTTCTATTTTCTCAAGAGCTTGGAGAATATGTCCTCTCAAGTGAGGAAGAATGTGACTAACCCCATAACAGTCTCTTTCACCATGGCTTGATCAAGCTCCTTGTTCTAGCCGAGTTAGAGAAACATGGGAAAACTTGGGATGCCTTTATCTACCAATTTGCAAACCCTCACTTGACAGTTAAAACCGGAAAAAATCCACTTAGCCTAAAAATTATCTCTCCATCCAAGCCTGGCTCTCCAAAAACTCCAAACTCCCTTGCACAAACCCTCTCTTTGCCAGAAAAATACCAAAAGCTTGTTGATATCCCTACTTCTTCATCTAGTAATAAGACCAAGAGAAAAGACCAAAAAAAGCCTATTGTTAACCCCCCAATGCCTTCACTCTCTCTTGATCCTAGACCTAAAAATCTCCAAGAAGTAATGCAGTAATACTTTCCCATCATTCCCACAAAAAATAGGGGATCCAATCGATTTGGTAAAGGACCCTTTCGGAAGAGTACCCGGAACACAAGAACCAAGCCTTATGAGAAACCTCCACTTGCTTCGGATCCCATCCAAGTGTCCTACGACCTTGAGATCCCTCATAAGAAACCTAGGGAAGTCTCTGCGGATGGATTAGAGCCACTAAGGAAAACAAAATTAGAACCTACCTCACCGTAACGATCTCCCATCACTCCTACTTCACCCATGCCCATTTTAGATCCTAAAACTGATAGATTGTCCACATCCCTCAAAGGATCTAAGCCTTCCTCAGAGATCACCGATTCTGTCCCAACCATAGAGCAACTACAAAAAGAAAACCACCAGCTTCTCCAATAGTTGGAAGAGAGGAAGACAATATATGTACACCTTCATCATGACAATGCAGTCCTTCAGGCAATGGTCAAATCCCTTCAATGGTTGGTTGATGAAATGACTAAATCTAACCGCAGTCTCAGTGCACAATTGAAGCAACATAAGAGGCATAAGGATAAGTATACAATACAAGAAGGAGAATCTTCCAAAGTTGATCCTCCTCAACAAGCCTAGTCACGAGGGGTAACTTCTTTTTGTGTGTAGTGGGACCTGCAAAATCGTAAGTGTGGGGGTAATGTTGGGCCCGATATATGATCACTTTCATGATGGTTATTATACACTTTTTCCACATGTACATATGTGTTTTTCCTTTTGAAGGATCTTTTTGAAGAATTTTATGATAAAACGGTATGATCGACATAAGGTACGTATAATTCATGTTTAATGATTGTATCAAGTATAATTCATCATGTTTTATGATTTCCAAGAGCTAATTCACATTTTTCTGGTGTTATAGGAAAAAAACACACTATGCTTCTAGTTCCGACACTTGATCCAGCACTCATTCCGACACTCGTTCCGGCACTCGATCCAACACTCTGTCCAACACTTCGTATTGCACAGAAATGGAAGGCGACTTGGCAGTTATGGCATTGGCGGCCAATGATGGGAAAATTAGGCACATGGGTTTTGTTTATCCTTGCCTCTTCCAGCTATTGAGCTCCTGACAACTCAGTTTTAGTTATTCAATAGGGCGATTATTGGCTCGCTCCGTTTTATCAGTTAGGGCATTGTTTATTGTAATTTTTCAAATTTAGAAGTGTTTTGACCCTCCTGTGGTCGACCACTTGGTATGTAAGCTTATAAATACCACTAGGATGGACAGACATAAGTTAAGCATTAGATACATCAGTGTGATAGAAACAAATAAGTTTTTACTCTGTTTTGAGTTTTTACACTGCCAGATTATGCCTGAACTATGTTTTTGGATTTTTATGGTGAATTCAACCTGCTAAGTTTGTGGTGTGCTTTTAGATCGTGACCACGACTTGATGGGGGTCCCACCAGCAGTATGGTGATTGTCAGTGTGTTGTTCATGCATTCCATAATTTAACTGCTCTCTTTATTGTCCTGTACATGCATATTTTTATTGAGTTGATTAGTTTGTTGTAGCTTAATTGTTTTGCTTCTCTTTTGCTGGTTAGAATGATGAGATGTGTTAACATGCATTGATTTTGTAGATTAGGAATAGACTTGAAAGTCTCTATACTAACCCCATATGCAATTAGATGTTAGATTATGCTTGATTTATGATTTTATCGTTAAAGTTTAAAACATAGTTTAATTAGAATAGAACAGAGTTTGATTTGGGTTTTCTTTGACAAGGATTGATGGATGGATAGAGTTAATTCCAATTTTTTATTATAGCTTGGTTATTTCAATTTTATATAAATCTCATTTAATTATTTGTTGACTGTTAATTTACTTTTCAATATCACAGTTTAATTTATGTTTTTAGTCATTTCTTTATTGCAGTTTGAATGGTTAGAATAGACATAGCATAGTTTCGTTTTACACAATTTCCTTTCCTAGAATTAAAATGTAATTACATTTCTTAGTTAATGGTTGAATCTAGTTTTACTTACGTAGTATAGGAATCTAATGATGATCTCGTTATGTTGTTGATGGTTTATACATGAATATGCAGGGTATCTAACATCATTTTTGTCATGGCTAAACTCTCCTTGGATTGTTTGATTCATACCTTTCATTTTGCCATTAAGATTAGTGTTGAGCTTATACCGTTAGAATTCTCCTTTGTTGTCAAGTGCCACTGAGATATTATCTGACACCGAAGACATTCACACAACCACCAACATTATATTTGAGTGTTTCATAGATTAAAGATAGTTTCTTGCTTTTGTAGATTAGAAGAGATAGTTTCTTGCTTTCATAGTTTTAAAAGGTAGTTTTATTGTTGTTGTAGTCTAATCCAAAAATGAAGGCATTGCTGATAAATTGCAAGTTAGTTTAATGTATTTTAGGCATCAGATCATTAAGAATGCGAAATACATAAAGCTTATTATCTGGTTGCGGAATATCAAATGTGACTTTTACTTGATGCTTATGAATGAATAAAGAGATCAACCATTAATATCCATGTTGCAAATTAAGAGAATAGGAAAACAAAACAGAAAGAGAAATAGAGACAAGAGGTTGATAACAGAGTTCACCAATCGTTGGCTATGTCTCTGGGCCCACTTCCAAGTGGAGGACCTCTTTATTGCTCTTTAAAATGATAAAGTTATCTTACAATGGCTCTTTGCTGTTACATTACATGCTTCAGATCTGTTTTTCAAGACCTCCTTTCTCATATTCATACATGTATCATCAATATCCTATCAACAACATGGCAAAAATGCCTCTCAAATCATGAGAAAAGCCCAAAAATTACAAACTGCTCCTTCAAATCCCTCCATCAAAAGTTGTCCTCAAGGATTCAAAAAGTTTGGTTTATATATTTTTTAAGGCTCAGATGAGGAATCCCAACTTCCCTCAAGATATGGCCTCTATTTGGGATCAAATCCCCCTTCAAATGGCCTCAAAAAACCAATTTTTGGGCATAATATCAGTCAAAATAATTAAAAATTACAAAAATAGGGTTAAAAACCCACTTTTTAACTATAATATATGGGTAAGCCCTTTAAATATGGCGCACGCCCCCTATAATTGGTCATATGGGCTTAATATGGCCAAGCACTAGCCCAAAAGGCTAAACATTGGCCCTAAGCATTCGCTAGCTCTTGGATTCGTGGCGTGTTCCATGGGACCCGAGCCCTAAATTCAAAGGATGGGGGGTTATGCCCTTACTCCGCGCCCCTTGGTTGTATGCTTGTATCCAAAGACCATGGGATGGGGCTTAGCCCCAAACCCCTTCGCGCCAACATTGAAACATATCTCCACTGTATATATATTAAAGTGATTTTAATATAATAAGTAGCACTTCAGTGCGTTGGTTTTCGTCCATTTCTCTAGGCGCTTGGACTATGGTGGGTGGTTGTGGATTCAAAACCCATGGACCCCCAAACATTTTTAGAACTTGCCACTTAGACTGTTGACTGGGTGCCACGTGGCTGCCCATGCCTGGGCCACGTGGCACCACCACATTTGTTCAAATATTGACAAGTGTCTCATGCCACGTGTCCAAATCTAATTTGATCTTCCATCTGCCCAGTCAACTATTTCCACCTGTCTCTGCCACATCAGCATCATGAGGTGTCTTTGGTGATGTCATGTTGACATCAACATTGACTTTTTTCCATTTCTTTGACTTTTTAGTTGTTTGAGAAAGCGGTCAGAGTGCGACAACTCTCGCATACAGAGTCCGTTTGAGAAAGTAAATATACTGTCGGAATCAGTGTGACAAAATGGTCACAATGGAATTGGTTTCACTCCATTACGAGAACTTTGACTTTTGAGCATTTTCTGAGCCCGGGGAGCCTCCTGGATCATAGTCTTTGATAGATTAGATAGTGGTTTGCTCATTATAGATTAATCATTAAATGGTAGTTCTTCTTGATTTCAATAAAATAGATTTCATTTCATGCATTAGAAATAGTTTTGCATTAAGCATTTAGTCCACTTTCCTCTTAGGCTAGATAGTTGTTCAATGAGAAGTTTTAGTTTGATTGCTTGTAGTAGTTAGTAGTCTTTGCTTACTTTTTCATTTTCTTTAGTAGGTTAGTTAGGTGTATTTTCTTACTTGCTTATTTTCTTTAGTAGTTTAGTTAGGTGTCTTTGCTTGCTTGTTTATGTATTTTCTTTCATAGGGTAGTTACTCATTGAATGTAGGTTGGCAAGTTAAAATAGTTTGCTTTTGTTAGTTGCTCATTGTTATAGTTTTCTTATTGCTTATTGGTGAACTAGTTTTCTTTACATAGGGTTTTTACTTGCTTTCTTAGGACTATCCATCGACTCTTGGCCCAAAAGTACTTAGGTTACCTAGTTTCAAATTGCTTAGTAGGGTTTGCTCATTGGATAGGTTTGCTTGAGTAGATTATCTTTAGATAGTTGCCTTCATTAGTTAGACTATACTCCTACCAACCCTTCTACCTTTGGCATATATTTTACTACAACTCTAAGTTTACTTACCCTGGGTTGACAATTTAATTGAGGGTTTTTACTGTGTTTTTAGTGCATATATAAACCCATCAGACACAATTGTCTTGGTTATGCCATGTAAGCATGTTACTTCCCTCATATAAATATCTGCAACATTGGTTTCCTTGTGAGTAACCTTCATAGGAACGAAATGGGTAGCTTTAGTAAGCTTGTCCACCACCACCATGATAACATCATGTTGATTGCTTGTTCTGGGAAATTGGGTGATGAAATCCATTGTCACCACTTCCCACTTCCACTCAGGAATGGGAAATGGTTGTAGCAACCCAATTGGGTGTCTATGCTCATCTTTAACCTTCTGACACTCCAAGCATTTAGCAATGTATTCAACAATATCCTTTTTCATGTATGGCCAATAATATTGGCTCTTGACTGCTGAAATTGTTTTATGATATCCTGGGTGTCCTGCATAAGGTACATTATGCACCTCTTTTAAAATCATACTCCTCAATTATGAAGAATTGGGTACATAAATTTTGTTCATGTACAAGAGAATTATATCAACTCCCAATTGATAATCTTCATCTTTTTGCTACATTTTACCTTGCTGCAATTTTGTTTCCAATTCCATGTACTGCAAATCATCTTTTGCAGCCTCAATCTGATACATTCTAATGGTTGTAGAATGAAGTTCATGCACTCTCGTACTAAGTGCATCAGAGAATTTATTTCCTTTGATGTGCGTAATATCAAAGTCATACTCACAGAGGAATTCCAACCATCTAGTCTGCCTAGCATTCAAAGTTGGTTGATCAAACAAATATTTCAGACCGTTACAGTCTATCCTCAACTCAAACCTCTTTCCCATGAGGTAGTGCCTCCACTTCTTCAAAGCATGCACTATGGCTTCCAACTCCAAATCATGAGTGGCATAGAGCCCTTCATGCTCTTTCAGTTTTATGGAATTGAAACATATCACAAACCCATTCTGAAAAGGATGTCATCCAAAAAGACAATGACAAACTTGTCTAAGTATTCCCGGAAAACACCATTCATCAAGCACATAAAAATAACTGGTGCATTTAATAACCCAAATGGCACCACTGTGAATTCGTAGTGACCATACCTTGTCCCGAAGGTGGTCTTGTTGATGTCTTCATCTCTTATCCTTACTTGATGATATCCTAACCTGAGATCAATATTTGAGAATATCTTTTCATCCTTTAATTGATCAAAGAGATCATTGATCCTTGGCAAAGGATACTTGTTCTTTATAGAAAATTTTTTCAACTGTCTGAAATCGGTGCACAATCTCAATGTCCCTTCTTTCTTCTTCACGGACAATACTAGGTCACCCCAAGGTGACACACTTGGGTGTATATACCCCTTCTTCAGAATATCTTCAAGATGCATTTTCAAATCCTTCAACTCTGGTGTACTGATTTTGTATGGAGTCTTTGATACTTGAGCTTCTCCAGGCATAAAATTTATAGAGAAATCGATATCTCTCTTTGGGGGTAGTCCTGGTATCTCCTTGAACACATCCTCAAAATATTTTAGGACTAAGTGATCCTCCAAATTTGGCACCGTATCCTTAGGTGCTTCCTCCATATGTGCTGCAAATAATTGGTAGCCCTTCTTGTAACACTTCTTCAACTGCATTGTTGAGATTTCTCGGACAGTAACATCCCTAGAAATTCCTTGGATTACTCTTGGGTTCCCTTCCTCATCCAGGCAAGTAAATTCCTTGTTACAATAGTCAAATACAACATGGTGTTGGTCCAACCAATCCATACCAATTAGACAATCATAAGAACCCAATGGAAAGATTTTCAAATATTCCTTGGTACTTAGCCCACTCATGTGCACTGGACATGATTTAACCAACTCAACAATTTTTCTCTTGGTTCCTATAGCGAGCTGTACCAACCAAGATTTCTCAGGATTGTTTATTGGTAAAAGAAATCTATCCACACATTTAGGATTTATGTAACTATGACTAGCTCCTGAATCTATCAAAATAGTAAGGCATGGTTATTGATCATACCTTCAACTTCAATCATGTGTGATTGAAACTAATCTTGCTTGTTTTTTAGGGTTGCATAGATCCTAGGTATACTTCTTCCCATGTCCTCCACTATTTATGCTCGTTGTACATTGTGGAAAACTCTCACTTTGTCATTTTTATGAGGACAATATCTATACTTGTGGTATCCTTCACATCCCCAACATTGAATGGGTGATTTTCTTAGCCTTTTCCCACCAACCTCATCCATTCTGTGCTCTCTAAAAGATGGTTTTCCTTGAGGACTGTTTATGAAAAATGGAGGCTTTTCCCCTTTTGATTGTGTTCCTTCTTAAACTTCTTCTTGTCCTCCCAAGCCTTCTGGAAAGTAGGCTTTCCTTTTTGCTGATCATATAAGAATTTTTCTCTCCTTATGGTTTCTTCCAGAGTCTTGGGATCATCATATTGGATTTTATCACTGATGAAAGATGGCAGCCCACTCAGGTACCTCTGAATCTTCACTGTTTCATCCTTGATGAAGGAGACATACTTCAACAATTATAAAAATCTCCTTTGATATTCCTCAATGGTCATTCTGCCTAGTTTGAGTTCAAATAACTCTTTCATATTTTTATCATAATACCTCTTGGTCAGGTATTTCTTCTCGAAATGCCTCTTGAATTCCTTCCAAGTCACATTATTCTCCCTGAGGTGTTGTAATTGCACAAGCCGATCCCATCACATGGATGCTTTTCCTTTCAACTGGTAGATGGAAATTCTTCCTTCTACATGAGAAGAGTAGTTATGCAATTGGAAATACTTCCTCATGCCTAACAACCAGGGATGACTTTAAGGATGGAAATTTATTTTAAAATGTAGAAACCTTGACGAATATTACTAATCCTTCATATGTCAATTATAAATGTTTGGCGATATTTTTTTTTAAATATTCAAATTTCTAAGTATTTTATATAGTTTTTATAAAATTTTGGCGACTTTTAAGGTAAAATAATTTTATCCTCTAGAATTTGGGCAAATCATTTTTAATATAGTGAATCTCATTTTTGGAAAAACCATGGAAAATTAGCCCATGAGAAAAATTTAGCCCCTAAAATCATCTATGCTAGCAACCATGTTTCAACATCCACATCCTTCTTGTGCTCTCCATTAAAAGTAAGAGGTTTAATCTTATTCATTTCTCCTTTTAACTCATCCACCCCAGACCTCCTATGCTTCCTGACAGGGGATGGACTTGAGCTATTGTGTGATATCCTATGGGAATGATTTTGGGAGTGATGGTGATGTCTGCTACCACTCCTTGATCTTCCTTTCTTCTCAGGGGTCCTATGGCTTCCTGATTTGCTGGAGCCACTCTCCTTATCCAACTTATTTTCAATATTGTCCAGGATTTGGATTAAATTCATGTTGAAGTATTCTTGTTGTTCCTTGGCCTTCATAAGCCTCTCATTATCATCCTTTTGGATCTGGACATCTGTCTGCAATTTCCTGATGGTCTCAGCCATATTTATGTCTTCCTCCTTTTCTCCTCCATGTCCAATGGAGTTCGTTCCTTCCCCATCCAACTGAACATTCAACCCTTTGTTTTCATATTGTTGAATGAAGACTACCTGAGTATCATCCATCACTTCTTCACTCTGTGCTGACTCTAATCTGGAAATTGTTAATTATGCAAAAATGTGCAGCCAATAGAACTTTGTCAGGATAATTGTTTTTAATAATTTCATGAAAACATGAACCATTCTGATTCATTAATATATCATACTTATTTTCTGTTTTTTTTCCTAAGAAATTGATTGTTCAGATCCTATTTATGGGTGAAGATTTATCTTCTATTGTTCAATACCTTTCCAATGGCTCCTTCCATGCTCAATTCTGATTTTTGAGCATGAAGTTATGGATACTTGAACAATTTGTCCCTTTTCTGTTATTTAAACAAAAATTTTGGGCACTAGCCCATTTCCTTCGACCCCCAAATTCATGTGACTAGGGGTTGTGATCGAGTGCTAATTGTTAGGCACTTATCTCATGATTCAAGCCTTCAGGGCTTCAGAACTTCGAGGCTTCGAAGGATTTGCCTCCACTACAATACATTTTCCCCAAATGTCGATTCTATGAATACTCGAAGGACATAGATATCGATTGTCCTCCTTCCTTGTTTAGATCTACGGTGGATTAGATATATGTGACTCTGGGCTTAAATTTTTTTTAAAGTACCTCACAAAACATATCCCGTACTGTCGAACTGACGAACCCGCGAAGGAAAGTGGATCTATGATCACATTCTCTGCTCGAATCAACGGTGGATAGGAGCTCCGAGACTTTGGGCTTCAGAGGTTTCCAAAAACACTTCACTACCAATATCCTTAAGTGTTGACCCCCCAGATATCCCCTCTCTTTCCTCCACCTGTCATCTGTGATCAACGGTCATGATGGACTCGAGAAGTCCTCAACCTTAACTCCTTATACTTGAATCCTCCGGACCACGAGATATACCGTCGCATGTCCCCTCCCGATGGACGAAGAGGATTTACTCTGTTCTTCGGAGATTTAGGAATCTTCATACTTAAAAATTCTTGATCAAGTTCCTCCATAGTGCCAAGTATCCAAACTGCAGGATCTGGTGCCATGTGCAATAACAATAGAAATGGACACGTGGCCTAATCCGAGGGATGACACGTGTCAAGATAAAAATGGAAAATCGACCTTTCAAAAGAAGATAGCACATTGAAACATGGCATGCATCATGTGTGTCCACATCACCCCTAGGTGACATCACCACCACACCACTTCATAACTTTAAGAGTTCGGGACTCCAAGACTTCAGAGGTCCAGAAGTTCTTCCAACAATTTTCCCCGAACGTCGAACTCTTGAACTACTTAAACTTTCGAGGCCCACGAAGTACGGTTGTCACCAATAAAAGTGGTGACACGTGGCCCCACCATTGAGTGACACATGGCCCTACTTACGCCCACTTCTCACAAACTCTCATTCCCCACATGCCTGTCCCACCTCGAGAATATGCACCTTCACTATTCCACAGTCCATCAGTTGCTCCACTTCCCTTCCATGGATTTAAAAATAGGCCAGATCAAGAATTCTCAAAGCTCTATAGCTGTTGTTGGACTCCCTCCAAGAGAAAACACTTCCCTAGAAAACTCTCTCACCTGGAGAGAGTTTCTCACAAGCTTGACAACCTCCTTCTTCAAACACAGGCCTGGAAACCCACCTCTTCAAACCACAGTATGAAAAAATGGGTAAGGCAAGGGATGACTCAACAATTACATAGGTTCAACAATGGTGAAAATAGCTCTTGTTGTGTGCATTTTCAGTGCGTGTGTGAATGGGACAAGGGATGGCAAGAATCATGAGTGAACTTGTGAGGAAAGATGGCCAGAATAGTCAGAATGGTGAGAGAACTCGTAAGTGCCAGAATGGTGAGAGAGAACCCCCACAATGGTGGAAATTCCCACATAAATATGCATGCGTCCTGGGTGACACTTAGCTCTTCAGGAGCTTGTTTCTCTCCACTTGGATTTGTTCCTCTCCCTAAAATAACTTAGGATAACTGGATTTATTTCCCAACTTTAGTATTTTCAGGAAATACATTATAATATTCCCTCGGGTTAAGCCCTCAATATTATCCCCTTTCTCCTAGCCTCTCAACCCCATCCTTTTCCCTACCGAGTGGATCTTAGTCCCCCTTAACTCTTTCTTCGTGGTCGATCTACACACAACGATGTATTTTTATTAATAATCTGCATAATTACATATTCAAAAACCATGCCTACTGGCCTTAGCATCTAGACTCTACGGCCTAATAAACACACAATCCTACCAAATTATAATTACTTGTCTCACCAGCCTATAAACATCGTTACAATTCAACATGGGCTCGACCTTGGGGTATTACAACTTTTTTCCTAGAAAGTGATTCCTTTGTTAGAGGTCTTATAACAATTTTGATGCAAGAAGGGTGTTCTTTGGAATTCACCAGTAAGAAGTTGTTTGATCTTAATGTAGGTAAATCTACATATGATTAATAGATGATGGACATCCTTCATGAAGTGGAGATGTGGTGCCCCTATGATCTTGGTGGATATTGGTGGCCACCCACCTATTCCAATTGGCTCCTCTTGTCCATTTTTAGTTCATCATGTTCTTCTATACTTATTTGTAATTGTGGGTTCTACACTTATGGGGTTGTCTAAATCCCTAAACATATTCTAGGTGGATACTGGTGGCCTCTCACCTAATCGAACTGGATTATTTTGTATGTTTTCATGTCGACACATCTTGTTGTACTTCTAGGGCCGTTTTGGATCCCTAAACAATGTTTTTTTGTCTCACCATAATCAAGCAATATATATGAATTCATATTTTGATGCCATAATGTTTAGTTCATTGAAAGAACTTTCCAACGGGCTATCACACACCTAAAACGAAGGTCGTATGCAAAAGTTATGACCCCGAGAAGTTGAGGTACCAACTTACCTATAGGGGCCCACATGACGTTTGGCGTTTCACCTCCTCGGGTTAGGTTTTTGGATGTCTAGGGTTTTGGAATTCATGAGTAATATCAAAATGGCCTATGGAGCCTCATTATAATCATTCTTCTTAGACAGATGCGCATAGCAGCCACATCTCTTCTCAGAGATAGCTACCACCATTCGAGAAAGTGTTTTAGTTATGTAGTTTTACAATTTTAGCCTATTTCATTTATTCAATAGAACATATTGTTCACTGGATATTTGTGGTGTTCTTCATATCTCTATATTTATTGTATTCAGTCTGTTAATCAGTTCATTCCGCTCTTAAATCCGTATCACCCTATCTCATAGGAAAACATTTCTAGATCAAGACCGACCATCATAGTCTAAAGTATTTTCTAGGACAAAGGTTATCATCACTAGAGAAACATAAGTGGGTCACCAATATGTTGGGGTATGATTATGAGATTATATATAAGAAGGGTAAATACAATGTGGTGGCAGATGCTTTATGTAGGCAACTCGAGGAGGATGAATCCTTTTCCTTATCTTTACTCACTCTAGGTTGGATTGAGGAGTCATGCCAAGAATGGATGGAAAATGACAATGTAACTCAATGAATCCAAAGGATTTAGGAATATCCCAACCCTCCTAAAGGGTATACATGGTGGAAATACACATTGAGGTATAAAGGCTACATTATTCTGGTAAATAATTTTAGCTTAAAAACAAAATCTCCTAGAGGAATTGCATTCATCCTATATAGTGGGTCACTCTAGATTTCATAAAGAATATGAAAGGATAAGAACTCACTCATTTGGAAAGTAATTTTTTTTTTTTTTTCTAGAAACCCCTGAAACTTTGAAATGAAACAAGGGTGAGATAGTGAAGATGCTAGGGGATTTAACACCACTCCCGATCCCAACACATATATGGACCAACATCTCTAGGGATTCTATAATGTGACTTCCAAGAGAGGGTAACAAATCAATGATCATGGTGGTAGTCATATGGATTTCCAAATATGGTCATTTTTGTGCCTTATCACACCCATTTACCCCCTCCTCAGTTGCCCAAGTCTTCATGGATTATATTTTTAAGTTACATGGCATGCCCACTTCCATTATCTTATATCAAGACCCTATCTTCACAAGCAAATGTTTGCACGAGTTGTTTAAACTTCAAGATACCCAGTTGAAAATGAGCATTGTATATCATTCCCAAACAAATGGTCAACCAAAGCAGACAATAAGTTCTTAGAAACTTATTTGTGATGCTTTGCTTATGAAAAACCACACCAATGGGAACAATGGATTCCCCTTGCAGAATGGTGGTACAGTACCACTTGTAATGGAGGCACCAAAATGACACCATTTGAATATTTCTATGACTAAAAATCCTTGTCAGTGACTTCCTATTTACCAGGAACCTTGAAGGTTCAAGCAATGCTTAACACACTTCACACCATAGAATCCATTTGCAAAGGACAATTTGGTTATGAATTAAAATATAATGAAACAAAAAGAAGACTAACATCACTCTGAACATTCTCTTGCAGAAGGGGATTGGGTGTTTCTTCACCCTCGTCCCTATAAACAAACATCACTCAAAGACAAAGTACCCCCAAAATCAGCACCAAAGTTCTACGAACCCTATAAGATCATCTAGTGCATTAGAAAAATGGCCTACAATTTGGATCTTCCATCCCACTGAAGATTCATCAAATATTTCATGTGTCTTGTCTAAATAAGGTCATGGAATCAAAGTGCAAGGTGAAAACCATCTTGTGAGACTTGATGAACAAGTCTTCATTTGGGTCCAACAAAGAGTAGTATTACTAGAGAGCATCAATTTGTACCAGTGCATGATCCAATGGAAAGATATGCAACTTAAATATGCCACATGGGAACCAACAATGATTCTATAATGATTTCCTTATCTCCAGCCTTTAAGACAATGTTGATTTTGAAGGGGGGGTGGGGAGATGTTAGGGTACTACCCTGACATCCCTACTTTAGGCTATGTAGGAGTTATTTTTAATTGATGAATTTAAATGATTGATACATCTAAAATATGATTTTAAAACACATGATTCATTAATAATGTTAATCATTAACATACACATAATACATTTTATAAATCAAACAACATCAACATCAACATGTTATGAAAAGGAATAATGCAAATGAATGATAATCTAAAAATCAATATATATGTCAAACACATATTGAAATAATCAATTTACATGTAAACTAATGCTTCACCATAAGAGTTATATGTATAAATATATCCACCACATAAGAATGCAACTACACTATAATATATCTGATCTCAAGCGAGATCTATATCACCCAATAAGATCATACTTCATATAGGATTAGAAGGTTGTGTAGTAGGTGGGGTAGTAGGTATATCGATGGATGGATCCATAGTTGGTGTAGTTGGTGATGTAGGTGGAGGAGGAGTAGGGCGAGTAGATGGTTGAGGAGGATCATTCTCAAACATCTCATCATCTAAAGATGAAGTAGATGAAGAAGATGAATGAACATGTCTTGTAGCTCATTGTTCCTCATCCCTCACTCTTTAAATTAGGTTGGGGTTATTAACGATATGACACATAAATAATTTCATATCATAGGGAAAGCTCACATATATATCTAAAATATCAAGGTCTTTCACAATCAGTCGAGGTCATACTGGAACCACTCTTAAACCAACCATCAATGTACATAACTTATCTGTGACATGGTGATGAAATTTTCAATTTGGTATTCATGTCATACCAAGTCTACGAACCTAATTTGGATCATTGAACTCATCAATCATTGCATCAGGTTGGGGACGCCCCTTACCAACGTATGAGCCAATATCTACAAAATAATAGACAACAATAATTAGACAATTTAAACAAATTCTTATAATCAATTACTTGTGTATTAAATAAGATGAAAAATATGCAACTAGAATGATAAAAAGATAACAATAATATTATCTCTTGTGGCTGGTATCCTAGCTAGAAGAAATTAGATGTTTGGAATCCACGCTAGTCCATCCTTGCATATGGATACTAACAATATTGAGGATGCGATCATCCTCACTAGCTAATAGAATCAAAATGATTACACTCACATACTTGCATGGGTACTGTAGTTGGCCCCACTTAGGAACATATACCCCCACATGTGTATAAGAACATTAGTCATTATCCTAAGAGGGTGGCAATCAAATGTTGGTCAAGTCACAAGAAACATCTAAAAAAAAACTTTTAATTAAAGGGAAGATACATCTCCCCTAAATAACGCTATGAAAGCAATCCAAAGGCATACAAAACTATCATAAAAGAATCATATGCCACTTAATCAGTGTGGGCCTATGAAATAAATGATCTACATAGTGATTAGAGGTAAACTAATGCAATTCCAATTAGAGGTATTGTATGCTAGTTCCATGATGTAAGGCATCAACACCTAACCTCCTTTTCTCCAAAGGAATGTAATCAAAACTTGTTATCGCACAGTTTGTAGTTTGGGTAAATCCCAACCCAAGCAACAAGTGTGTGACACAACTGGGGGCACCTATCACTATCACCTAAATAGATGTCCCCCTCGTTTTAATGATGGACAAGTACAACACAAGGGAGGCTTCTCGGGTGACCCTATGGTGATTGCAAGGGGAGAGGCCAAGAGTTAAAGAAACCACCCCTATAGGTCACGATTAAAACATCTTGAATCTTGATGGAGGATGAGTATAAGTCAAGGAAAAGTTTCCAATTGATAGTACCTACAAAACAAATGTTAGACAACCCAAACCAAGACTATATATGATGAAATATGCCCCGAGACAAGAGGGAAATTAGCAATAAACCTTGTTGTCCCAAAATTGTAGCATATTTTACACATAAAAAATACTCACTTCGATAGTGTCGCAAGTGTCATCATTACAAGTGTCTCAAGTGTCGCATTTTGCTCGCAAGTGTCTCAAGTGTCAAGGAAAGCATACTGTCATGATGCCTATGCCGTGCCTATAACGACATGAGAAGGACACTTGGTACACATCAAACACTTGACTTGGAAGAGGAGGAATGGTTAACTAGGCTTATGAACCTCTTGCCATCTGAAAGAACCCAAAAAACTGAGTTTTTGGAGGAGAGCGCTCCCCTATACCTCTCTCAGGAGTGCTAGCACTCCCCTATACACTATCTGGGAGCGTTATAGCACTGCATCAGCCCTTTTGAAAGAGCGCTCCTACTCTCAGGAGTGATGGCACCCCCCTAAAGCCTATTTGGGAGCGTTATAATGCTCTGATGGCCCTTTTGAGGGAGTGTTACCTATTCTGGGCAGCAGTTGATTTGTTGAGAAGAATGGGGGAAGGATATTTTCACTCTTGGAAGGTATTTGGATTCAAATCCTCAATCAAGCCATGATATTAAGGCAGATCCCTAACTGAAGGAGGAAAATCCTCAACTCACCCAAAAGATATCTCAAGTTGTTAAGCCTCTCCAAGGCTAAATAAGCAGTCTTTCTCATGGTGAAAGGGGGATCTGAATGGAGAATCATACCAAACTTATGATATCATAAGTGATATTTGGAGAAGGGATGAGAAGCATGAAACCTATGATCTCATAGGAAACACACAGTGAAGTGGAGGCTAATTAGCGAAGCTATCATCATTCCAATCGTGGAGGTTTTGAGCAAGGGTTAGACAAGGAGAACTTGACGAAACTGCTACATTCCATCTATGGCTGTAAGTAATGTTTTGTCCTCATTAATGTAATATGCTTGGCCTGTTTCTTTCTAATTTTTGTTTGAAATCACATGAATTTGTCTCTAATTATATAGGTCTGCTTCGAACTAATATTGATAGAATAGGAAGTGGTTGTACTTTGTTTGTCTATAGGGCTTATTTAGGAGCTCAAGATTGGAGTTCAACTCGTAGCGTGCAGGGTCAAACATCGGTAAAAGGTACATATTTCCTCCTTCCTCTTCATGTATGAGTTTGTGTAGACCTAAAAGGAAGTTAGTGACCATGATAAGAACTTTCTGTCTTAGAGTTAAGAGTCTAGCTCTTTGAGGAGATCTACCTGTCCACAGGGAGATTTTCCTTCAACAGAAACTGGCGACTCAACTGGGGAATCGAATCAAAACTTTTAGTTTTGGTCTTCCTCAGAAGGCAGACCAAAAACAAAGTGCTTATTCCTCAGAAGGCAGAGGATCAAATGTCATTAGGAAGATTTAATGAAGCATCAAGAAGCTGGACAAAGGCAAAAACAGAAACTGAGTTGGGTGATGGGATTGAAGACCCTGGATATTGTCTTTATAATTCAGGTTGCGATGAAGTATGTATTATTTACGACACTTAGATCCACTGTGTATGTTTCGTGGCTATGTCGTCTTGATTACAAATTTATCGCACAGATCCACAGTGTATTCCAGTGGCTGTGCTACGATTGATATGACTACATGGATCCACAGTGTATGATTGGTGGCCATGACTTTTGTTTATGACGTCATTAGTCTATGATCTGAGTATGGGAAGGCCTACCTCGGAATTGATATGTGTATGATACTCTGCTGATGCTTGATTGTTTGCAGGTCTCCGAGTAGATGTGCTTTTGGTTCTTGACACACACATACAGCTTGCAAAGTCTTTCGACTGTCACTGGTTCCACTCTCAGACTT
>ML792713.1:594749-605203 GCA_009831015.1 Picea engelmannii | reverse complement strand
GCACTTACGGATTTATCCCAAAACAATAGTTTGTGGCCTTCTTCATTATTTTTTAGTTTTTTGCTGTTGAGAGCTTGGAATCAATCCACTGCGTTTCTCTCTCTTGTCTGACTGAGCAGGAACTCTGGTGAAGGGCACCAGAAATCTGTGAATCATCTTGTTTGGTTCTTTGAGGCCATTGTTCTTCACCATCTCTCTTTTGTGTGATTTTTTCGATTTTTCTTTGTTATCTTTTGTTTTCTGTTTTCTTCTTGTTTCAATCACAACAAGAGGGTGTGTGTTGTGTGTGCGAAATTTGATCATACTTGTCTGCATCTCCTTGATCTGAAAGGGTAGTTGGTAGGAGACGTTTTTTTTCATTGAATTAATCATTCTTCGCATACAAATGACAAAGATACATATTAGTGATTGGTTTGAATATTAGAAGGCATTTTTGAAAATGTTTTAGCATTGCATTGGATTCGATTGAGAACCGACTAATTGACGACATTTCATATTAGTGTTTGATAGTGAAAACGACTCTTTCTCTTTCCCTTAAATAGGCGTTCATTGAAAAGAAACGATTGCTTATCATATTTCATGCATTTTTGGGGAATTTGAGTCATCATTCCATCAGTTTCACTTTCATACACCCTTTGAGTAAAGAACAACTCTAAAACGAATGCTAATTAAAAATTATCTAGAACATTTTTGTTTTTAGGATCTTCCAACAACAGTAGACTAGGGTTAGCACTTTGGATTAGGATATGAGTACAACTCTCCAAAGTTTAAAAAAAAAACATTAGCATCTTGAGCTAGGGAGAGTCAAATCCAATTGTCGTATTAGTTTTCTGGGATCCCCCTCTCACACAGGGGTTACGCACGAGGTCGCATTCGGGCGAATTACGGAGATTATCCCTCCGTGGTTCAACTGTTTGTAGTGGTTGGATCGTATATTGGGGGTCACTTGGAGGTATACCCACGATTATGTGTGGGAGCCTCTCGGGTTGATTTCAGACTTGTTATCCTGCCCATACGTTTCGGATCAGACTGTCGACTATACCCGCCCATGGACTCACTGCAAATTGGTGCATTTAGTTGCCATAATATTTAGGGAAGTATCACTGTACCTCGAACAAACATTGGTCAAACTCACTCAGGCTCCTTGGAGGGTAAATCCACAATTACTGTGTAGAAGCTTGCACCAAGGTGAAAGTCCGTTAAGCAGGTCACCCTTGTAACTATTCCACCATATCCTAGCCCCTTCTTGACTTGATCACGCGATGTTGGATTTCATCACCAACTAGTACGATCAACAAGAGAAGTTTTGTGTGCTTGGTTGATTCCTAGATTTTATTAGCGCATGTTGTTTCTTTTTGCTAGTCGGCCCTAGATTTTCAGTGTGTTCTGTTTTTCTCCACAATTGAGCATGTAGACGATAAAGGTCTTCTCCGATCATGTAGGATGCAAGGGCTGCCTCTAGAAGGCTATCAACCCTTACCTTCTAACCCTCCAAAAGACAACTACCGTAGAGAGGTAGAAAATCAATCTGACGCTGGAAGTGTTATTTCTCCTCCGTTAGATAACTCAGAAGGTGCTTTGGTCATGGTTGAAAATCCCATTACATCTGTGTCAGTAACCCCTCTCAAACCACTTTTGGTTCATTTAGACTCCTTTGGGAACGTCATAGACGAAGAGATCCCACGATTACACTGAGGATTTTTACCGAAACATATATGGGATCCACAAAACCAATCTTTGGTGATGAGTATAGGACTCTTGTTCATCCTAGCACTGCAGTAGAAACCAATACCACACCTGCTCGTTCTGTATGGAGGACTTCATCTAGACACGATCTCGATGAACGTTTCGAATCTATTCGACAACCCTTTCATCCTCATGACCCTCCTAGTAAAACAGGACCATCCGGTCAAACCATGAATCATCCAGTTGATCAGGTTATTAACCCTACTGCTACACCAGAAAAAGTCCACTCTAATGCTGGACTCATCACCTCTACTCATCCCCAAAGCACTTCAATCTCTACCCCCGTTTCTACAAGCTTTTACTCTACAGCTCCACATGTTCCACATGATCTTGCTGGGACATCTTCTCACATGAGAACGCAGACCCCTGTTGGCCAAACACAACTGGCTGGAGGGAAACCACCATCCAACACACCTTTCCCTCCTGGAGGACTACCTTTCCATGGCAGGCCTACCCCTCCCGAGGGACAGCCCCCTTTTCATGCTCCTCGTGGAGGGAAACCTCCATTTACCAGTCATACCCCAGTCATAAATCCACCATTGGCAGGGAGGAAACCCTCGTTTGATGGAAACCCTTCACAATCCCGGGGAGTATCTTCAGGAGGCACTTTTAATCAACCCCACATTGGGGGGAACTTGTATAATAACCCACTAGGAGGGGTATCCAATCCTGTCCCTTCCGGAACATCTTACGGGCAATCTTATCTGGGCGGCATCCCAAACACCACCTGGAGTTCTTCGGGACCACAATCTTATCCTCCTCAGGGGCCTCATGTGTATCCGCCTCTGGGATCTACTCGTTACTATTCTCAAGGGAAAAATGTTTATCCTCCTCATGGGAAAATAAATCACCCGGCCTATAATGTTCATAACCCACCGGGTTATGCCAATGTTTCTCATGCACCATCGAATCCTTCATATCCTGGCCAGCAACAACTGTATGTAGGAGGACCTACTAGTTACAACTACCCACCTAACCCAGTCTATGGTCCTACTGGTGTTCCTATGTCGCACCAGTATCATCCGCACATTAACCGACAACTACCTTTCCTTGCGACTCTGGATCTCCCAGACTTGTCTCGGTTAACTAATGATCCTATTTCTCATTCACTGGTTTGGCCAGTCATTCCAACTAAACTTCCTTATGATATTCCGAAATTTGACGGAAACCCTAGCAAAGATCTGAACAACCATGTGATGACTTTCCATTTGTGGTGTTCATCAAACTCCCTCATGGATGATTCTATATGTTTGTGTCTTTTCCAGCGAACACTTACCGGTTCGGCAACAAAGTGGTATATTGAACTACCACGTGCTTCTTTTCATGATTTCAATTCCCTTTCCATGTCTTTCCTCACGCACTTTCAACTGCCTATTCGCTACGAGACGTGTACTAAACTCTTGACCTCCCTTCGTCAAACTAACTCCGTGCATATTTCTGACCATATTCATGAGTGGAGACGATGACGAAGGATGATCAAGGTTGTCATTCCTGACATGCTCTTGGCGTAATGGTTTACGAAATCACTGTTACCCCCGATCGCTCGCAATGTCGCTATGGGTGGTGCGGTCACAGAGGAACAAGCCATCGCTCGGGCTCAATACTTAGATTTGGTTTATTCCCAATTTGGTACTTTGTATGATTTGCTTCTGAATGTTGCTCGAGCTAATATTGATCCTTCTAAGCCATCATCCTCATCTCATGCGGATGGTGTTATTGGTTCTGTCAAAACTCAATCTTTTTCCAAATCGACTACACACTCCTCTACCTCCCCCCAAACTCAGATCTCTTAGGTGAATGCAGTTCAATCTTCCCCTTCAAAACAATCTGGAGGTAAGAAGAAGACAAAGAATAAATCAAAAAATAATAATTAACAACCCAAAAATCAAACACCTGCTACCGAAAAGAAACCACAACGGAAACTAAAATTCCCGTGTATCATTTGTGGTGATGATCACTACACTCGAGATTGTCCACTTCATAATGAAGTGGCCAAAATTTTCCAAGGGAAGTCACAACCCACTGTGCTTACTCAACCTTTTCCACAGCAGCAATCCATGGTTACTCAAACCCGCTCTCCTGGGGGCAGTTCTAGCAATCCTCATGATGAGGCCTCGTCGAGTGCACATATTTATATGTTTAATGGGATCAATTTGACCACTCACTCTAAGACATATGACACACTAGGTAACCCTGACAAAGGAAAAGACACTAACGGTGCCAGTACTTTACCGGATCCATCATCATCCTCCGTTAGTCTTCCATCGGTTAATCCTCTGTCTAGACCACTTCATATTGAGAAACCCACGTTCGACTCTATCTTACGCCCTCCTAAGAGAACTATCCACAAATCCACCTTTAATCCTAGTTCACGTGTTGCCCAGAACTACAACATTGTTGAAGATTTGGCTCAAGCACCATGCACTATGTTTGCGTTAGAAGTTCTAAAACACTGCCCCAGTCAATGTAGAACGCTCTTGGCCACTCTTGGCGTTGTTGATCTTGAGTCGTCCAATTTGATCATGTTTAACCTGGACAATTATGTGTCTCGACTCTCCCACCAACTTGCTTTCCAAGTTGATGTTGTTGTTCACAATCAAAAAATCCACCGAACTATTCTAGATGAGGGAGCCTCGACTTGTGTCATGTCTTTGGCGTGTTGAAAAGGTTTAAAATCACCAGCACTCAACAAATTCCCGATGATGTTACGCGCCTTCGATGGGAAAGGTTTTCATCCCCATGGGCTTTTACAGTGCCTGCCCATCCAATTGGGTGGAAAAACTATTAATGTTGATGTCTAGGTGGTCGATGCTCCCCTCGATTACAATTTGTTACTTGGAAGAAGTTGGTTTTATGCTATGACTATCGTTGCCTCATCGGTCTTTCGATGTGTACAATTTCCTCACCAGGGAAAAATTGTCACTGCTGATCAATTGGATTTCTGCACAACCGATGCCCGCGCTCCCGCTACCAACAATATTCCTTTCTTGGGAGACCACAAGATCACATATGAAAGCGTTGGTGTTGGCTTACTGAAAGATTCTAGCCTCATGGGTACCTTCCCTACACCACTTCCACCGTCTACACATCATTTTGCCACCGTCGATATGATTTCAACTGCGGCTTATCAATCTTTGGAATCATCTGACCCTTGGATTGTACCTCATCCTTTGGAATTCAATGCACTAAGTGACACCATGACACTTAGTCCAACAACAACGTCATACTTTTCTATCCCATCCATTTCTCCCTCATTAGATGACAAACATCTATTAGCACTTGACGTTTCCTCAATGCAATCACAGTTGAGTTCCTTGTCGTCTGCAATCGACTACATTTCCCCAATTTTTCCTTTTGATGAATCTATTCCGGAAATACTTCGTATTGACAAGTTACCTCGGAATCATAACTGTCACCGATCCTCTTTTCTTCCCCCTCGTGAAGAAATTCAAGAAGATATACAGTCTATCTCCCCTCCCAGTGTTGATTTTTCATCATCTCCCATGATTTCAACTTCCGACGATTTGGATCCGGTAGTGGACATGGTGATTTCTTTGGTAGGATTATTAGAGCTTGATCTCTTTACTCGTATCACAACCCGCGACATGTGGTACTTCCCGAGTGATTATCTTCCATCCAATGAAGATCTCCTAGAGGCCATGACCGAGTTTTGTCCCTTGACATGGTATCCTTCCAGAGCGGTATTCTCTTGGAAGCCATGATCAAGAAGCCACCACGAGCATAGTTTCTCTTGTCTGTGGCAAGCTCGTTAAAAAATGAAACAAAGGCCCTGGCAATAGTTCTTTTCCTGTGTCAAGCTTGTTAAAAATAAAACAGTCATCTCTCTTGAACCTTCTTTTCATCCACCCTTCTCCTTTTTCTCATCTACTAGAGAAATTGGTGACGACCTCAGAGCCGATGAATGAATTGAAGCTTGGAGGGCATGTCTCTAGCCTTTGATGATATTTCTGGAGTTAATCCACTAGATTTCATGCTGGGGGCATACCGAGCTTAGTCTTTGTTCTTTCTCGTGCTCATAAATACATGAGAATGCATCCGGGTAGACTTTTATCTCTTTTTCGGACTTGTATGGATACACAAAAAAGGAACCCCCTGGAGTCTCCTTTAAGCTCTTTTCAGACTCTCTAAACATGAAAAGATTGTCAAGTGATCTTGCTTCCTTTCCCAATCGTTAAACGGTTTGAAAGGGTGTCTTTCGAGTGATAATTTATCTCTTTTTAGGCCTCGTGAGACTACCATTACGAAAAAGGACAACACTGGAGTCATCTTTAAGTTCTTTTTAGACTCTCTAAACATGAAAAGATTATCGAGCGACCTTTTTATTTTCATGCTCGTTAAAGTATTTGAACAAAACGTCTGTTGAGCGATAGTTTATCTCTTTTTCGGTCTCATCAGACTACTTTACGAAAAAGGAACTGAGAGAGTTCTCCTTTAAGTGTTTTTCCAGACTCTATAATCATGAAAAACCTTCGAGTTTTTTGTCTTTGGACTCGTTAAAAGAAACATCGACAGGCCCATATGGGACTAAACCCTTACTTCTTCTAGTTCGTTAAACAAAGGAAGAGGAACTTACCGAAGGTGAGTTTTATCGAGCATGTGTTACCCTCCTCAAGCTCGTTAAATTCAAAAGAGATACTCGTCCATCTGGATGGGGGAAAGAATTGAAAGAAGCAAGCCAAGCAGTTTTTGGGAACATTACCTCTTAGAGTCTCCCTTGAACACGACACTTTACCTTTGCACGCATTTCAATCCGCTAAACCTCGGCATTGAGCCAATCCTTTGAGTTTATTTCACTCCTTTGGGTCACCTGACGTAAGTCACTTCATCCACTGCATCATCAAGTTTTTGTCCATGTCATGTTTCTGCTGTTGTGCCTCAGTGTTCAAGGGAAGTATCCGCCTCGTGAGTCAGCCATCACAAATATCTTGTCTCAATACTCGTGTCATTCCATGTTCATTTGATCTACCAATTACATCTTTGTGTCTGTTTCATGTCGTTGATGGGGGATACATCAAGGCCCTCCTTCGACGAGTCTATTTCTATCGACTTCAACACATTATCCAGGAACTAGAATTAGAAACCAGATAGTACTTTGGGACCTGCATGCCTCAATGGTAGGCCTCCTCATGTTTGACAGTGGGTTTACATAATTAACCTTTGATCGGACGATTCCATGGATGTTCAAATTCATCTCATCCATTCACATTCATTGGAATGTACTAGGGTACCTTGGGAATCATTGACATCAATGGTGATCTCCCTCGCACTTGTTAACAGTTTACATCATTGACCAATAATCAAGTGGTTTCTGCCATGTTCGACATCAGGACATCTATTCACATGGTTAGATTCGTACTACATCAAGATCGGTAAGAAGACCCTGGGTTGAGTGATCACTCTGATATGTACTTTTCCCAGGTTGTGAAGGAGTTTCTTTTGAACAATGACACATATACTGTTACATAGATCCACTTTGTATTGGTCGTGGCTATGTCTTATCATCTCGTAGATCCACTGTGTATTCTTCGTGGCTATGATCAGTTCAAGTCATAAGAGTATATATCCACACTGTATCCTTGGTGGCTATACCTTTTATCAATACAATTATGGATCCGCAGTGTATTTTATGGCGGCCATATCTTGCAAGTCTTGATCACCCAAGCATAGGTATGCCTGCCTTGGGTTTGAAACATGTCATAATATTTGTTGGATGTTTGTGTGCATATTTTGTCAGGTTCTCTGCGTCTATACCCTTGCTTGAAAGTCTACAAATCATTTTAGTTATCAGTTCCTGTCTTCTAACTTCATACTTTGGGGGGCAATCTTTTACACATAAAAAATACTCACTTCGATAGTGTCGCAAGTGTCATCATTACAAGTGTCTCATTTTGCTCACAAGTGTCGCAAGTGTCAAGGAAAGCATATTGTCATGATGCCTATGTCATGCCTATAATGACATGAGAAGGACACTTGACACACATCAAACACTTTATTTGGAAGAGGAGGAATGGTTAACTGGGCTTATGAACCTCTTGCCATATAAAAGAACCCAAAAAACTGAGTTTTTGGAGGAGAGCGCTCCCTTATACCTCTCTCAGGAGTGTTGGCGCTCCCCTATACACTATCTGGGAGCGTTATATCACTGCATCAAACCTTTGTAAGGAGCTCTCCTACTCTTAGGAGTGTCGACGCCCCCCTAAAGCCTACTTGGGAGCATTATAACGCTCTGATGGCCCTTTTGAGGGAGCGCTACCTATTCCGAGCAACAGTCGATTTGTTGAGAAGAATGGGGGAAGGATCTTTTCACTCTTGGAAGGTAGTTGGATTCGAATCCTCAATCAAGCCATGATCTTAGGGCAGATCCCTAACTGAAGGAGGAAAATCCTCAACTCACCCCAAAGATATCTCAATTTGTTGAGCCTCTCCAAGGCTATATAAGCAAGCTTTCTCATGGTGAAAGGGGGATCTGGATGGAGAATCATACCAAACTTATGATCTCATAAGTGATATTTGGAGAAGGGATGAGAAGGCATGAAACCTATGATCTCATAAGAAACACACAGTGAAGTGGAAGCTAATCAACAAAGCTATCGTCATTCCAATCGTGGAGCTTTTGAGCAAGGGTTAGACAAGGAGAACTTGATGAAACTGCTACATTCCATCTATGGCTGTAAGTAACGTTTTGTCCTCATTAATGTAATATGCTTGGCCTGTTTCTTTCTAATTTGTGTTTGACATCACATGAATTTGTCTCTAAGTAGATAGGTCTGCTTCAAACTAATATCGATAGAATAGGAAGTGGTTGTACTTTGTTTGTCTACAGGGCTTATTGAGGAGCTCAAGATTGGAGTTCAACTCAGAGTGTGTAGGGACAAACACTGATAAAAGGTACGTCTTTCCTCCTTCCTCTTCATGTATGAGTTTGTGTAGACCTAAAAGGAAGTCAGTGACCATGATAAGCACTTTCTGTCTTACAGTTAAGAGTCTAGCTCTTTGAGGAGATCTACCTGTCCACAGGGACATTTTCCTTCAACAGCATATAAAAGTTATATATCAGCAACAAGAGAATTATAAAAGATTCAAATTAGACCATCAAAATAAGCATATGATATTGGACAAGAAAGCTTTCAATTAGAGATAATATCCAATGCTTGAAACAATGAATTAGATGACAAAAGAAGGTTGTAATAATGAGATATCAACAAAATATTATGGAAGCATTATGGCTGTAGCTTATTATTGCAGCAACAACAAATTTTAACCAACAAAATTAGCAAGCAAGCCACCCACTCAATAGCCATTGAAAAGTAGATCAAAATTCATTGCTTGCATGCAAATTTCAGCAATCAAAAGTAAATAAAACTCGTTGAGAAAGAGAGTTACAACAAACTAACCACTTGACCAGTCAAGACGCCCTTGAAGCATAATATATTCTAAAGCATGTAAATTTCAAATCCAACTTGAACAATTCCAAACCATCAATTTTCACGTTTATCAATGCAAAAATTAACAATTTGCAAAGATCAATGCCTTGTTATTGGGTGAATGAGTCTCTTCCTTGGAAGGAAAACTAAACAAAGCAGAAGAAGAGATATTTGTTAAGAGTTAAACTCTTATAAAACCCAACAATAATCCTTCCAAATATTCTAGCTTGGAATCCAAGATGAACTGGGGTTTAAAGTTTCTATATGGGTGTAAACCCTCTTACTTCCTAGAGAAATAAACCCTAGATAATCCTTGCAACAAGGGTGTAAAACCTCTTACTTCTTGTTGCAATCCTTGTATCCTTTCAATAACAAATAAA
The DNA here is from genome assembly GCA_009831015.1 of Picea engelmannii. NCBI lineage: Eukaryota > Viridiplantae > Streptophyta > Pinopsida > Pinales > Pinaceae > Picea > Picea engelmannii. The sequence goes on along the minus strand of ML792713.1, from coordinate 595,632 downwards.
AAATAAACCTTGGTGGAGGGTGTAAGCCCTTTTACTCATCCTATGGTTTTAGATATTTTTCTTGAATTTAAACAAGCAAGCTAACAAATAATTATTATAGTTACTCATCGAATCTAAGAGAAAGCATGCAATGAACCCTTAATATCAAGGTATCATCCACCACTTTTCAAATAAACACCATCAACATAAATCACTAGACTTTATTACTCCACAAGACAATAGTTGCGTCCATTTTTCCAAGAAAAGAGAGATAAAGATTTGTCCAAGGGGGCTGAAATTTCAGTCCAAGAGAGATAATACCAAGTGATGAGTTATGATCCAAGTGAAAATGACTTGCCTCGTATTTATATGAGGAAACCCAAGTCATAGTTTGTCCACATTATAATTAAATCCATAATTTTAGGCTAAAACCTAAGTTACAATGCTTACTTAGCAAATTGTTTTGATCTTTTTGCCCACATAGGCTACAAAATGACCAAAAATAAAAAAATGATGGCATAGAAGCCCCCAAAAGTCTTCTCCAAGGTGGCATGTGCAAAGGAAAGAATCCAAAGGCTAGGATGTCAATCTAGGAATATGCCACATCATCCCCAAATCAATCAAGAGACTAGGGTTTTCAAACCCACAACACCACCAAGTGTACCAAAATGGAAAAATGTCCCCTCAAAAGTGTGATGTCATGCTACAAAAGAGGGATGTTTGGTCATAGGTGTTGGGTATGTGTTATATTCTTTGCATGGGTGTGTGTGTGGGTGCGTCAGATACGACAACTGCGTCTGACGATCCCTTTTTTGGGCGGTTTTTGCTATTTTTAGCGGATTTTGCTATTTTTAGCTGATTTGTAAATTAATCCCGGATTAAGGGATTAGGGTTTTGGTATCTA
>ML792713.1:553485-594619 GCA_009831015.1 Picea engelmannii | reverse complement strand
ATATAATGAAAATAAGAAAGGTTTTCCCGGTTGAGGGTTTCCGGTAAAAATCTCTGTGTAATCTGTGTATGAGCCATTGATTAATTTCTGTATTGCTTAAGAATCTATATGCATTGCTTTACTTCGCAAGTTTAAAACTTACAATAGGAGGATGACATCATCTCCCCTTCATGCCTGCAGGCCTCATCCAAGTGTTAGATACATCTCCCAAGGTGCAATGATCATCATCCTAGGCCTCCAATGAGTGGGGCACAACATTCATCCAGTGGGATTTTAAGCCCATGTGAAGTTCCAAGTGGCTTAGTCCCTCCATGAATAGCTTTCATCGAGCAAGGTCCTGCAAAGAAAAGAAAATACACCCTCCAAGGGTCCACAAGTCATATGAATCATGCTAAGTAAGCCACATTTAATAAAAGAACCACCCGAACATGTGCATTAAGTCCCCCCTTTTAAAATTAAAGAAATACTCAAAGACCTTATAAACTTTTCCAAATTTAGGTATAGGAGGGCTGTCATGGTGCCCTATTGGGTAGGCCAATCCCCAAGTCAAGGAATGTTTCATGAGAAGACCCTCTCTAGATCATATAATGTGTATGAGGTGGATTGGGGGAAGTACTCTTGGGCATGGGGTTCTTGACATATTAAAGACTCATATTGTCTCATTTATGGGTGCCTTTGTAGAGGGTGTGTCACATCCCTTTGTTTGCAATGCAACATTTTTCCAAGCCCTTTATTTTCCTTTCATTTTTTTTAGGGTCCAAAAATTGAGTGTTATGTGCAATGGAAATTAAAATAGAACTGAAATTCCACTTGAAGTTAGAAAACATTGAGTGCCATATGCAATGGAAATTAAAGGACACTGCAATGCATTCCCCCATCAAGCATAAAATTTTTATTTTCAAAGGTCCTTCATTTTTATAGAGAAGTTTTTCATGGCTCTCAGGACCTTAGGGAGAGAATCTAGAAGGATGAATTATATATTTTGACTTTTACAATAATAGCTACAACACCTTTGAGCTTTCATCCCCTTCTTCCCATGAAATGAGGTACAAGCCCGTCTTGGGGTCAATGAAGCCCAAAAAGCCAAAAGATGAGGAAACGAATGGGAATAAGTATGGAAAGTGGTAAGTATGAGTGGGAATGGTACAATGGCCCTTCAAGGAGACCCCAAAGTAGCAACCATTTTCCTGAGGGTGACCAACTTACTAGGAAAACATGCCAACCACCAAGGTGAAATAAGGGAAAATGTATAATTTCCAAGTAGATGTCCCATCATCAAGACAAGACTCTTTGCAAAATTCCCAAATAATTCAAATATAAAAATGACACTTACCATGATAACAAAATTATTACCTCATGAAGCAAGACTTGTTGTCCTTTCTGGGCTAGGCTAGTGTGGAAAACATTGCTATGTTGTTGACGATGAATGGTGATGTGTGGTGGAGAGGAGCCCTTGTTTCTAGTCAATGTGGGATTAGTTGGTCATATGGCTCTTGATACTCCATGTATGCTACATGTGGGCCTTGATACATCATATCCTTAGTTACCCCTAGGCTGGGGGGTAACACAACCGACCCCTAGAAACTTGGAAGTCACTAGGGTTAGTGATGTCTACAGTAACATATCTCTACACATATGCCAATTGAGTCTTTCTTGCAACATTAAGTGGTATATTTGGGAAATGGGAAAAATCGCTCCCACCCCCTCATAGATAGTCAAGTGATAAAATCAAAATATTCCTCTATGGGTTGGCACCATATATTGGGACCAACCCTAAAGACCTGACTACTATGATCCCAATGATGAATCAACTTCATCAATAAGTTTACATTTCTCCTAATGGATTTATCCTCCACCTAAAACTTGAGGAGGATAACATCTGTTAAAAGGAGATGAATATTAGCTATAATAGGTCAAGGGAACATTCCCCCCTTCCTCTCCCAATCCTCCCATACACATAGGAAGATATATGGGTCAATATGCTATTATTTTGGTTCTTCCTGATTCACATACAAATATCATTATCAAAATATATCTATAAAATAAATAGTCTATACTAAATTATTATTTGCAGTATTCATTAAATACCGAACTTAAATTTTGTTCATAAAACATGTGTAAAACTAACCAATGTGCATTTTTAAGAAAACACATTCTTCACAGTGCGCTAAAGTTTCATAAGCGCATTGACAACATTGATGCACCTCATTTATACTAATGCACCAATGATGATTCTCTAACTAAATAGTTTGCATATCAATAAAACCAATAAGTTTTAAAAATATTGATGGTTATCCACGTGGTGTAATATGTGTGCCACAATACCTTTTAATGCACCAATATTTTATAGAGAGAACTATGTCAGTGCACTTATCAATAGGCATACCACCATCCCTTGGTGTTGTTACAAAGGATGTGTGGTGTACCAAATATTATAGGTAACACCACTCATGGTACATCCGTACATTCATTATCGCATCGAAGAGTGCATAAAATTCACACATGCAATTTTATAACTATCTAATGCATTTAGAATGCTTAGAAACACTACACATTTATGCAACCTATATAGGCACCATAAGTTAGACCAAGGCACTCTGATGTGCTGTGTTTTTTATATGCACACTACCATGCCTTAGTGTTTTTACCAAGGATGTGTAGTGCACTTAATCTTACTAGGAACACACTCCGAGTGCATCCATACATTCATTATCACATGAAGGGTGCAATAAATTTCCATGCATTAGATTTATATCTCTTAGGTGCACTTGTAATGAATTAGAGTATCAAAAATCAACACTTGTTTCTTTTCGGATATCAATATTGATGATGTCATCCTCGGATGAATGATGAAAACCCTAGCAAAACCCTACCCTTCCTGGACCATTCCCCTGTAGCCGTAACGATTGTACCAGAGTAGCTGGGATTAACCATTATGCAAAAGTTGAAAGCACAGGATGAACCCAGAAGGGGGGGGGGCAACCCCCCTCGTACCAGAATGTTTCTGCCAATAACATAGAATGATTGTGAGCCAAGCAGCCTGCATTTGAGCTGCCTCCCCACCTGATAGATCAACACTTAGCCAAGGAACATGGATTTAGAAAAGAAAAAGATATTGAACCAAGAACGTCTCATGCAAAGGAATCTAGCAGATGGGAACCAGGGAAATTCATTCCCCAATCTGATAAACTGCCATGGTAGACCATAAGCTCAACCAGGGTTGGGGAACACACCCAGTTCATGAGGGAACACGCTCTGATAGGAAATTTGCTTGGTATTTTTCCTTTAGAACAATATCTCATGAGATGGATCAAAGACTGGTGGAACCCCAAAGGAGACTATGAAGTACAACTCAGCTCCAAGGGATTGTTTACGATCATCCTCTACAGTCTGGAAGATAAGGATAGATTTTTTTATAATGAGACATACTTATACAACTCAACGGGTTTATTCCTCAGATTCTCGACTGACCACTTCAGCCTAGAGAAACAAGATTTCACAATGGCTCCAGTATGGATACAACTATTTTCCCTACCACAAGAATTTTGGTTGGAGGAAATCCTAATGGGCATAGGGAATATGGTGGGAAGATATGTCAAATATTCAGAAGCCACAAAGAAAAGAAAATACACTTCCTACGCTCGAATCTGTGTCTACATGGACATATCCAAGTCTTTACCAGGGTCAGTAACCCTAGAATATCAAGATGAGGAATGGAATCAAACGATGGATTATGAGCACATTCCTTTCCGCTGCTGGAAGTGCCATGAACATGGCTACCTTTTCCACTACTACCCCTTGAATGCCCAGAATCCAAAATCAGGATAGGGGAAGAAAAAATAGGGCTACACCACGGCCACAGGAAGGAAACGACATCCATCCAGGAAACAAACTCAAGAAAGTACTCAGAAAATCCCCACCAAAAATTCCTTCGACATTCTCAACTAACTTCCGGGGGAAGAGGAGGTCGGAGACCCGCACAAAAAATACAACCATGACAAGGAAAAGGGTAAATCTAAGCACCAAATGGAACCACGCAAAGAAAATAACCAAGACACAAGCCCAGAGGGCAAGTCATATATGGACAAGCCAGAGGAAAGTGGGGATACTCTAATGCGGCTTGATGAGCAAGATCTAGAGGACATAGATCTAGAAAAACTGGAGGAAGCCTTCAATAGAAAGGTTTTGCAAACCATCCCAGTGGAACAACTCAAAAAGGTACATAAATTATTCATCGACTCCATGGAAGGCTCTAACTCAATACTGGGGATCTCCCTAGACCCAACCACTAAGCTCAATTGAACCTCTTGATAAAGCAAGAGACGAGGGTACAAATTTGCACAACAACTCATCAAACAAGTGGGTAATTATATGCTCAATTCAGGGTAGATCAAGAGACTCATGGAGGGATATCTCCATCCAACTCATAACTCATCATGATGAATATAGTAACATGGAATATCAGAGGGCTCAATGGAATATCTAATTAGAGGACTCTTCAAGACTACATTCGTGTTGAGAATCCAAAGATTCACCTTTTATAAAAAAAAAAATGTGCCGGAGAAGAAGTTGAGGACATTTTTCGGCATTGTTGGAGAGTCTATGATTACATTCACATGGACTCCAATGGAGTGGTAGGAGGCTTGGAAATCTTGTGGAACCCAACTACAATCATAATAGATCAACCCTTCTCAATGATTAGCACACTTATGACCCACTTCAAAGTCATAGGGTCAACCAAAGAAGGCATGATCATGAACGCGTATGGGCCCCAAAGTGCTTAGGACAAATAATTGTTTTTGAAGATAATGGCCTCTATCAAGACACTATTGGGTTCGTCTAACTGGTTGTTGGGAGGATATTTCAATATAATCCTAACACTAGAGGAAACGACTAGAGGTACCAAGCGGATTGATCAAGATAGTGGTAACTTCTGAGCCCTCATAGATATACTTGATTTAATAGATATAGAAACTAGAAATTGTATCTTCACCTGGTCCAATCATAGATCTGGGCATCAACATGTGGCTCGCAGATTGGATCGTTTCCTCATCTCATAAACCCTATTGCTAGAGGATCCCATCATTGAAGCCAACATCCTCCCAAAACCAGGCTCAGATCACTAGCCAATATCGATTTGTCTTGAAACCAGAGCCATACCCAAACTCAAACCCTTCTGATTCGAGAAGTTCTGGCTCACTCACACAAACTTTCAGAATATTTCAGAATCCTGGTGGGCACAAGAAGGAATAGACCATGGAAAATGCATGTCCAAATTCCAACAACGAATCAAAAATTTTAAATCACAACTAAATATCTAGAATAAGAAAGTATTTGGGAACATTCTGCAAAGAAAGAAGGAAATTGAGCAATACCTGGAAACATTGCAAAATATCTTCACTATGGCAGACATAATGACATCCTTAGTGAGGGAAGAGGAGGAACTCAAGGCAGAACTGGAAGAGAGAAAGGACCATGAGGAATTTCTCAAGAGGCAGAAATACAGAGTACAATGGCTTAAAGAGGGCGGAAAGAACACCAAGTTATTTCACCAATCTATGGTGCATCGAAGATACATCAACATAATCACTCAGCTTGAGGATGAACAGGGAAACCCCATTAGGGACCATGACAAAATAACAAAGGAATTGACCAACTACTACAAATATCTCCTAATAGAACCCATCGAAGACATAATGCCAACGATCTGCAAAATCACTAGGCACATAACCTCCTAGTCACACATGAACATAACGAAGCCCTGCCAAGGCCCATCACCCAAGAGGAGGTGGGACAAGAAGTTAAAGAAATGCCCCTAGGTAAATCTCTAGGCCCAGATGGTTTCACGACAGACTTCTTCCATTACTGTTGGCCAATGATCAGAGAGGAATTCTGGCAAGTGATGGAGGAATCAATAACTTTTGGGCAAGTTGTCTCAACCTTCAATGCCACTTTCCTCACACTCATCCCCAAGGAAGAAAGGGTAACGCATCCTAATCAATTCAGACCGATAGCACTCTGCAATGTTATCTACAAAACTATCATCAAGGTCATAGACATGCACCTCAAACCAATACTGTCATACATCATCTCCAAAGAGCAAGTTGGCCATGAGGAAGGCAAACAAATCATGGACAGTTTCATCCTATCCCATGAATTCATCCACTCTCTGAGAAAAACAAGGAATCCAGGTATACTCATCAAACGTGACCTTTCCAAAGATTTTGAAAGAATCAACTGGCAATACATACGCTCCCTCCTTGAGGCCTTTGGCTTCAAAAATATCTAGGTGGCTTGGATCATGAGGCTTAGTTCCTCATCTTTCTTCTCTATCCTAGCCAATGTAGTACCATCCAAAACTTTCTCTCCCTCTAGAGGTATTAGAAAAGGAGACCCCTCTCCCCCTTCTTCTTTGTTATATTGGTGGAACAATAGGAGTGCTACCTCAAGGCCTCATTTGAGAATGGATCCCTTAATAGAATACCTCTTCACAACTTCCAGCATGCCCCCTCCCAAAACCAATTTTTCGATGATACCCTACTGATGAACACACCAGCAACCCATGAGGCCACTAATCTCAAATCCATTCTAACAGAATTTATTGAAGCTTCAGGAATGGCCTTAAACCTTGATAAGTTGCAACTTTGCTTCTTCAACACCCCAGTGGCCATTCAAAACCACATATCACATCTTCTGGGTATCCCCAAGAGCTCCCTTCCATCCAATTATCTAGTCATTCCCCTCACGGGAGCGACCACTCGTAATATCTCCTAGGACAATCTACTTCTCTCCATCTCCAACAGGCTCTGTAATTGGACATTTAGATCACTTAACCTTTCCTCTCGGCTAGTTATTTTAAACTATGTTCTCCAATCTCTGCCAACTTACCTCTTCACTTCTCTAACAACACCTCAATCTATTATCATGGCCATTAGAAACATCCAACGCAACTTCTTGTGGCAAGGGCATCACCCGAACAAAAAATGGGCGTTGGTAGGATGGGACAAAATTTGCAAGCCTAAATCCTAGGGGGGACTAGGGCTCAAATATCTAGGAAAAATCAACCGAGTAATGGGGGTGAAACTTTGGTGGCATTGGCTCAAGCACCCCAGAGAACTATGGGAAAAAATATGGAAAAGGAAATACGCGCTCACCACCAGAGAAGAGCAGCTAATTAGATTCAACGATTGATTTTAGGGATCCAATATCTGGAATACGTCCTAGAACAATCAAATGCTCATACAGAAGCATGCTTTCTAGGAGATCAGGAATGCAGAACACTCCCTGTTCTGGAAAGACTCCTGGCAACAACAACTGCCTCTAGCCATTATTGAAGACCTCATCCCTTTACATCAACAAATGCAATCGAGAGACTCCCTGAATGTAAAGGATCTATGGAAAGAGAATGATTGGGATCGACCCTGGTGTAGCTGGAAGATTGAACCTCGTGAACTAAACATTCATATGGAGTTGGACCTACAGGCCTAGAAATACTGTGCGAAGCAGAGGAAAATACATAGATGGGATGGTCCGAACATACTTAGATGAGGGCAGTCCATTGTAGAAATATTATCAATCAAATAAGCTTATCATCTACAAGAAAACTACCAGGAGAAACCAAGGGAGCACATCTGGGGCAATATATGGAATCCAAAACTTTGGCCGAAAGTGTCAATCATCCTTTGGATTATCACCCAAAATCGCATACTTACTTCGTACAATATTCATAAACGTGGGTTTGTTGGCCCTTCAATATTCCCCCTCTATCAGCAACATGAGGAGACGATGGATAACTTATTTAACCTATGCAACTACAGTGATATTATATGGGATATCGGAGCACAACTAATGCGTAAATCCAATAGAAATTGAGCTATCACTATAAGCATAGTGGAGAATTGGGACTCGATTTCCTACCAAAATCCAATCCTAGATCACATCTAGCAGCTATTACCTAGATTCACAGTGTGTAAAATATGGAAAGAAAGAAACATAATATTTTATTCTTGATGTCCTCCCCTCCTCTTTCAACCTGGGAAAAAATTATGAACTTGAATCAGGAAACAATTAGTGTTGGGTAGTGGACCCAGGAGGACCTTAAATGAAATCCTAGAGAAAGTCATATCCTACAGGCATGGAAGCTTAACCTCACTAATGAAAGACAAAATACCGGTGTCACTAAGATCAGTAGCATCTCGATGTCATGGTCCCCCCTGCCCTCTGGATTTCTTAAATTGAACTTTGATGGCGCTTCAAAAGGGAATCTGAGACCAACGAGCTTTGGCACGATCCTTCGAGACAAGGAGGGGAAAATTCTACATTATGCAGTAGGCTATCTAGGAATCAAAAAAAATAATGCAGCGGAGCTCTGGAGCCTTCTCAGAGGACTCAAGATAGAAACAGATCATGACTTACATCATCTCATCGTGGAGGGTGATTCCCAGATCATCATCCAACTTATCACTAAAATCAGTCATGTATCACAAACTTCATATGTCTTACCCAGTTGGAGACTCTCAAGATTGCTGGAAGATTTCAAATCCCTCTTACAACCCAATCTCACCCTTATCCCCTCCCATGTGAAAAGATAGGAAAATATAATAGTTGATTTCCTGGAAAATGAGGGAGTGGATTCCATGGATGAGATGATTCACTAGAATGCACATACCTCTCCACAGACTAGGCTATCAGACCGATCTATGGACTTAGCCAGAAAGGATTACTCAGTCCCAGATGGGCTGCCACGTAGCAATGGGAGGCCATGCAGCCCGCCCAGGACTGAAGCCATAAATATGTTAGGTTGGCGCCCTTCACCTCAATCTTGAATGAAGGGCGACCATTATTGCCTGCAGAAAATGGGAGGACAACTCCCTCGAGTTTGGATAATGGCGACACCAAATATTAATGACGGGGGTTGGGTGAGTATAGTGGTCATGTCTGCCTAGGGGTTATGTAACACACCCATGACGGGGAAAAAATAAATAAAAAAATTTCCTCCTTACAAGAACAAGTCCTTTCCCTCTATGATTCCTAATTTGGGAAGTCCGGGATTTAGCCCGACTCTCCAGCCAAGGTTCTCTAATTCTCTAATTCAAACAAGACTTCGAGACCTAATAGTATCACCTCCTAATTAAACACAGGCCCTTCTGACTTCTAATACAGGTCTTATGATACCCGCGACCTTCCCCTTCGCGCTTCAGCGAAGGATCAAAGTTGGCGTTAGCCCCTCTTTCTTGACCCCTCCTTAGATGTGACCTTGGGCAATGACCTTGCACAAACACACAATTGTGGGCGCGACCAAAGATGGTTTGAAACCAAACTAATTTTCAGCCCACAATCCTCCTCGAGCCTCCACGTGTCCTTTCTCCAAAACTTGGGTTTGCATTGCGGCACACCCTCAACTTTTTAAAGTTCACACACCTCCAATCCCCACAATTCTACAGGACTGTCGATCTCCCGATCTTGACGGTACTATCGGAACTGACAGTTCTGATCTTCCCTTTTCAAATCCACAGACCATATATGCCCCTCCTAAATCAACATATGTGATCTCCTTCATGATTCCATACTTCTGGATTTTCAATTCTCAAGCCTTGCTTTCCTCCATACATCAATATTCTGGAATTAGTGATCTATGAACACCCATCCTCCTAAATCAACAACCCTGCTTCTACTTTGGGTGTTTGACCTTTCAACTAGATCAACGGTCTGGTGGCCTTCTTCTTGATCAATGGTCGAGATCTCCTTCGGGTCTTCGGACTTCTGAGGTCTCAAATCTCAAACTTCACCCTTTTTCCCAACGCCTTTTATCCGAAGGTTATGATCCACCGATGCGTGTCCACTGGATCTGATGATCAAGGATTACTTCGGGTGTTTACCCATAGTCCATAGACTCATGCAACATGTTCTCCATATCTGACAGTTCAGATCTACTTCGGACGATACGAGGATCGACGTTTATTTTGGGTGTTTTCCAATAATCCACAGATTCATGCCACCTATCCTCTGGAACTGATGATCTAGATCTATTTTGGCCCTTCGGCGCTTCAACTCTTCAGTATTTCGGGCTTCGGGAGTTTCAAATCTCAATCGGAAACTCTTGAGGTGATTTATATGAAGTCTACGATCTGTCGCCATGTGTCCCTCTAGACTTGATAGCTATAAATTACTTCGGGACTTTACTCAGAGCTCACAGATCTACGCCACGTCTCTATTGAACTATGACAGCCCAGATCCACTTCGGGTGATCCGACGCCTGAGATTTACTTCGAGCGATATGATGATTCATATTCACTCCGACTGATGAGATGAGTGAGATTTACTTTGGAATTCTAGCTCTCCAGGCTTCGAAAATCTCAAGTCTCAAACTTGCCTACTCTCGAACATATTCCTCCGGAGTCCACGATCTCTCACCACGTGTCACTCTGGATCAGGCGGTCTAGATTCACTTTGGGTCTTCGAGGTTTGGGAATTTCAAATTTTGACCGAAAACCCTCGAACAGATTCCTCCGGAGTCCACGATCTATTGCCATGTGTCCCTTTGGATCAGACGGTCCAGATTCACTTCGGGTCTTTGGGGTTCAGGAATTTCAACTTTTAACCAAAAACCCTCAAACAGATTTTTCTACAGTCCATGATCCGTCGCCACATGTCCCTCTTGACGATGGATGGTCTCAACTACTTTGGGACTTGGGAACTTTGGTAAATCCTCTTCTCCTATGTGTGCAAGGTACTAAGGTTTGTGCACCTTATTTAGATCAGATGGTTTTCGAGCCTCTATGATGTGATCCAACGACCACTATCACTCCTCCTCCTAGGCTTCTTACTTACTCTGACTTAGAAGTTTTTCTAAGTGCTCAAAGGATTCGACCTTTGCTCCTCCTACAGGCCTGTCTCCTGGATTTTGTTTGCGCTCCTGAAAGATATATCTCTTCTGAGCTTGATATCTTTGGAGGTTTTTTCCATCGCACGTGCTCCTTGCGTTTCATGGATCGCTTCAAACTCAGATCGAAGGTCAATCACAATCAACGGTTCACAGGAATTGCGGGGTCCCAACATGTGGGTTCTTTACCAGGGAATTCGACCTCTGCAATATGGAAAGTGCTCACTCGATTCTAGTCTAACCAGGATTGTTGATCCTCCATCCTGTCAAGATCAACTACAAGGGTGAATTGCGGGCTGTGAAATAGCACGTCCGCTATTTTCACCATCACGCTCTGTGGTGATTCCCCACCCTTGATATTCATTCATGTATCGACGATGCATATCAATTGCGCGGTTTAACTTGACCTTCGTACAACTTGACATCTTGGAGCCTTAGCTCCAAAGCTCCTAGACCCAGGTCACATGGATCTTCATAAAACTCTAGGGCTATGATCCACGCTCTTAGTCAAGTTTTTGGTTAAGGAAATAAGTGCAAGTTCAGAGTCTCCTAGACTACTAGTATGAAGGGAATACCTTCCCGATTCGCATATCTTTAAGATTTAAATCAAGGCAAGGTAACTTGTGAGGTTACCAAATCGGTAGATATGCCCAAAGGCTTGCTCCGACTCCGAAACGACAATGCAAATTCCTGGGGAAGGCGCCTTTGAGTGATTAAACTGGGGCGTATGGAAATTCAAGAAGAATTATAGGTTCTCAAGGAAACAAATGCATACTCATAACTTAATCATTTAATATAGAGAAAGAAACCTTTATAGACATGTAAATACTCGCATGCATCCATTATTTACAATTCAAAACATAAGGCAAGAAAACACTTATCAGAACCATAGAGTGTGATATGACTATTGAAAGGGGTGCTCATTTCCACCCAAAAATAGGCTTAGTCACTCCCAATGGATTTATCATTGGCCATCCTTGGGCTTAAGCCACGATTCTTTGAGATTCAATCACCTACTTCCAGCTCAATGGAAGTTAGGGACAAAGGTTACTCTCCTTCGTTGAATATAGAAAAGATATGAGGACGAAGGTTACTCTGCTTATCTTGGTTCAATCTCTATTTTATGTGATCATAACTCATTGTTCCTCTTTTAGTCCTTCCTCGAACCTAAGATTTTTCTCTCTCGTCTCTCCATTTTTCTTCGCATCTCTCCCCCTTCCCACCACACTCCCTTTCTTGACTTTTTCTGCAAGATTCTTTGTGGCTCAAATTTCCAGCCTGTGGTTAGGTCTGGAAGCCTTATGGATGGGTGGTCTACCCCATCCCCTCATTAACTCTTGAGGAGGCCTCCCCACCTACCAGCCTAACTGTAAATCATTATTGGGTCAGGGTGTTGTTCTGATCTAAGCAAATTAATTCCATCATGGCACTGGTTCGATGGAGGTTAACACAACCATTCCTGGTCCCCTCCACCACCTTTCATAACATTTCGTGGTCTTTCTTAGCACATCCCCTCTTTCAACATTCATGCAACATGTAACCATTTTCCACTAAAATAACAGAATTTACATTCATCCACCTTTTGCACAATGTCCATCAAATCAAATATTCACACTTTTAAGTTTGCCATAGTTCCTTGGCCCATATAGTTATATTTACAAACTAGGGGAAACAAGGTGTTACAATTCCCTCCCCCTTAAAGGAACATTGTCCTCGATGTTCTATCTGTCATCATGACATGTATGTACAGGAGTAAACAAAATCGGATATGTCTATCTCATGGCATCCTTCATTTCCCACATAGGCTCATCTAGGCCAAAGTGTTTCCACTACACCTTGACCTGTGCAATGGTTCAATTCCTGAGTGAGGTTTCGTTCCTGCCTAATATGCATTGGGGTTCTGGTAGGAATTCTCCCTCCAGATCCACTTGGACCAGAGACCAGTCAATTATATGATTAACATCATTTACATATTTCTTCAATAATGAAACATGAAAAAAATTATGTGCCTTTACAGTGGGAGGAATTGTTGGCCTATAGGCTACAGGTCCCACTCTATCTAGGACTTCGAAGGGTCCACAATACCAAGGTGTCAATTTGGCACATAATCCCATTCTTAGGGAACTCTTCCTGGGTCTAACTCTGAGATAGACATGGTCTTTGGTCTTGAAATCTTGGGGAGTTATTTTCCTGTACACATAACGTTTCTATCTATCCTGAGCAATCTTCAGATTTTGCTTTATCTAAATTACTTGTTGTTCCATTTCTTTCAGCATGTCGAGTCCGATTGTAATTCTGTCCACTGGATTATTCCAGCTGATTGGAATCTTACACTGTCTATCGTAGAGGGATTCAAAAGGACTCATCTTCAAGGATTCTTGATAACCATTGTTGTAGTCAAATTCTACCAATGGCAGGTAGTCTTCCCACTTCTTAGGCTAGTGCATTACATGCATCCTTAGCATGTATTCCACTATTTGGTTCACTCTTTCTGTTTTTCCAACAGTTTGAGGGTGGTAGGCTATGATGAACAACAATTTAGTCTCAAAACCAACCATTAGGGATTTCCAAAATCTTGAAGTAAATTTGGTGTCTCTGTCAGATATAATTTCCTTGGGCATGGCATTCAGTCTGAATATCTCCATCATGAAGATGTTGGAAATAACTATTTCCTTGCAGGTTGATTTCACAGGGATGAAATGGGAAAACTTACTCATTTTTTCCACCATGACCATGATGACATCTTTTTGTTTGGTCGACTTTGGTAGTTCGGTGATGAAATCCATGGAGATGGATTCCCATTTCCATTATGGGATTGGTAGGGGATGTAAAAATCCTGCTGGATGCCGGTGTTCCGCCTTAACTTGTTGGCACTCTAGGCACTTAGCTAGATAGTTATCTATGTATTTCTTCAACCCAAACCAATAGAATTGTTTCCTAGTGGCTGGGATCATCTTCTGATATCCTGGGTGACCAATATATTGTCTCTTATGTAGTTCATCCATTATGAACCTCTTCAAGTCGTCACAGTTTGGAATATACAATATGTTTCTGTAAGTTAGCAACCCTTCCTTGAGCATCTGGTAGCCTTCATACTTCAGCCCTGTAGGATCTTGTCTTAGGTATGAGGTCATGGTCTTGAAGAATGAATATGTCTCTTGTGCATTTTTGACTCTTTCCCTAAAGTTTGTTTCACAAGCGCTTACTGCTGCTAGATGAATCATTTTTATACTCCTGCTAAGGGCATCGACCACCCTATTTTCCTTTCCTTTTATGTGTTTGATTTCGAAATCGAATTCACTTAGGAGATCCATCCACCTAGATTTCCTGGCATTGAGTTTTGGTTGATCAAACATGTGTCTCAATCCACAATGATTTTTCATAAGCAAAAATCTTCTACCTAGAAGGTAGTGCCTCCACATTTTTAAAACATGTACTATGGCAGCCAATTCTAGGTCATGGGTCACATAATTGATCTCATGCTCATTTAATTTCCTGGATGTGTAGAAAATTACACTTCCCTCTTGCATAAGGACTTCTTTGAGTCCTTCCTTGCAGGCATCTATACATACAAGGAAATCATTATCCGAGTCTATAATCTTTAGCACGGGTGCATGGGTCAAGAGGTATTTTAGTTCCTAAAATCTTTCTTCACATTTCGATGTCCAAATGAATTTAATCCCCTTTTTATGAAGGGAAATGATTGGAAAACCAATGTTGGAAAACCCTTTTATGAACCTTTTATAGTATCCCACTAAGCCCGTGAAGGATCTAATATCGGATACATCCTTTGGGGTAGGCCATTCCATAATAGATTTGATCTTGTCGAGGTCTACTACCACTCCTTCCTTAGAAATGACATGGCATAGGTAATGGACTTGCTTCTGAAATAAGTCACACTTGATAAACTTAGCGTAGAGCTAATTCTCTCTTAGTACTTGAAGTACGAGTCTAAGATGTTCTTTGTGCTTCTCCATGATCTTGGAGTAGATTAGGATATCATCAATGAAAACCAATACAATTTTTTCCAGAAATTTGCTGAGTACATTATTCATCAAGCACATAAAAGTGGCGGGGTGCATCAGTTAACCCAAACGACACCACCATGAATTCATAGTGACCATACCTCATCCTAAAGGCTATTATGTGGATGTATCCATCCTTAATCCAGACTTGATGGTAGCCAGACCTTAGGTCGATCTTCGAAAAGATGGATGCACCTCCCAATTGGTCGAATAGGTCATCAATTCTTCATAAGGGGTACTTGTTCTTCCTTTTTTCCTTATTGAGTTGTCTGTAATATATGCACAATCAAAGTGTGCCATCTTTATTTTTCACAAAAAGGAAGGGCGCTCCCCACAAAGATACACTGGGTCAGATGTAGCCTTTGTCCATCATCTCCTTTAGCTATAGCTTGAGCTCAAACAGCTCTCGCGTGCTCATTTTGTATGGCGTTCTAGATGCTGGTACCGCTCCCGATGTAAGTTCTATCGAGAAGTCAATATCCCTTCTCAGAGGTAGACCTGGTACTTCTTCTGGGAATACGTCCTTGTATTCTCTTAATATGGCGTGGTCCTCTAGGTTTGGTTTGTCATCCTCAACAAATTCCAATACCTATATGGCATATAAAGAACACCCTTTTCTGCAATACTTTTTCATTTGAAGGGTTGATATTTGCCTCACTGAGACAGACTTCTAAATCCATTAGAGGCTCGTATTTCTCCCTTATTCATTTACACATTCTAACGTTTTATGGTAGAAGTACAATTTAATTTTGTAAGAATCCAACAAATCCATACCAATCAGCAAGTCATAAGATCCCAGGAGAAGTACGTTAAGGGTCGCTTGGGTGGGCAATCCACCCATGATGAATTGACAAGTTGGTGTGACCTCTGCCACTTTTCTTTTGGTCCCAGTGGATAATTGCACCAACCACGGTTTAACATGTCTAATTGGTTACAGTTTGCACTTATCAATAGTATGAGGGGCCACATGACTCAAATTAGTACCTGGGTCAATTAAAATAGAAACTAGATGGTCAACGATCATACCCTCCAGCTCCACCACTGAATCTTGGTGGTCGAATTGATTATTGTCCAAGGAAACATAGATTCATGGCATGCTCCTAGCCACATCATTGATGGTGGATGCTTCTTGGATGTTGTAGACTTTCTTACTGTTCTATTGTTTGTGTGGGCATTCCCTCAATTTATGATCCTCTCCACAACCCCAACATTTTAAGGATTCCTTCTTTAGGTTATCAGTCTTTCCCGTGGTTGTCTTAAATGTTTTATTTACACTTTGAGAGGGGAAAATTTTATGATATACACTTCTAGTAGGAAGGATCCTTCTAGAATATTTTATATAGTTCCTGAATCTTGAGGATTAAAACCCCTTCTTCTGGAATCTCGAACTACTCCCTTCCTTCCAGTCATC
The DNA here is from genome assembly GCA_009831015.1 of Picea engelmannii. Lineage (NCBI taxonomy): Eukaryota > Viridiplantae > Streptophyta > Pinopsida > Pinales > Pinaceae > Picea > Picea engelmannii. The sequence goes on along the minus strand of ML792713.1, from coordinate 578,301 downwards.
GTGAGGTCTTGTATTATTCCCAAATTGTTCATAACAATACCTCGCCTTCCAGACAGTTTCTTCTAAGGTCCTTGGTTCGTCGAACTCAATTATGTCCCAGTAGATCTGAGGTAACCCACTAATGAACAACTGCATTTTTAATTTTTCATATTTTATGTATATTACATACCTCAGTAGTTCAAGGAATCTATTGAAAAATTCATCTATGGCGAGATTCCCCAACCTAAGTTCATAGAATTCCTTAGTATTCCCATCCATGTATTTCACTAACAGATACTGCTTCCTGAACTATTTCTCAAACTATTTCCATGACAGTTCCTTCTCATGGACTCCTTTCATGTTCCTAAGGTCTTCCCACCAAATGGAAGCCTTTCCATTCAGGTTAAAGATGGTTATTCGAGCCTTCATGTTTTCAGAGTAATCATGGACACTAGAGTATTTCTTTAAACCAAGAAACCAAAATTCATCCTCTTCTCCCTTCCTAATCTCTCCATCGAAAGAGGGCGGTTTGGATTTCTTGAATTCTTCAGAATCATGATTTTTGGAACTCTTATGCTTCTTTCTTTTCCTTTGGGAATATGAGCTTGCTCTACTACTAGAAGAATCTTCAGATTTTCCAGCTTCCTTTCCGAAGGACTCTATAGATGAGTGTCCCCTTCCTCCATATTGGGCCTTCTTCGAGGCGCTTCTCTCAGTGTGGTCACTTATGGAGTCATTTTTTTGAATCTCATGTGGACTTCAACTTCTCTTCTTATGTCATCAGTCCACATGAATGGTCGCGGGTACATGTTGTAGTTGACTCTGTATGTCGGACAAGCTCTACAAAAAGACTGCGTTAATTTATGTTTGTTTTTCTTTCTCCTTTATCAGTATCTCGTTGTTAGCCTTGCAACTCTGTAATTCATCCCTGAGGCTCCTTAAAGTTTCAGCCATATCTGGAGGGGTTTCCACCGCCCTCCTTTCATCATATTCTTCCTCTCTATTGTGGGAGCCATGCTCCACTTCATGACACATCACCATCCTTTATTCTTGAATTTTTCCCGTGATTTACTGACTGCTCAAGTGTTGACAAAAACACTTATTGTTAGCTAACAGTCTATTAGTTCATGAACAATACATGGTTAAATTTCTTAAATGCATACACACATTAGAAAGTTTCATTCTTTTCTTTAATAACATTTTTAACCAGACTTTTAAGAAAGAGGTAAGGTAGAGTGTCACTCTTTTAAAAGTACTCCAAATAGAGGTTTTTAAGCGACTCATCCATGATCCCAAGCAGGTCGAGTGTTGTAACCATTCTCTTATACCAATTTGTAACACACCCATGATGGGGCAAAAATTAAATAAAAAGTTTCCTCCTTACAAGAACAGATCCTTTCCCTCTATGATTCCTAATTTGGGAAGCTCGGGACTCAACCTGACTCTCCGGTTAAGGTTCTCTGATTCTCTAAGTAAAACAATACTTTGAGACCTGATAGTATCACCTCTTAATCAAACACAAGTCCTTCTGAATTCTGGTACAGGTCTTACGATACCCGTGACCTTCCCCTTTGCGCTTCATCGAAGGCTCGGAGTTGGCGTTAGCCCCTTTTTCTTGACCGCTCCTCAGATGTGACCTTGGGCAATGACCTCATGCAAACACAAAAATATGGGCACAACCAAAGGTGTCTTGAAATCAAACTTATTTTTGGCCTGCAATCCTCCTCAAGCCTCCACGTGTCCCTTCTCCAAAACCAGGGTTTTCATTCCGGCTCGCCCTCAAATTTTTAAAATTCACGCACCTCCAATCCCTGCAATGCTATGGGACCATCGATCTCCTGATATTGACGGTACTGTCAGAAAAGATGGTTCAGATATTGCCTTTTCAAATACATAGACCATATATTCCCCTCCTAAATCAACAAATGTGATCTCCTTCATGTTTTCGGACTTCGGTCTTTTGAATTCTCAAACCCTGCTTTCCTCCGTACATCCATCTTTTGAAGTTGGCGATCTATGGACACACATCCTCCTAAATCAATGGCCCTGCTTCTACTTTGGGTGTTTGACCTTTCAACTAGATCAACGGTCAATATCTCCTTTAGGTCTCCGGACTTAGGAGATCTCAAATAACAAACTTCACCCTTTTTCTCAATGGATTTTATCCAAAGGTTATTATACACCGACGCGTATCCACTAGATATGATGATCAAGGATTACTTTAGGTCTTTACCCAGAGTCCACAGACTCATGCCAAGTGTTCTCCAGATCCGACGGTTCAGATCTACTTCGGACGATCTGACGGTCGACGTTTACTTCGAGTGTTTTCCCAAAATCCACAAATTCATGCCACTTGTCCTCTAGATCTGACGGTCCAGATATATTTCATCCCTTTGGTGCATCGACTCTTTGGCATTTCGGGCTTCAGGAGTTTTAACTCTCAATCTGAGACTCTCGAGGTGATTTCTTCAAAGTATACGATCTGTCGCCACGTGTCCCTTTGGACCTGATGACTACGAATTACTTCAGGACTTTACTCGGAGCTCACAAATCTACGCCACATCTTTACTGAAACCCAACGTCCCAAATCCACTTTGGGTGATCCGATGCCTGAGATTTACTTCAGGCGATATGATGATTCAGATTCACTCTGATTGATTGGATGAGTGACATTTACTTCGAACTTCTAGCTCTCTAGGCTTTGAAAATATCAACTCTCAAACTTGCCTTCTCTTGAACATATTCCTCCAGATTCCATGATCTATCGCCATGTGTACCTCTCGATTGGGCAGTCTAGATTCACTTCGAGTCTTCGGGGTTAGGGAATTTCAATTTTTAACCGAAAACCCTCGAACGGATTCCTTTGGAGTCCATGATATGTTGCCACGTGTCTCTCTGGATTGGGCAATCTAGATTAACTTCGGGTCTTCTAGATTCAGGAATTTCAAATTTTAACCGAAAAACCTCGAGCAGATTTCTCCAGAGTCCATAAGTTGTCACCATGTGTCCCTCTTGATGATGGACAATCCCAACTACTTCGGGACTTCATAACTTTGGTAAGTCCTCTTCTCCTACGTGTGAAAGGTACTAAGGTTCATGCACCTTGTTTAGATCAATTGGTTGTGGAGCATTTGTGATGTGATCCAACGACCATTGTCGCTCCTCCTCCTAGGCTTATGACTTACTCTGACTTAGAATGTTTTTTAAGTGCTCAAAGGATTCGACCTTTTCTCCTCCTACGGGCCCATCTCCTGGATTTCGTCTACGCTCCTAAAAGCACTATCTCTTTTGAGCTAGATCTCTTTGAAGGTTTTCTCCATCCCACGCACTCCTTGCGTTTTAGGGATCGCTTCAAACTCAGATCGAAGGTCAACGACGATCAACGGTTCACAAGAATTAAGGGGTCCCAACATGTGGGTTCTTTACCAGGGAGTTTGACCTCCACAATCTGGAAAGCTCTCGCTCGATTCTAGTCTAACTAGGATCGTTCATCCTCCAGCCCGTCGAGATCAACGACAAGAGTGAATTGTGGGCCACGAATTAGTGCGCCCTCTATTTTCACCTTTTCACTCCGCAGTGATTCCCCATCCTCGATCTTCGTTCATAGATCAATGATGCATATCAATTGTGGGGTTTAACTTGACCTTCGTACAACTTGACATCTTGGAGCCTCGAGCTCCAAATTTCCTAGACCCAGGTCACGTGGATCTTCATAAAACTATGGTGCTATGATCCCCGCTCTTAATCAAGTTTTTGGTTAAGGAAATAAGAAAAAGTTTAGAGTCTCCTAGACTACTGGTCTGAAGGGAACACCTTCCCTACTCGCAGAGATTTAAGCTCTGAATCAAGGCAAGGTAACTTGTGAGTTTACCAAATCGGTAGATATGCCCAGAGGCTTTCTATGACTCCGGAACGACGATGTAAATTCCTGGGGAAGGCACCTTTGACTAATTAAATTGGGGCATATGGAAATTCAAGAATAATTATAGGTTCTCAAGGAAATGAACACATACTCATAACTTAATCATTTAATACAGAAAAGAGACCTTTATAGACATGTAAATACTCACATGCATCCATCATTTACAATTCAAAACATAAGGCAAGAAAACACTTATCATAACCATAAAGTGTGATGTGATTGCTGAAAGGGTTGCTCGTTTCCACCCAACCATAGGCTCAGTCACTCCCAATGGATTTATCACTGGCCACCCCTGAGATTTAGCCACGTTGCTTTGAGATTCAATCTCTTACTTCCATCTGAACGAAAGTTAGGAACAATGGTTACTCTCCTTCTCCTCGTTCAATCTCTATTTTATATGATTAGAACTCATTGTTCCTCTTTCATTCCTTCCTCGGACATGAGAGTTTCCTCTCTCATCTATGCATTTTTTTTCGTACCTCTCCCCCTACCCACCACACTCCCTTTCTTTCCTTTTTCCACAAGATTGTGTGTGGATCGAATTTCCATCCCATGGTTAGGTCTGGAAGCCTTAAGGATGGGCAGTCTGCATGATCCCCTCATTAACTCTTGAGGAGGCCTCCCCACCTACCAACATAAATGTAATTCATTCCTGGGTCTGGGGGTTGTTCTGATCTAAGAAATTTAATTCCATCATGGTACTGGTTTGGTGGAGGTTAATGCAACCATTCTTGGTCCCCTCAACCACCTTTTACATCATTTCGTGATCTTTCTTAACACATCCCCTCTTTCAACAGTCATGCAACATGTAACAATTTTCTATTAAAATAACAGAATTTACATTCATCGACCTTCTACACAAGGTCCATCAAATCAAATATTCACACTTTTAAGTTTGCCATAGTTCCTTGGCCCATATAGTTATATTTACAAACTAGGGGAAATAGGGTGTTACAAGTTATCTCTTCTGCTAAGCTTGGGATGGCACTATTTCTCTTTAGCACTCTGCCACCCTACACGCTCTGAGAACAAGACCAGTACGCAGTGGGTTTTCCTCATAGTCTTTTAGAAAATCCTTTGCCCTCCTGGCCTAGCCATGCTGAGGGAGAGGGGCAAGACAAAGCATGGACCAACTTCGTATAGACGACTGCAATAGATGGAAAGAGACATATCCATAGCCAAGAATCAATGCTTGGCAAATCCAAGGACTCCACCAATGGATTATGTCGAGGAGGTGATTCTGAAGGAACCCATCCAGGTTCCACTAGAATCCTTCCTCTTCACAGTACCGAACGACTTGCACTTCCCCAACCTCAAAACATCGAGCACAAGCACCTAGGCTACAATGGAAGGAACTACTTGCATAGTGGAGGAGGAATTCCTAGGGGAATTCCTCCAGATGGATTCAAAGTTTTCAACCCAGGATAACGACGAAAAAATTGAGGATGAGGTAGAGGCAGTCAAGTTGATGGGCATTGGCACCATGCAGGAGGACCACCTAGTCTTGGAACCTCCACCGCTCACTGCAATCCTGAAGTTTTTCCCTGTTCCTCCACCTCTCTTCAGGTCGGAGCTGCTCGAAATAAGTTTTGACCTCAGGAGCCAAATGGTGAACCAACTCCACCAGGACACCTTCATGAGTCAATGGATCACCATGTTATTTGATGCATTCTCGAACGCACCAAAAAATTAGCATTTCCCGACCTGTGAAAATCCTTTCATGCTCTAGCCTAGAGACAACCCTCTCACCGGTGCTCCGGACGTCATACCCCCATGTGCCAATGATTAATCTTTAGTTCTTTGCAATAGGTACTTTGTACAAATCCTGCCCAACTCTCTGTACTAGGAAGTTGTAGATTTACAGTCATGTTTTACTTTTTCAGTTGCATGTTTGTCTTAGGTTCCTAGAACAGTTGTAAAAGAACAAAAATACACCACCTGCTCTGGTTTCCATTTGGCAGGGTAGATGGAGGATAGATTTTTTGACTAAAATTATAGCAGTCTTCCACATGTTCCAGTTTCCGCTAATTTGGAAAAACAAGTGGTAGACTATCGACATGTGGCTTTTTTGTATTATAACAACACTGTAATAGGAAATAATTTTTTATTTACAAAACAAAAAATGAATTAGAGTACCACCCGCTTGTGCAGCATTTATAGGCACTAGTTAATGGTATGGGCCAAAACTCAAGGTCGCATTGATGAGAAAAAATTCAAAATATATATATTAAATTAAGGGCCAATTTTAAATTGAAATTGTTGAAAATATAAATTAAGTGATAGTAATCAATTTACTTGGACTCTTCTCCATCGAGGAGGCATGGTTTGCATGCAAAGAAAAAAAATGAAAATTTGATATTCCTTTTAAAATTCCAAAACAACTACAAATCCATCATGGAAGTGAAGGAATTGATAAATCCATCAATTTGGTTATACTAGAAAACAAGGCGGTCATATGAGCATAGAGAGTATTGGTGCTTATATGGGTGTGAAGTACTGAATGAAAGTTAGAAATGAAAATTCAAATTTTTTTCACCCCACCATGGTGCACCCTATATCCTGACGTACTACTGTGTGTATAGATATAGGATGAAATGCTTATATTTTTTCCAAAATATTTTAAACCTAAATTAGTATGCATAGTAGTGTTACACACGAACATGATTAAATATATTACACACATTGAAAATACTTTTTCTTTTAAATGGTCAATATATTTTTTTAAATTCTTTAAATTAAGTAAGTACATGTGGTATGGTTACACGCTAGTGTGGTTAAATCTATTTGGCACACTGACAATGTTTTTTAAATCAATGATATTATCTTTTGTAAAATATTTTAAGCTACCTCAGTCTTTGTGGTAGGGTAATGCACAAGTGTAGTTAAATCTATTTGTAACACCAACAACAATATTTTTTGAAAACTTATATCCCTAGGATGATGTGCATGGTATGGTTATGCATCAGTTCTGTTAAAGCTACTTAGCACAATAACAACGTATTTTTTGAAAAATGGAGATATTTTTTATAAAAGAATTTAACCTATCTCAATGCGCTTGGTGTGGTTACGCACCAATGTTGTTAAATGTATCAAGCACATTGATAAGAGTTTTTGAAAAATGAATAATATACTTTGAAAAATATTTTAAACTACCTCGGTGCATGCAACATGGTTACACACCAGTGTTTGTGATATTAAACCGCATTGATCTAGCTATGTGGTTCTAGAACACTAAACAAAAACATCCACCAAAACCTTCAACCATCCACCTCCACTAGCTTTGGATAAGGGATAAGTGGTTTCATAACAATCTCCACTAATCGATGTTTTCTTTGTAGGCTCTGCATTCCACCCAAAGGATAATGTATCGGGTGAAGGAGATGGATGGGATAGAGGCCGAGGTATCAAGGAAGGAACATAAGGGGTAGAAATTCTTGTGGAGATATCTAATTGAAAGAATGATAAGAAGGGATGTATGGTATGGAAGACATACGATAAAGGAAGGGAGGAAAGAGGGTGATAGATCCACATCTTGCTTAAAGGATGAAGCATGAAATGGAGGGAGAGGGATGAAGGAAGGGAATAAAGTGGGATTAGGATCTCCTCATACCACCCCTCTTAAAAGGATTATGGGAAGAGATGGATGGGGCATAAGAAAAGGATGGAAAAACTAGCGAAATGGGAGAAAGTGGGGTGGGAGTCTGCCAAAAAATGCATAATGTTATTATTTGGCGCAAGTATGGAATCTGTGAAATAAATTAGTTTTTATTTTTTGTTGTGAAAATATATTTTTATATTAATGTATTATATGTGTTAGTGGTGTAGATGAGAGATTAATATCTAGTGGAATATCTTCTTGAGATTTGAAATGGAAAGAGTCTTCTTCTCTTCATATATAGGAAATGAGTTGCACACTAAATAGTCCTACTCAAATAAATCCAAATTGGATGGTCAGTGACATGGAATATTTTATTCATCGACTCCATGGCAGGATCTACCTCAAGACTGGGGATTTCCCTATACCCAGTCACTGATCTCAAGAGAAACTCCAGGGAAAGCAAGAGACGAGGGCACAAATCTGCACAACAACTCATCAAAGAAGTGGGTAATTATATGCTCAATTCAGGGTAGATCCAGAGACTCATAGAGGGATATCTCCATCCAACTCATAACTCATCATGATGAATATAGTAACATGGAATATCAGAGGGCTCAATTGAAGATCCAAGCAGAGGACTGTTCGAGACTGCATTTGTGTTGAGAATCCATAAATTCTCCTTTATCTGGAAACAAAATGTGCCAGAGAAGAAGCTAAGGACATTTTTTGGCATTGTTGGAGAGTCTATGATTACATTCACATGGACTCCAATGGAGTGGCAGGAGGCCTGGAAATCTTGTGGAATCCAACTACATTCATAATAGATCAACCCTTCTCAACGGTTAGCAAACTTATGACCCACTTCAAAGTCATAGGGTCAACCAAAGAAGGCACAATCACAAACGCATATGGGCCCCAAAGTGCTCAGGACAAAGAATTGTTTTTGAAGAGAATGGACTCTATCAAGACACTGATCTGTTCATCTAACTGGTTGTTGGGAGGATATTTCAATATAATCCTAATGCTGGAGGAAACGACTAGAGGTACCAAGCGGCTTGATCAAAATAGTGGTAACTTCTGAGCCCTCATAGATCAACTTGATTTAATAGATATAGAAACTAGAAATGGTATATTCACCTGGTCCAATCACAGATCTGGGCATCAACATGTGGCTTGCAGATTGGATCGTTTCCTCATCTCAGAAACCCTGTTGCTAGAGGATCCCATCATTGAAGACAACATCCTCCCAAAACCAGGCTCAAATCACTGGCCAGTATCGGTCTGTCTTGAAATCGGAGCCGTGCCCAAACTCAAACCTTTCTGATTCGAGAAGTTCCATCTCACTCACACAAACTTTTAGAAGATTTCAAAATCCTGGTGGGTGCAAGAAGGAATAGACCATGGCAAATGCATTTCCAAATTCCAACAACGACTCAAAAACTTTAAATCACAACTAAAGATCTAGAATAAGAACGTATTTGGGAACATTCTGCAAAGAAAGAAGGAAATTGAACAATTCCTGGAAATATTTCAAAATATATTCACTATGGGGGACATAACGACATCCTTAATGAGGGAAGAGGAGGAACTCAAAGCGGAACTGGAAGAGAGAAAGGACCAAGAGGAAATACTTTGCAGGCAGAAATACAGAGTACAATGGCTTAAAGAGGGAGAAAAAAACACCAAGTTCTTTCACCGATCTATGGTGCACCAAAGATACATCAACATCATCACTCAGCTTGAGGATGACTAGGGAAACCCCATCAGGGACCATGATAGAATAACAAAGGAATTGACCAACTACTACAAATATCTCCTAATAGAACCCATCAAAGACATAATGCCAATGATCTGCAAAATCACTAGGCACATACCCTCCTAGTCACACATGAACATAACAAAGTTATTCTGATGCCCATCACCCAAGAGGAGGTGTACCAAGAAGTTAAATAAATGCCCCTAGGTAAATCTCTAGGCCCAGATGGTTTCATGAAAAAATTCTTCCATCACTATTGGCCAATGATCAGAGAGGAATTCTGGCAAGTGGTGGAGGAATCAATAACTTTTGGGCAAGTTGTCTCAGCCTTCAATGCCACTTTCCTCACACTCATCCCAAAGGAAGAAAGGGTAACGCATCCTAATCAATTTAGAACAATAACACTATGCAATGTTATCTACAAAATTATCACCAAGGTCATAGCCATGAGCCTCAAACCAATACTGTCGTACATCATCTCCAAAGAGAAAGCTGGCCATGAGGAAGGCAGAGAAATCATGGACAGTGTCATCCTATCCCATGAAGTCATCCACTCTCTGAAAAAAACAAGGAATCCAGGTATGCTCATCAAACTCGACCTTTCCAAATCTTTTGACAGAATCAAATGGAAATACATGTGCTCCCTCCTTGAGGCCTTTGGCTTCAAAAATATCTAGGTGGCTTGGATCATGAGGCTTAGTTCCTCAAATTTCTTCTCTATCCTAGTCAACAAAGTACCATCCCAAACTTTCTCTCCCTCTAGAGGTATTAGAAAAGGGGACCCCTCTCCCCCGTCCTCTTTGTTATATTAGCATAAGGACAACAATGCTACCTCAAGGTCTCATTTTAGAATGGCTCCCTTAGAGGACTACCTCTTCACAACATCCAGCATGCCCCCTCCCACAACCAATTTGTCGATGATACCCTACTGATGAACACACCAATAGCCCAGGAGGCCACTAAGGTCAACTCCATTCTAACAGACTTTGTTGAAGCTTCAGTAATGGCCTTAAACCTTGATAAGTTGCAACTCTACTTCTTCAACACCCCAGTGGCCATTCAAAACCACATCTCACGTCTTCTGGGTATCCCCAAGAGATCCCTTCCATCCAATTATCTAGTCATTCCCCTCAAGGGAGAGACCACTCATAATATCTCCTAGGACAATCTACTTCTCTCCATCTCCAACAGGCTCAGTAACTGGACATTTAGATCACTTAACCTTGCCTCCTGACTAGTTATTTTAAAATATGTTCTCCAAGATCTACCAACTTACCTCTTCACTGCTCTAACAACACCTCAATCTATTATCATGGCCATTATAAACATCCAACATAGCTTCCTGTGGCACGGTCATCACCCGAATAAAAAATGGGTGTTGGTAGGATGGGACAAAATCTGCAGGCCTAAATCCTTGGGGGGACTAGGGCTCAAAGATATAGGAAAAATCAACTGAGTAATGTAGGTGAAACTTTGGTGGCATTGGCTCAAGCACCCCAGAGAACTATGGGAAAAAATATGGAAAAGGAAATACATGCCCACCACCAGAGAAGAGCAACTAATTAGATTCAACGATCGAGTTCAAGGATCCAATATCTGGAATACGTCCTAGAAAAATCAAATGCTCATACATAAGCATGCTTTCTGGGAGATTAGGAATGGATAACACTACTTGTTCTGGCAAGACTCCTAGCAACAACAATTGTCTCTAGCCATTATTGAATACCTTATCCCTCTACATCAACAAATCTAATCCAAGGACTCCCTGCATGTAAAGGATCCATGGAAAGAGAATGATCGGCATCGACCCTGGCGTAGTTGGAAGATTGAACCTCGTGAACTAAACATTCAGATGGAGTTGGACCTATAGGCCTAGAAAGACTGTGCAAAGAAGAGGAAAATGCATAGAAGGGATGGTCCAAACATACTCAGATGGGGGCACTCCACTGCAGGAATCTTCTCAATCAAAGAATCTTATCATCTACAAGAAAACTACCAGGAGAAACCAAGGGAGCACATCTGCGGAAATATATGGAATCCAAAATTCTAGCCGAAAGTGTCAATCTTCCTTTGGATTATCGCCCAAAATCGCATACTTACTTCGGACAATATTCGTAAACGTGGGTTTGTTGGCCCTTCAATCTTCCCCCTCTGTCAGCAACATGAGGAAATGATAGAGAACCTATTTAACCTATGCAAATACAATGATATTATATGGGATATCAGAGCACAACTAATGCATCAATCTAATAGAAATTGAGCTAGCATCATAAGCACATTGGAGAATTGGGACTCGATTTCCTACCAAAATCCAATCCTGGATCGCATCTGGCAGTTATTACCTGGATTCACAGTGTGGAAAATATGGAAAGAAAGAAACAAAAGAATTTTTTTCTCAACGTCCTCCCCCCCTCTTTCAACTTGGGAAAGAATTATGAACCTGACTTAGGAAACAATTAGTGTTGGGCAGTGGACCCAGGAGGACCTTAAATGAAATCCTGTTGAAATTCATATCCTATAGGCGTGGTAGCTTAATCTCACTAATGAGAGACAAAATATTGGTGTCACTAAGATCAGTACAATCCCGATATCATGGTCCCCCCTAACCCCTAGATTTATTAAATTGAACTTTGATGGCGCTTCAAAAGGGAATCTAGGACCAAGAAGCTTTGGTGCAGTCCTTTGAGACAAGGAGGGGAAAATTCTACATTATGCAGCAAGATATCTAGGAATCAACAAAAATAATGTAGTGGACCTCTGAAGCCTTCTCAGAGGGCTCAAGATAGCAATAGATCATGACTTACATCATCTCATCGTGGAGGGCGATTCCTAGATCATCATCCAACTTATCACTAAAATCATTCATGGATCACAACCTTCGGATGTCTCACCCAATTGGAGACTCTTAGGATTGCTAAAATATTTCAAATCCCTCTTACAACCTAATATCACCCTTATCCCCTCCCATGTGAAAAGAGAGGAAAATATAATAGTTGATTTCCTAGAAAACGAGGGAGTGGATTCCATGGATGAGTTGATTCACTAGAATGCACATACCTCTCCACAGACCAGGCTATCGAACCGATGTATGGACTTAGCCAGAAAGGATTACTCAGTCCCGGATGGGGTGCCACGTAGCAATGGGAGGCCATGCAGCCCACCCAAGACTCAAGCCATAAATATGGTAGGTTGTCTCCCTTCACCTCAGTCTTGAATGAAGGGCGACCATTATGATGGGGAAAAAATAAATAAAAAATTATCCTCCTTACAAGAACAGATCCTTTCCCTCTACGATTCCTAATTTAGGAAGTTTGGGACTCAGCCCGACTCTCCGGTCAAGGTTCTCTGATTCTCTAAGTCAAACAAGACTTCAAGACATGATAGTATCACCTCCTAATTAAACACATTCCCTTCTGGCTTCTAGTACAGGTCTTACGATACACGTGACCTTCCCCTTCGTGCTTCAGTGAAGGCTCGGAAGGTGCGTTAGCCCCTTTTTCTTGACCCCTCCTCAGATATGACCTTGCGCGATGACCTTGCGCAAACACACAATTGTGGGTGTGGCCAAAGGCGGTTGGAAACCAAACTAATTTTCGTCCCACAATCCTCCTCAATCCTCCACGTGTCCTTTCTCCAAAACTAGGGTTTGAATTGCAGCCCACCCTCAACTTTTTAAAGTTCACGCACCTCCAATCCTCGCAATTCTACGGGATTGTCAATCTCTCGATCTTGATGGAACCATATATGCCCCTCCTAAATCAACGTATGTGATCTCCTTCATGATTCCAGACTTCTGGCTTTTCAATTCTCAAACTCTGATTTCCTTTGTACATCAATATTCTAGAGTTGGTGATCTATAGACACCCATCCTCCTAAATCAACGACCCTATTTCTACTTTGAGTGTTTTACCTTTCAACTAGATCAATAGTCCAGTGGCCCTCTTCTTGATCAATGGTCAAGATCTCCTTTGCGTCTCCAGACTTCTAAGATCTCAAATCTCAAACTTCACCCTTTTTTCCAACGGATTTTTTCCGAAGGTTATGATCCATCAACACGTGTCCACTAGATCTGAGGATAAAAGATTACTTTGGGTCTTTACCCAGAGTCCATAGACTCACGCCACATGTTCTCCATATCTGACAGTTCATATCTACTTCAGACAATACGACGATCGACGTTTACTTCGGGTGTTTTCCCAGAATCCACAGATTCATGCCACCTGTCCTCTGGAACTGACGATCTAGATCTTTTTCGACGCTTTGGGTCTTTAGAATTTCGAGCTTCGGGAGTTTCAAATCTCAATCGAAAACTCTCAAGGTGATTTATACAAAGTCTATGATATGTCGCCACGTGTCCCTCTATACCTGACGGCTATAAATTACTTAGATACTTTACCCGGAGCTCATAAATCTACGCCACGTCTCTACTAAAATCCGACGGCCCAGATCCACTTTAGGTGATCCAACGCCTGAGATTTACTTCGAGCAATCTGATGATACAGATTCACTCTGGCTGATCAGATGAGTGAGATTTACTTCGAACTTCCGGGTCTCTGGGATTTGGAAATCTCAAGTCTCAAACTTGCCTCCTCTCGAACATATTCCTATGGAGTCCACGATCTGTTACCACGTGTCCCTCTGGATCGAGTGGTCCAGATTCACTTTGGGTCTTCAAGGTTCATAAATTTCAAATTTTAACCGAAAACCCTCAAATAGATTCCTCCGGAGTCCACGATCTGTCGGCACGTGTCCTTTTGGATTGGACAGTCTAGATTCACTTCAGGTCTTCAGGGTTCGGGAATTTCAACTTTTAACCTCAAACCCTCAAACAAATTTCTCCGGAGTCCACTATCTGTCACCAGGTGTCCCTCTTTACGATGGACAGTCCCAACTACTTCGGGACTTCGAAATTTTGGTAAGTCCTCTTCTCCTACGTGTGCAAGGTACTAAGGTTCATGCACCTTGTTTAGATCAGATAGTTGTCGAGCCTATGCGATGTTATCAAACGACCATTGTCGCTCCTCCTCCTAGGCTTCTGACTTACTCCAACTTAGAAGGTTTTCTAAGTGCTCAAAGGATTCAACCTTTGATCCTCCTACAAGCCTGTCTCCTGGATTTCATCTGCGCTCCTGAAAGAGATATCTCTTCTGAGCTTGATCTCTTTGGAGGTTTCTATCATCTCACGTGCTCCTTGCGTTTTATGGATCACATCAAACTCAAATTGAAGGTCAATGAAAACTGACGGTTCACAGGAATTGCGGGGTCCCAACATGCGAGTTATTTACCAGGGAATTTGACCTTCACAATATGGAAAGTGCTCACTCGATTCTAGTCTAACCGAGATCGTTGATCCTCCAGCCTGTCAAGATCAACTACACGGGTGAATTGTGGGATGCGAACTAGCACGTCTGTTATTTTCACCATCACGCTCCATGGTGATTCCCCACCCTCGATATTCGTTCATAGATCGATGATCCATATCAATTGCGGGGTTTAACTTGACCTTAATACAACTTGACATCTTGGAGCCTTGAGCTCCAAAGTTCCTAGACACAGGTCACATGGATATTCATAAAACTCTGGGGATACGATCCCCGCTCTTAGTCATGTTTTTGGTTAAGGAAATAAGCATAAGTTCAGAGTCTCCTAGACTATTGGTCTGAAGGGAACACCTTCCCAACTCGCAGATATTTAAGCTCTGAATCAAGGAAAGGTAACTTGTGAGGTTACCAAATCGGTAGATATGCCCAGAGGCTTGCTCTGACTCTGGAACGACGATGTAAATTCTTGGGGAAGGCGCCTTCGAGTGATTAAACTGGGGTGTATGGAAATTCAAGAAGAATCATAGGTTCTCAAGGAAACGAACACATACTCATAACTTAATCATTTAATATAGAGAAAGAAACCTTTATAGACATGTAAATACTCCCATGCATCCATTATTTACAATTCAAAACATAAGGCAAGAAAACACTTATCAGAACCATAGAGTGTGATGCGACTGCTGAAAGGGGTTCTTGTTTCCACCCAAACATAGGCTTAGTCACTCCCAATGGATTTATCATTGGCCACCCCCGGGCTTAAGCCACGATGCTTTGAGATTTAATCTCTTACTTTCAGATCAACGAAAGTTAGGGACGAAGTTTACCCTCCTTCTCCAAATATAGAAAATAGATGAGGACAAAGGTTACTCTCATTATCTTGGTTCAATCTCTATTTTCTGTGATCATAACTCATTGTTCCTCTTTCAGTCCTTCCTCGGACCTGAGAGTTTCCTCTCTTGTCTCTCCATTTTTCTTCGCAACACTCTCGTTGCCCACCACACTCCCTTTCTTGACTTTTTCTGCAAGATTGCATGTAGATCGAATTTCCAGCTTGTGGTTAGGTATGGAAGCCTTATGGATGGACGGTCTGCCCCATCCCCTCATTAAATGTTGAGGAGGCCTCCCCACCTACCAGCCTGACTGTAATTCATTCCTAGGTCAAGGGGTTGTTCTGATCTGAGCAAATTAATTCCAGCATGGTATTGGTTCAGTGGAGGTTAATGCAACCATTCTTGGTCCCCTCCACCACCTTTCACATCATTTTGTGGTCTTTGTTAGCACATCCCCTCTTTCAACAGTCATGCAACACGTAACCATTTTCTATTAAAATAACATAATTTACATTCATCGACCTTCTACACAAGGTCCATCAAATCAAATATTCACACTTTTAAGTTTTCCATAGTTCCTTGGCCCATATAGTTATGTTTAAAAACTGGGGGAAACAAGGTGTTACAATTCTCTCCCCCTTAATGGAACATAATCCTCGATGTTCTATCTGTCATCATGACATGTATGTACAGGAGTAAACAAAATTGGATATGTCTGTCTCATGGCATCCTCCATTTCCCACGTAGCCTCATCTGGGCCAAAGTGTTTCCACTGCACCTTGACCTGTGCAATGGTTCGGTTCCTGAGTGAGGTTTCGTTCATGCCTAATATGCATTGGGGTTCTGGCAGTAATTATCCCTCCGACTCTACTTGGATCATAGACCAGTCAATTATATGATTAACATCATGTACATATTTCTTCAATAATGAAACATGAAAAAAATTATGTGCCTTTACAATGGGAGGAATTGTTATCATATAGGCTATAGGTCCCACTCTATCTAGGACTTCGAAGGGTCCACAATACCAAGGTGCCAATTTGGCACAGGCTCCCATTCTCAGGGAACTCTTCCTGGGTCTAACTCTGAGATAGACATGGTCTCTGGTCTTGAAATCTAGGGGAGTTATTTTCCTGTCAACATAACGTTTATGTCTATCCTGAGCAATCTTCAAATTTTGCTTTATCTAAATTACTTGTTGTTCCATTTTTTTCAGCATGTCGGGTCTGATTGTAATTCTGTCCACCAGATTATTCCAGTTGATTGGAATCTTACATTGTCTACTGTAGAGGGCTTCAAAAGGGCTCATCTTCAAGGATTCTTGATAACAGTTGTTATAGGAAAATTCTACCAATGGTAGGCAGTCTTCCCACTTCTTAGGTTGGTGCATTACATGCATCCTTAGCATGTGTTCCACTATTTGGTTCACTCTTTCTGTTTGCCCATCATTTTGAGGGTGGTAGGCTGTGATGAACAACAATTTAGTCTCAAAACCAACCATTAGGGATTTCCAAAAGCTTGAAGTAAATTTGGTGTCTCTGTCAGATATAATTTCCTTGGGCATGTCATTCAGTCTGAATATCTCCTGATTCTCCTTCATGAAGATGTTGGCAATATCTATTGCCTTGCAGGTTGACTTGACATGGATGAAATGGGAAAACTTACTCATTTTTTCCACCATGACCATGATGGAATCATTTTATTTGGTCGACTTTGGTAGTACGGTGATGAAATCCATTGAGATGGTTTCCCATTTCCATTTCGGGATTGGTAGGGGCTATAACAATCTTGTTGGATACCAGTGTTCTGTCTTAACTTGCTGGCACTCTAGGCACTTAGCTAGATAGTTATCTATGTCTTTCTTCAACCCAGGCCAATAGAATTGTTTCCTAGTGGTTGTGATCATATTCTGATATCCTGGGTGACCAATCTATAGTCTCTTATGTATTTCATCCATTACGAACCTCTTCAAGTCGTCACAGTTTGGAATATACAATCTGTTTCTGTAAGTTAGCAGCCCTTCCTCGAGGATCTGGTAGCCTTCATACTTCATCCCTGTAGGCTCTTGTCTTAGGTATGAGGTCACAGTCTTGAAGAATGCATATATCTCTTGTGCATTTCTGACTCTTTCCCCGAAGTTCGTTTCACAGTCGCTTACTACTACTAGATAAATCATTTTTATACTTCTGCTAAGCGCATCAGCCACCCTATTTTCCTTTCCTTTTATGTGTTTTATTTTGAAATCGAATTCACTTAGGAGAGCCATCCACATAGCTTTCCTGGAATTGAGTTTTGGTTGATCAAACAGGTGTCTGAATCCACAATGATCTGTGATAAGCACAAATCTTCTACCTAGGAGGTAGTGCCTCCACATTTTTAAAGCATGTACTATGGCAGCGAATTCTAGGTCATGGGTCACATAATTGATCTCATGCTCATTTAATTTCCTGGACGTGTAGAAAATTACACGTCCCTCTTGCATAAGGAATCCTCTGAGTCCTTCCTTACAGGCATATATACATACAAGGAAATCATTATCTGGGTCTGCAATATTTAGCACAGGTGCATGGGTCAAGAGGTATTTCAGTTCCTGAAATATTTCTTCACATTTCGATGTCCAAATGAATTTAATCCCGTTTTTTTGAAGGGCAACGATTAGACAACCAATCTTGGAAAACCCTTTTATGATCCTTTTATAGTATCCTACTAAGCCCATGAAGGATCTAATATCGGATACATCCTTTGGGGTAGGCCATTCCATAATAGATATGATCTTGTCAGGGTCTACTGCCACTCCTTCCTTAGAAATGACATGGCCTAGGTAATGGACTTGCTTCTGAACTAAGTCACACTTGCTAAACTTAGAGTAGAGTTGATGGTCTCTTAGTAATTGAAGTACGAGTATAAGATGTTATTCAAGCTCCTCCCTATTCTTGGAGTAGATTAGGATATCATCAATGAAAACCAATACAAATTTGTCCAGAAATTTTCTAAGTACATTATTCATCAATCACATAAAAGTGGCGGGGGCATTGGTTAACCCAAACGACACCACCATGAATTCATAGTGACCATACCTCATCCTGAACGATGTTTTGTGGATGTCTTCATCCTTAATCCAGACTTGATGGTAGTCAAACCTTAGGTCGATCTTCGAGAATATAGATGCACCTCCCAATTGGTCGAACAGGTCATCGATTCTTGGTAAGGGGTACTTGTTCTTTATTTTTTCCTTATTGAGTTGTCTGTAATCTATGCATAGTCAGAGTGTGCCATCTTTATTTTTCACAAAAAGGAAGGGCACTCCCCACAGAGATACACTGGGTCGGATGTAGCCTTTGTCCATCATCTCATTTAGCTATAGCTTTATCTCAACCAACTCTGGACTGCTCATTTTGTATGGCATTCTAGATGTTGGTACCACTCTCGGTGTAAGTTCTATCGAGAAGTCAATATCCCTTCTCGGAGGTAGACCTAGTACTTCTTCTGGGAATACGTCCTTGTATTCTCTTAATATGGGGTGGTCCTCTAGGTTTGGTTTGTCATCCTCAACAAATTCCAATACCTATATGGCATATAAGGAACACCCCTTTCTGCAATACTTTTTCATTTGAAGGGTTGATATTTGCCTCACTGAGACAGGATTTTGAATCCCTTGGAGGGTCGTGTTGGCATGTTTACAAGAAGAGAGTGCTTGTCATTGATGGCAAGAATAGCAGCAATGATGAAAAACAAGCAGACAAGGAAGATCACCAGACAATCAGGCAAGGAAGAACAACAACGATCAAAAGTCAAGATCGAAGCATTGGTCCGACTGCATTTCGGAGTTTCGGCTACCGGGATTTCAGATACCGGGAGTTTGGGATGTCAAGAACTCTTACTACAGGAGTCCTGAAGTCGTTAAACCCGAAGTCGCGAAATGTCAAAGACTCCATACCAGAGGTTCAGATACCGGGATTTGGAGATGTCAAGGACTCTCATGACAGGAATCCCGAAGTTGCAAAGTGCGAAAAGCCGAAAAGTTGAGCTGACTCCATTTCAGAGTTTCGTAAACCGGTAGGTGGAGTTGTCAAGAAATCTCACATCAAGAATGTCGAAATCGCGATGTGCGAAATCACGAAGAGATCTATACTGTCAAATAATCTAGAGTGTGGATTGTTGATCCGAATCCATTACGGAGCTTCGGATATCAGGAGTTGGAAGAGTCAAGTGACGAGACTCTTCATCACAAGAGTCCCGAAGCAGCGAAATGTGAAACGCCGAAATCCTAAATCAGGCACAGGGAAGGCTCGTGAAGTGTCAAATTCACGACAAGATCTAGACCGTTGGGTCCATAGGACACATGACGACAGATCGTCATTTCACCGACTGCAAAGTCAAAGGAACAGGGTTCCCTAACCTCTCGAACTCGCAACAAGAATTCGCGACATGCGAAATCGCAAAAGGCCGAAATGTGAAATGCCGAAATGATCGGAGCTAGTGCAACCAAACTCCATTTCAGAGCTTCAGATACCGGGACATGGAGCATCAAGAACTCATTGCCACAGGAATGTTGAAGTGTCAAAAAGAGAAATCGTGAAAGCACTATATGGATAAGCGCTCGGTCACCTCTCGTAGTCACATGGTCGAAGAGCTGTAGAGAAAAGTTTGAAGCGGCAAGCTCCTTTTTCGGAGTTTCAAAGATCGCGACTTGGAGAGTCGATATGCCACACAACAGGATTGCCAAAATTTGAAACACATTTTGGCTCAGCCTGTGGTCACAGCCATTGATCACATCAACGGAAGATGGACGAAGGAGCTAGTGCAGACAAGCTCCATTTCGGATTTTCAAGGATCGGGACATGGAGAGTAACGAAATATTTACCACGGGGATCCCGAAATGCCGAAGTTAGAAATGGAAAAATGAATGCAAGATTCAATGAAGTCAATTAAACAGTGCAGATGAATTTGAATAAGATCAGAGGGCTACTATTGCACTTCACAGTGTAATTGCTAGAAACAAATGATGGTTTCTGCCAGAGGATGAGCTCGTCTATGACAGAGACGACGAAGAGTCTCAAATGCTAGAGAAGCTGAGGAATATTGATATAGCACCAAGTGATGATGGATGCGTGGGGTAAAACCGCCAGAGAAGATGAAGAGTTACCATGATGATCAGGCAGAGCACTCACAATGGGTAGGAGATGTAGAACAAAGAGAGACAGCATGGCACATAGGAGATGGGATAGCTATGGAAGAGTGAAGTGGAGAAAACACTCTGATGTGGAGGAGATTAGGTGTGGAGAGGATGCAAGAGCAAGAAGCGGATTGCATGCACAAGGTGCACAGAGACTATAAGAATGTTGAATAAATAAGAAATAGTTGTTGTTGTTGGGAGTGATTGAGGTGTGAAGAAGGAGGCAAAGCGCAACAGCAGAAATGTACAGAAGGGGAATGGTGCATTGAAGGGACATGGAGAGAGAGCATAAAAGGACAAAGAACAAAAAGCACAAGGAGTGTGCATAAGATACTGATGCAGACAGAGCAACGCAGTGTAGCAGAACAATAATGAGACCGGTAAGCCATTGAAGAACTCTATATCACTGTAATAAGTCATAATAGTAAAGATTTATATTTCAGGGTGGTAGGGAGGTTCTAGGGAGGACTGTTGTCTTCAGAGGTTCAAGTGTGTGCTTGAACAAAGGGATTTGTAGCTTCCATCTGCTTGTAGCCAGAGAAACTAGGGTGGTGCAAGGGAGAACTGTTGTTCTCTATTATACAGGTTGGTGCCTGTGTGACTAGAAGTTGGTGCTTCCATCCAGTTGGTGCTGGAACACTTAGGGAGTTGGTGCTTCCTTCTAGTGGGTGCTAGAGAAACCAGAGAGTTGGTGCTTTCTTCTAGTTGGTGCTAGAGAATCCAGAGAGTTGGTGCTCTCTACAAGTAGTAGCTTGCAAAACAGAGGTTGTAGCCTCATTATGAGTTGGTTCTCATATGTATGATAATGTAAAGAATGTACATATTACTTATCATATAAAGAAGAAGAGGTTTTTACCCTTTATGGGTTTCCTCAGGAAATATCTGTCTCTGTGTATCTCATATGTGTGAATGATGTTGAATGGTCTATTGCTTACTTCCCTGCATTATTGTGATTGTCATTGAGTGGTCTGGAAAGAGTTTAAAATAAGTATTATTGTTTAAGCAAGGTTACAACTGATTCCCCCCCACCCTCTTAGTTTTCCATCAATTGGTATTAGAGCCGACCCCTTTTATCTAAGGGTAGATCCTAGAGCTTAAACATGTCAAGCCATGAAGGAAATTCAACCAATAAGGCCCCTCTGTTCAATGGAACAAACTTTGCCTTTTGGAAAGTTAGAATGAGAACCTACATAATGGCTTTAGGTGCAGATGTCTGGGATGTGGTAGATATTGGTTATGTAAAGCTAGTTGTACTAGATAATAAGGATGACAAGCTAGAATTTAGCTTCAACGCTAAGGCTATGAATGCTATCTTGAGTGGGCTTGCAGAAGCAGAATTCGTAAAAGTTATGCACCAAGGAACTGCCAAAGAAATGTGGGACAAACTCATTAGCAGTTATGAAGGTAATGAGAAGGTAAAGGACGCCAAGCTTCAAACCTACAGAATACAGTTTGAATAGTTGAAGATGAAAGAAGATGAAACTGTTGGAAAATACTTTCCGAGAGTAGAAGAAATGGTAAATGCAATGAAAGCACTTGGTGAAAAAATTGAGGAACCTTCTTTAGTTCAGAAAATCTTGAGATCTCTCCCAGATAGGTTCAATCTGGAGGTCTCTGCTATAGAATAACTTCATGATCTAAAAACCTTGGAGTTTGATCAACTTCTAAGAACATTGACTGCATATGAAATGAGAATAGTTAAAGATAAACCCACCTCCAGAGAAACATCATTTAAGGCGGACAAGAATGAGGATTCTGAGCCCGATAAAATTGAAGCAAAATTTGTGAAGAGACTGAAGAAGGGATCAGGAAAATACAAAGGTAAACTGCCTTTCAAATGTTTCAACTGTGGTAGGATAGGTCATTTTGCAAATAAATGTCCCCACAAAAGAAAGGATTAGACATGTGATGATGAGGAGAAGCACAACCACATAAATTTCTTTAAAGAGAATAACTTTAAGAAGAAAAGTCTTTGGGTAAACAATGATGATGATCCTTCAGATGATGAAGATAATGACTCCTCTATTGAAGATAAACTAAATGACTTCATACTTATGGCCAAAGAGGATTATGATAATAAAAGCGCAGGAAGTGATGCTAATGAAGAAGAAGTTATTGGAAGGAGAACTGATCGGTACACTGGAAGAGATTGACAGACTAAGAATTAAGAACAGAAAGCAAAGACAATTGCTGATACAGTTTGAGAAAGACAGTAAAGAACTAGATGAAGACCTTGTCCTACTAAAAGTGGAATTATAAGAGGCAAAGAAAATCGAAGACATTCTGAAACGAAAGTTATCAAAAAAGAAGGCAAGATGTGAAGCCTTAGAACAAGAACTAGTGAAAACTAGGAAAGAGATGGATAAGTTTCAAGCCTTGTATAATCAGAATCTGTCAAGTATCAAAGCCTCAGAAGGATTAACCACCATTCTGAATCAGCAAAGGAATCCAAAGTTGAAAACTGGTTTGGGTTATGAAGAGGCATCAAGTAGTGGTAAGCCAAGAAACGAAGAACCCATCAAGTTTGTCAAATCTACCACCAAGGACAAAAACAAACCTGTAGAAAAAAAGGAAGACAACCAGTGATCCAGGTGGATATCGGTGGCCACCCACCTTTTCCAAATGGCTCAAAATGGCTTTCTGGAAATTTTGGCAATTTACTATTTTTAGCAGGTTTTAACTTCCGGGGCCATTTTGAGGGCCCAAATGAAGGTTTTTCGAGATCTAGGTTCTCAATGATAACCAAAGGCATGATTGAGCCCCCAAAATGAATCTCCTCGACGATACCTTTCCAATGAGCTATCACACGCCTAAAACGGAGATCGTATGCAAAAGTTACGACCCCGAGAAGTTGATGTACTCACTTACCCAAACGGGGCCCACATGACTTTTGGCACTTCATCTCCTAGGGTTAGGTTTTTGGATGTTTGGGACTTTTAGCATTCTCGTTTATTGTAAAAGGGCCTTCAGAGCCTCATTGTAATCATCTTCTTGCGAATGAGAGTAGCCATCACATCTCTTCTCAGAGATAAGCTGCCACCATTCTAGCGAGTCTTTCACTCTGTATTTTTACAGTCTCTGTACATTTTTCTGATTAATAGAAATCATGTATTATTGTATATCTGTGTTTATGGTTTCATCTCTGATACATTTATGTTATATTATTGAATATCTGCAATATCTCTGTGCATTTCTTTATTATATCTCCGCTCTCATTTCGTGCCGAAAATAATTTGGATCAACCAGTCACCCAGGACGAGTAAAGAAAAAGGTGCCAGGACTGAATCTATAGAACAAAGAAATGGTGCGCTCCCTACTGAAAGACGTCACCGGCATGGAAGAAATCGATTTTCTCAAAGAATACAACCATTTTCCAGGCACAAAGAATTTTTCTATGGCTATTGTTTCTACTGTTCTAACTTTGGTCACAAAGTTGTAAATTGTTCCTTAAGACTTAGACATGAGAAATTAAGGTTTCAAAGGATTAAATACTTGCCACCACAAAGAATGATACAACCAAGTAACAAACCTTCACAGATTGCAAATTGCCAAATTAAGTTTAGAGACATGCAACTAAGGAGGTCAAGAAATAATCATCAGTCAATAAGTAGACAACGCTGCAACAATAATTTTGATGTATTGAACAATGAGATTGAATGCTACATCTGTCATAACTATTGACATAAATCTTTTGACTGTCGATTAAGGAACTACGAACCAGATTTGTATTCCCCTGCTGAAAATGTCAAGGTGTGGAAGAAGAAAGAAAGTGACAAGTGTGGATTAGTGTTGTTAGCTCAAAGAAAAACGAACCCTTGGTATATAGACAGTGGATGCTCCAAACATATGACAGGAGACAAAGGTAAGTTTCTATCTCTAAGTGAAAGCAAATCAGGAAACATAACCTTTGGAAATGATGCTCCAGGTAAAATAAAGGGTAAAGGGATGGTGAGTTTAAGTAATGGAAAAGGAAAAGCCCAAGATGTTCTACTTATAGATGGGATGAAACATAATCTGCTCAATGTAAGTCAAATGTGTGACAGAGGATTTGAAGTGGTGTTCACGTCCAAGGACTGCAAGATAAAGTCTGTAAACTCAGGACAAGTGGTGGCCAAAGGCATAAGGATAGAAAATAATGTATATGTGCTGAAAGAAAATAGAGAAGAGTGTCATCTAAGCAAACATGATGAAATTTGGTTATGGCATAGGAGACTTGGACATCTAAACTTTG
>ML792713.1:500033-541840 GCA_009831015.1 Picea engelmannii | reverse complement strand
AACAAGAGTTCTCCCTTGCACCACCCTGCCACCCTAGTTTCTCTGGCTGCAACCAGATGGAAGCTACAACTCCCTGTGTTCAAGCACCCACTTGAACCTCTGAGGACAACAGTCCTCCCTAGAACCTCCCAACCTCCCTAAAATATAAATCTTTGCTACTGAAACTTATTACAGTGATATGATGTTCAACAATGGCTTACCAGACTCATCATTGTTCTGCTGCATTTCGTTGTTCTATCTGCCTCACTTCCTTTCTGCACACATGACTTGTGCTATCTGTTCTTCTTCTTTTTATGCTCTGTGCGCCATGTCCATTCACTGCACAGATCCTCTTCTGTTCAATTCAGCTGCTGCACTCTCCTCCTTCTTCACACATGAATCATCTTCACCAACAACAACCACAACAAACTCCAACAACAACAACAACCCTTCTCTTCTCTATACCGTGTATATATAGCTTCTGTGCATCTTATGCAAGCAATATTCACCATTCTTCTACATGCTCATACCACACCAATCTCCTCCACATCTCAAGTGCTCTGCGTGATCATCATCGTGACTCTTCAACTTCTCTGGTAATTCAACCCCTGTGTCTATCATCACTAGGTGTTAAGCCGAGATTCCTTTTTCTCTCTGGATTTTGAGACTCTTCGTCTTCTCTGTTACAGTCGAGCTCATCCTTTATGTTTTAGTTATGAGCTCAAACCCTCATCCAGCTGTCAATTTCCTCCATGAATCGTCTTCATTCCACTGGCAGATTCCATGTTACTCTTCAGCTCCTATGGAAATCACACCGAAGTCTCTTCACATCCTCTGGTAGAAACCATCAATGGTTACTAGAAGTTTCACTATGTCGTGCAACAGTATCCCTCCGATCTTGTTCAAATTCACCTGTACCGTTGGATTCAATCCATGGGATCTTGCATTCATTTCGGCATTTCGGCATTCGACAATTCTGTGCTGAGTGTCTCGACACTTCATTTCACGATCTCCAAAGTTCCGATACAGAACGTTTCTACACTAGCTCCTTCCCCAATATGACTATGGTCATAACGAAGTGCCTATGCAAAAAAGTGCTTTTTGCAAATTCACGTTTTGTGAATCTGGAGATGAGGCATCTCGACTTTCCAAGTCGCGATCTCCGAAACCCTGAAATGGAGCTTATCTGGGCTGACTCCTTCCCTTCTCGTGACCATGGGTTGTGACCACAGCCTTATGCATAAGGCGCTTTCGTGATTTCACATTTCATGAGTCTGGAGATGAGACATCTCAACTCTCCAAGTCGCGATCCCTGATACCCCGAAATGGCGTGGGATCAATGGTCCTGATCAAAGCTTCATTCAATGGCTGCGATTGACTCGCAATTTTTCATATCGTGAAATCAACATTCTTGTTGCATTGTTTACTTACCACTCCATGTTGCAATCCCCGAAACTCCGACACGGACTGGAATCAACGGTCTATATCAAAGCTTGATCTGACGGCTCAGATTACATCACAATTTCTCATATCGCGATATCGGGATTCCTGATGTTAATAATCTTTGACATGTTCAACTCGCGATCCTCGAAACTCTGACATAGACTGGAATCAACGGTCCAGATTCAACCTCGATCTGACGGCTCAGATTAAGTCGTGATTTCGCATATCGCGATATTGGGATTCTTGATGTTAATAATATTTGATATGTTCAACTCGCGATCCTCGAAACTCCAACATGGACTGGAATCAACGGTCCAGATTCAACCTCGATCTGACGGCTCAGATTAAGTTGTGATTTCGCATATCGCGATTACGCCCGCTTCTCCTTGTTATACTTTAAAAGGTGTGCAGGTTCTCCTTGATCCAACGATGGTTTGGTCCTGTGCTTAGATCTAACGTCTGAGATCTTTCCTCCTGTTCAGCGCTCTTCTTGTCTATATTCTGATCTAATGACCCTCATTCTTACGAGAATTTTGAATGAGATCCAATGATCAAAAATGCTTCTTGGGCCTTCGATCATTTTATCAATGTTGCGTTGCCTTCGATCATTCGATCTTCTTGGACTTATTTTCTATTTTCCTGTTGATCATCGGTAATGTACTCAAGCCACCATCACTGCTGTACTTGCCATCAATGACAAGCATGCTGCCTGTTAAACATTTTCCAACACAGGTCACCAATCAGATTGTTCAGGTCCATTACATTTCGACCACATAACAAATTGTAGACATCTTTACTAAACCCCTAGCCAAGACACCATTTGAATATCTCCGACAAAAGTTGGGTGTCATCCCATCTCACATCTAAGAAAGTCCATCCTGTTAGGGGGAGTTTGTATTGGTTTAACATCTGATACCTCCTAAACATACTGCAACAACTCAGGGGGAGCGTGTTTTCTTTGACATTGATGTCAAAGGGGGAGAAAAGGAGTGGTCTGGATCGAATGCTACAGTTGGAGGTCCAAACAGTCATTCAGGGTTGCCATCAATGCCAAAGGGGGAGATTGTTAGCATGTTTACAAGAAGAGCGTGCTTGTCATTGATGGCAAGAATAGTAGCAACGATGACAAACAGGTAGACAAGGAAGATCAACAGACATTCAGGCAAGGAAGAACAACAACGATCGAAAGGAAAGATCGAAACGTTGGTCCGACTCCATTTCGGAGTTTCGGCTACCGGGATTTCAAATACCGGGAGTTGGGGATGTCAAGAACTCTTACTATAGGAGTCCCAAAATCGCGAAACCCAAAGTTGCGATGCGAAATCACAAAATGTCAAAGACTCCATATCGGAGGTTCGGATACCGGGAGTTGGAGATGTCAAGGATTCTCACGATAGGAATCACGAAGTTGTGAAGTGCGAAAAGACGAAAAGTTGAGCTGACTCCATTTCGGAGTTTCACAGACCGAGAGGTGGAGTTGTCAAGAACTCTCACGTCAAGAATGTCGAAATCGCGATGTGCGAAATCATGAAGAGATCTGGACCATCAAATCATCTAGAGTGTGGACCGTTGATCCGAATTCATTTCGAAGCTTCATATACCAAGAGTTGGAAGAGTCAAGTGACAAGACTCTTCATCACAAGAGTCCCGAAGCAGCGAAATGTGAAACGCCGAAATCCCGAATCAGGCACAAGGAAGGCCCGTGAAGTGTCAAATTCATGACAAGATATAGACTGTTGGGTCCATAGGACACGTGACGACAGATCGTCATTTTTCCAACTGCAAATTCAAAGGAACGGGGATCCCTAACCTCTCGAACTAACAACAGGAATTCACGACATGCGAAATTGCGAAAGGTCGAAATACGAAATGCCAAAATGATCGGAGCTAGTGCAACCAAGCTCCATTTCAGAGTTTCGGATACCGGGACATGGAGCATTAAGAACTCATCGCCACAGGAATGCCAAAGTTCCGAAAAGTGAAATCGTGAAAGAACTATATGGATAAGCGCTTGGTCACCTCTCGTAGTCACATGGTCGAAGAGTTGTAGAGAAAAGTTTGAAGCGACAAGCTCCTTTTTCGGAGTTTCAGAGATCGCGACTTGGAGAGCCGAGATGCCACACAACAGGATTGTCAAAATGTCGAAATGCGAAACACGTTTTGGCTCAGCTTGTGGTCACAGCCATTGGTCACATTAGTGGAAGATGGAGGAAGGAGCTAGTGCAAAAAAGCTCCATTTCGGAGTTTCGGGGATCAAGACATGGAGAGTAACGAAATATTTACCATGGGGATCCCGAAATGCCGAAGTGCGAAATAGAGAAATGAATGCAAGATTCAATGAAGTCAATTCAATGGTGCAGATGAATTTGAATAAGATCGGAGGGCTACTATCTCACTTCACAGTGTAAATTCTAGAAACAAATGATGGTTTCTTCCAGAGGATGAGCTCGTCTATGACAGAGAAGATGAAGAGTCTCAATTGCCAGAGAAGCTAAGGAATCTCGATATAGCACTCAATGATGATGGATGCGTGGGGTAAAACCGCCAGAGAAGCTGAAGAGTTACCATGATGATTAGGCAGAGCACTCACAATGGACAAGAGATGCAGAATAGAGAGAGACAATGTGGCACATAGGAGATGGGATAGCTATGGAAGAGTGAAGTGGAGAAAACACCCCAATGTGGAGGAGATTAGGTGTGGAGAGGATGCAAGAGAAAGAAGCAGATTGCATGCACAAGGTTCACAGAGACTATAAGAATGTTGAACAAAGAAGAAATAGTTGTTGTTGTTGGGAGTGATAGAGGTGTGAAGAAGGAGGCAGAGCACAACAACAGAAATGTACAGAAGGGGAATGGTGCATTGAAGGGACATGGCGAGAGAGCATAAAAGGAAAAAGAACAGAAAGCGCAAGGAGTGTGCAGAAGACACCGATGCAGACAGAGCAGCGCAGTCTAGCATAACAGTGATGAGACCGGTAAGCTATTGAAAAAATCTATATCTCTATAATAAGTCATAATAGCAAAGATTTATATTTCAGGGTGGTAGGGAGGTTCTAGGGAGGATTGTTGTCCTCAGAGGTTCAAGTGGGTGCTTGAACAAAGGGAGTTGTAGCTTCCATCTGGTTGCAGCCAGAGAAACCAGGGTGGTGCAAGGGAGAACTATTGTTCTCTGTTATACAGGTTGGTGCCTGTGTGCCTAGAAGTTGGTGCTTCCATCTAGTTGGTGTTGGAACACTTAGGGAGTTGGTGCTTCCTTCTAGTGGGTGCTAGAGAAACCAGGGAGTTGGTGCTTCCTTCTAGTTGGTGCTAGAGAATATAGAGAGTTGGTGCTCTCTGCAAGTAGTAGCTTGCAAAACAGAGGTTGTAGCCTCATTATGAGTTGGTTCTCATATGTATGATAATGTAAAGAATGTACAGATTACTTATCATATAAAGAAGAAGAGGTTTTTACCCTTTATGGGTTTCCTCAAGAAATATCTGTCTTTGTGTATCTCATATGTGTGAATGATGTTGAATGGTCCATTGCTTACTTCCCTGCATTATTGTGATTATCATTGAGTAATCTGGAAAGAGTTTAAAATAAGTATTATTGTTTAAGCAATGTTACAACTGATTCACCCCCCCGCTCATTTTTCCATCAGGTCGTCTTTCTCATTTACACATTCTAAAGTTTTATGATAATCGTACAATTTGGTTTTGTAAGCATCCAACAAATACATACCAATCAACAAGTCATAAGATCCCAGGGGAAGTACGTTAAGGGTCGCTTAGGTGGGCATTCCACCAATGATAAATTGACAGGTTGGTATGACCTCTGCCACTTTTCTTTTGGTCCTAATGGCTAATTGCACCAACCACGGTTTAACATGTATAATTGGTTGTAGTTTACACTTATCAGTAGTATGAGGGGCCACATAACTCAAATTAGAACCTGGGTCAATTAAAATAGAAACTAGATGGTCGAAGATCATACCTTCCAGCTCCACCACTGAATCTTGGTGGTTGGCTTGATTATTGTCCAAGGAAACATAGATTCGTGGCATGCTCCTAGCCACATCATTGATGGTGGTCACTTCTTGGATGTTGTATACTTTCTTACTATTCAGTTGTCTGTGTGGGAAGTCCCTCAATTTATGATCCTCTCCACAACCCCAACATTTTAAGGGTTCCTTCTTTAGGTTATCAGTCTTTCCCAGGGTTGTCTTAAATGTATTATTTCCACTTTGAGAGGGGAAATTTTACTGATATACACTTCTAGTAGGAAGGCTCTTTCTGGAATATTTTCTATAGTTCCCGAATTTTAAGGATTTAAACCCCTTCTTCTGGAATCTTGAACTAATCCCTTTCTTCCAGTCCTCGTGAGGTCTTGTCTTATTCCCAAATTGTTCATAACAATACCTCACCTTCCATATAGTTTCTTCTAAGGTATTTGGTTTGTCGAACTCAATTCTGTCCCAGTAGATCTGAGGTAACCCACTACTGAACAACTACATTTTTACTTTTTCATATTTTATGTATGGTACATACCTCAGTAGTTCAAGGAATCTATTGACAAATTCATCTATGGTGAGCTGCCCTAGCCTAAGTTCATAGAATTTCTTAGTCTTCCCATCCATGTTTTTCTCTGACAGATATTGTTTCCTGAATTATTTCTCAAACTGTTTCCATGACAATTCCTTCTCATGGACTCCTTTCACATTCCTAAGGTCTTCCCACCAAATGGACGCCTTTCCATTCAGGTTAAAGATGGTTATTTGGGCCTTCAAGTTTTCAAAGTAATCATGGACTCTGAAGTATTTCTTTAAGCCAAGAATCCAAACTTCAGCCTCTTCTCCCTTCCTAATCCCTCCATCGAAAGAGGGTGGTTTGGATTTATTGAATTCTTCAGGATCATGATTTTTGGAACGCTTACGCTTCTTTCTTTTCCTTTGGGAATATGAGCTTGCTCTGCTACTAGAAGATCCTTCATATTTTCCAGCTTCCTTTCTAGAGGACTCTATCGATGAGTCTCCCTTGCCTCTAGATTGGGTCTTCTTTGAGGCGCTTCTACCAGTGTGGTCACTTATTAAGTCATTTTTTCGAATCTCAGGTGGACTTCGACTTCTCTTCTCGACTTCCACATGACTGGTTGCGGGTACATGTTGTAGTTGCCTCTATATGTCGGACAAGCTCTGCAAAAATATTGTGTTAATTTCTGTTTGTTTTTCTTGCTCCTTTATCATTCTCTCGTTGTCATCCTTGCAACTCTGTAATTTGGCCCTGAGGCTCCTTACAGTTTCATCCAGATCTAGAGGGGTTTCCACCACCCTCCTTTCATCAGATTCTTCATCTATTGTGGGAGCCATCCCCCACTTCATGACACATCGCCATCCTTTATTCTTGAAGTTTTCCCGTGATTTACTGACTGCTCGAGTGTTGAAAAAAACACTTATTGTTAGCTAACAGTCTATTAGTTCATGAACAATACACGATTGAATTTATTAAATGCATACACATAGTGTAAAGTTTCATTCTTTTCTTTAATAACATTTTTAACTAGACTTTTAAGAAAGAGGTAAGGTAGAGTGCCACTCTTTTAAAAGTATTCCAAATAGAGTTTTTTAAGCGACTCGTCCATGATCCAAAGAAGGCCAAGTGTTGTAACCATGCTCTGATACCAATTTGTAACACACCCATGATGGATCAAAAACAAAATAAAAAATTTCCTCCTTACAAGAACAGATCCTTTCCCTCTATGATTCCTAATTTGGGAAGTCTGAGACTCAACCCGACTCTCCGGTCAAGGTTCTCTGATTCTCTAAATAAAATAAGACTTCGAGACCTGATAGTATGACCTCCTAATCAAACACAGGCCCTTTTTTCTTCTGGTACATGTCTTATGATACCCGTAACCTTCCCCTTTGCACTTCATCGAAGGCTCAGGATTGGCGTTAGCCCCTTTTTCTTGACTGCTCCTCGGATGTGACCTTGGGTGATGACCTCGCACAAACACACAATTGTGGGCACAGCCAAAGGTGGTTTGTAACCAAACTACGTTTCAGCCCGCAATCCTCCTCGAGCCTCAATGTGTCCTTTCTCCAAAACCAGGGTTTGCATTGCGGCCCACCCTCAAATTTTTAAAATTCACGCACCTCCGATCCCCGCAATTTTATGGGACCATCGATCTCCTGATCTTGACGGTACTGTCAAAACAGATGGTTCAGATATGCCCTTTTCAAATCCATAGACCAGATATTCCCCTCCTAAATCAACGAATGTGATCTCTGTGTTTCCAGACTTCGGGCTTTTCAATTCTCAAACCCTGCTTTCCTCCATACATCAATCTTCCGGAGTTGGCAATCCAGGAAACCCATCCTCCTAAATCAACGGCCCCGCTTCTAGTTCAGGTGTTTGAAATTTCAACTAGATCAACGGTCTGGTGTCCCTCTTCTCGATCAATGGTTGAGATCTCCTTCGAGTCTCTCGACTTATGAGATCTCAAATATCAAACTTCACCCTTTTTCTCAACGAATTTTATCCGAAGGTTATAATCCGCCGACACATGTCCACTAGATCTGACGATCAAGGATTACTTTGGGTCTTTACCCGGAGTCCACAGACTCATGCCACATGTTCTCCATATCTGACGGTTTAGATCTACTTCAGACGATCCGACGGTCGATGTTTACTTCAGGTGTTTTCCAAGAATCCACAGATTCACGCCACCTGTCCTCTAGATCTGACAATCCAAATCTATTTCGGCGCTTCGACTCTTCAGCGTTTCGGGCTTCAAGAGTTTGAACTCTCAATCTAAGATTCTCGAGGTGATTTCTTCAAAGTCTACGATATGTCGCCACGTGCCCCTTTGGACCTGATGACTATGAATTACTTCAGGACTTTACCCGGAGCTCACAGATCTATGCCACGTCTCTACTGAAATCTGACAACCCAGATCCACTTTGGGTGATCCGACGCCTGAGATTTACTTATGGCGATATGATGATTTAGATTCACTATGGATGATCATACGAGTGACATTTACTTCATACTTCTGGCTCTTTGGGCTTCGGAAATATCAACTCTCAAACTTGCCTCCTCTCGAACAGATTCCTCTGGACTCCATGATCTATCGCCACATGTCCCTCTGGATCGGGCAATCCAAATTCAATTCGGGTCTTCGGGGTTCGAAAATTTCAACTTTTAACTGAAAACCCTTGAACGGATTCCTCTAGAGTCCATGATCTTTCGCCACGTGTCTCTCTCGATCGGGTGGTACAGATTCACTTCGGGTCTTCGGGGTTCGGGAATTTCATCTTTTAACTGAAAAACCTTGAGCAGATTTCTCTAGAGTCCACGAACCGTCACC
Organism: Picea engelmannii; assembly: GCA_009831015.1. Classification (NCBI taxonomy): domain Eukaryota; kingdom Viridiplantae; phylum Streptophyta; class Pinopsida; order Pinales; family Pinaceae; genus Picea; species Picea engelmannii. The sequence goes on along the minus strand of ML792713.1, from coordinate 533,073 downwards.
ACATGTCCCTCTTGACGATGAATGGTCCCAACTACTTTGGGACTTCAAAAATTTGGTAAGTCTTCTTCTCCTGCATGTGTAAGGTACTAAGGTTCGTGCACCTTATTTAGATCAGACGGTTGTCGAGCCTCTGCGATGTGATCCAATGACCACAGTCACTCCTCCTCCTAGGCTTCTGACTTACTCTGACTTAGAAGGTTTTCTAAGTGCTCAAAGGATTCGACCTTTGCTCCTCCTACGGGCCCGTCTCCTGGATTTCGTCTGTGCTCCTGAAAGTGCTATCTCTTCTGAGCTTGATCTCTTTGAAGGTTTTCTTCGTCCCAGACACTCCTTGCATTTCAGGGATCGCTTCAAGCTCAGATCGAAGGTCAAAGATGATCAATGGTTCACAGGAATTGTGGGGTCCCAACATGTGGGTTCTTTACCAGGGAGGTTGACCTCCACAATCTGGAAAGTGCTCGCTCGATTCTAGTCTAACCAGGATCGTTGTTCCTCCAACCCGTCAAGATCAACAGAAAGGGTGAGTTGTGGGCCGTGAACTAGCGCGTCCACTATTTTCACCTTCGCGCTCCGCAGTGGTTCCCCACCCTCGATATTTGTTCATAGATCGATGATGCATATCAATTGTGGGGTTTAACTTGACCTTCATACAACTTGACATCTCAGAGCCTCAAGCTCCAAAGTTCCTAGACCCAGGTCACGTGGATCTTCACAAAACTCTGGGGCTATGATCCCCGCTCTTAGTCGGGTTTTTGGTTAAGGAAATAAGTGCAAGTTCAGAGTCTCCCAGAGTACTGATCTGAAGGGAAGACCTTCCCTACTCCTAGAGCTTTAAGCTCTGAATCAAGCCAAGGTAACATTTGAGTTTACCAAATCGGTAGATATGTCTAGAGGCTTTCTACGACTCCAGAACGACGATGTAAATTCTTGGGGAAGGCGCCTTCGAGTGATTAAACTGGGGTGTATGGAAATTCAAGAAGAATTATAGGTTCTCAAGGAAACGAACACATACTCATAACTTAATCATTTAATATAGAGAAAGAGACCTTTATTGACATGTAAATACTCACATGCATCCATTATTTACAATTCAAAACATAAGGAAAGAAAACACTTATCAGAACCATAGAGTGTGATGTGAGTGCTAAAAGGGGTGTTCGTTTCCACCCAACCATAGGCTCAGTCACTCCCAATGGATTTATCACTGGCCACCCCGATCTTAAGCCATGATGCTTTGATATTCAATCTCTTACTTCCATCTCAACGAAAGTTAGGAATGAAGGTTACTCTCCTTCTCCCAATACAGAAAATAGATGAGGACGATGGTTACTCTCCTTATCCTTGTTCAATCTCTATTTTCTATGATTAGAACTCATTATTCCTCTTTCAGTCCTTCCTCGGACTCGAGAGTTTCCTCTCTCATCTCTGCATTTTTCTTCACATCTCTCCCCCTTCCCACCACACTCCCTTCTTGCCTTTTTCCACAAGATTACATGTGGATTGAATTTCCAATCTGTGGTCAGGTCTGGAAGCCTTACGGATGGGCGGTTTTCCCCATCCCCTCATTAACTCTTGAGGAGACCTCCCCACCTACCAACTCGAATGTAATTCATTCTTGGGTCTGGGGTTGTTCTGATCTGAGAAAATTAATTCCAGCATGGTACTAGTTCGGTGGAGGTTAATGTAACCATTCCTGGTCCCCTCAACCACCTTTCACACCATTTTGTGGTCTTTCTTAACACATCCCCTCTTTCAGAAATCATGCAACATGTAACCATTTTCTATTAAAATAACAGAATTTACATTCATCGACCTTCTACACAAGGTCCATCAAATCAAATATTCACACTTTTAAGTTTGCCATAGTTCCTTGGCCCATATAGTTATATTTACAAACTGGGGGAAACAGGGTGTTACAGGTTATCTCTCGTACTAGGCTTGGGATGGCACTATTTATCTTTAGCACTCCAACACCCTGCATGCTCTAAGAATGAGACCAGTATGCAGTGGGTTTTCCTCATAGTCTTTTAGCAAATCCTTTGCTCTCCTGGGCTATCCATGCAAAGGGAGAGGGGCAAGACGAGGCATGGACCAGCTTGGTATAGCTTCGCTGCCCAACAGAGACGATTGCAGCAGATGGAAAGAGACCTATCCATAACCAGGAATCAATGCTTGGTGAATCCAAGGACTCCACCAATGGATTATTTCAAGGAGGTGATTCTGAAGGAACCCATCCAGGTTCCACTAGAATCCTTCCTCTTCACAGTACCAGACGACTTGCAGTTCCCCAGCCTCAACACATCAAGCATAAGCACCTTGGCTACCATGGAAGGCACCACCTTCATAGTGGAGGAGGAATTCCCAGAGGAATTCCTCCACATGGATTCAAAGGTTTCAACCCAGGATAACGACGGAAAAATTGGGGATGAGGCAGAGGTAGTCAAGTTAATGGACATTAGCACCGTGCAGGAGGACCACCCAGTCTTGGCGCCTCCACCGCTCACTACAATCCTGATTTTTTTCCCTGCTCCTCCACCGCTCTTCATCCCAGAGAAGCTAGAGCTAATATTCGACCTCAGGAGCCAAATGGTGGACCAACTCCACCAGGACACCTTCATGAGTCAGCGGATCACCATGTTATTTGATGCATTCTTGAACACACCAAAAATTTAGCGTTGCCCGACCTGTGCAAATCCTTTCATGCTCCATCCTAGGGACGACCCTCTCACTGGAGCTCCGAACGTCAAACCTCCAGGTGCCAATGATTAATCTTTGGTTCTTTGCAATGGATACTTTGTACAATTCCTGCCCAGCTCTCTGTATTAGGAAGCTACAGATTTACAATCATGTTTTCCTTTTTCAATTGCATGTTTGTCTTAGGTTCCTAGAACATTTCTAAAAGAACAAAAATACACCAACTACTCTGGTTTCCATTTGGCAGGGTAGATGGCGGATAGATTTTTTGACTAAAATTATAGCACTCTTCCACATGTTCCAGTTTCCGCTAATTTGGCGGAACAAGTGGTAGATTATCGACATGTGGTTTTTTTGTATTATAACAACACAGTAATAGGAAACACTTTTTTATTTACAAAACAAAAAATGAATTAGAGTATCACCCGCTTGTGCATCATTTATAGGCACTAGTTGTCGGTATGGGCCAAAACCCACGGCTGCATTGATGAGAAAAAATTCAAAAACAAAATAAAAAATATGAAATTAAGGGCTAATTTTAAATTTAAATTGTTGAAAATATAAATTAAGTGATAGTAATCAATTTACTTGGCCTCTTCTCCATCGAGGAGGCATGGTTTCCATGCAAAGAAAAAAATGAGAATTTGATATTGCTTTTAAAATTCCAAAACAACTACAAATCCATCATGGAAGTGAAGGAATTGATAAATCCATCAATTTGGTTATACTAGAAAACAAGGTGGTCATACGAGGATAAAGAGTATTGGTGCTTGTATGGGTGTGAAGCACTGAATGAAAGTTAGAAATGAAAATTCAATTTTTTTTCACCCCACCATGGTGCACCCTATATCCTGACGTGCTACTGTGTGTATAGATATAGGATGAAATGCTTATATTTTTTCCAAAATATTTTAAACCTAAATTAGTATGCAAATTAGTGTTACACATGAACATGATTAAATATATTACACACGTTGAAAATATTTTTTCTTTTAAATGGTCAATATATTTTTTAAAATTCTTTAAATTAAGTAAGTACATGTGGTATGGTTACACACTAGTGTGGTTAAATCTATTTGGCAGACTAACAATGTTTTTTAAATCAATGATATTATCTTTTGTAAAATATTTTAAGTTACCTCAGTCTTTGTGGTAGGGTAATGCACAAGTGTAGTTAAATCTATTTGGAACGCCAACAACAATCTTTTTTGAAAACTTATATCCCTAGGATGATGTGCATGGTATGGTTATGCATGAGTTCTATTAAAGCTACTTAGCACACTAACAAGGTATTTTTTGAAAAATGGAGATATTTTTTATAAAAGAATTTAACCTATATCAATGCGCTTGGTATGGTTACGCACCAATGTGGTTAAATGTATCAAGCACATTGATAAGAGTTTTTGAAAAATGAATGATAGTTTTTTAAAAATATTTTAAGCTACCTCAGTGCATGCAACATGGTTACACACTAGTGTTTTTTATATTAAACCGCATTGATCTGGATATGGGGTTCAAGCACACTAAACAAAAACATCCACCAAAACCTTCAACCATCCACCTCCACTAGCATTGGAGAAGGGATAAGTGGTTTCATAACAACCTCCACTAATCGATGTTTTCTTTGTAGGCTATGCATTCCACCCAAAGGATGATGTATGGGGTGAAGGAGATGGATGGGATAAAGGCTGAGGTATAAAGGAAGGAACATAAAGGGTAGAAATTACTGTAGAGAGATCTACTTGAAAGAATGATAAGAAGGGATGTATGGTATGGAAGGCATAAAATAAAGGAAGGGAGAAAAGAGGGTGAGAGATCCACATCTTGCTTAAAGGATGAAGGATGAAATGGAGGGAGAGGGATGAAGGAAGGGAATAAAGTGGGATTAGGATCTCCTCATCCCACCTCGCTTAAAAGGATTATGGGAAGAGATGGATCATGCAGGGATGACTTTAAGGATGGAAATTTATTTTAAAATGTAGAAACCTTGACGAATATTACTAATCCTTCATATGTCAACTATAAATGTTTGGCGATATTTTTTTAAAAATATTCAAATTTCTAAGTATTTTATATAGTTTTTATAAAATTTTGGCGATTTTTAAGGTAAAATAATTTTATCCTCTAGAATTTGGGCGAATCATTTTTAATATAGCGAATCTCGTTTTTGGAAAAACCATGGAAAATTAGCCCATGAGCGAAATTTAGCCCCTAAAATCATCTATGGATGGATGGGGCATAAGCAAAGGATGGAAAAACTAGCGAAAGGGGAGAAAGTGCAGTGGGAGTCTGCCAAAAAATGCATAATGTTATTATTTAGCTCAAATATGGAATCTGTGAAATAAATCAGTTTTTATTTTTTGTTGTGAAAATATATTTTTATATTAATGTATTATATGTGTTAGTGGTGTAGATGAGAGATTAATAGCTAGTGGAATATCTTCTTGAGATTTGAAATGGAAAGAGTCTTCTTCTCTTCATATATAGGAAATGAGTTGCACACTAAATAGTCCTACTCAAATAAAACCAAATTGGATGGTCAGTGACATGGCATATTTTTGGAGGTATTCTCATTCCATTCCAAAGTAAGATATTGCATAGGCCCTACAACATGCCAATTCATCTAGAACAAGTCTAATTGTCATTTACAAATAAAAATACAGGAAGAGAAATTGATAGAATTGTATAAGAAAAGGGTTGTTGTGTGGGCACGATATGGAAACAAATATGACGAGTCAAACTTATTATTAATATAGATATGGAATCCTTCAAAAAAAAGTTATACAATATGGAAGGAATAAGATTCTTGTCTAAATCACTTTGAGAGATCTTTTTGCATTGTTAAAATCTCGATGCACCCATAAGAAGGAAATATAGAAACTAACATCCTAATGAACTTATTAATATTTTGAAAGAAGATATAATTTACAATGGAAAGAAAGATGTTTTTTTAATTTTTGCATTTGATAGTCCCGTGTAAATCTAAATGGCATATTACTACAAATCATAATTAAAAAAATACTATGCATTTTGGAATTGAAGATATATATTATGCAAATGTAAATGATGAATTATTTAAATCCTAATTTTAAAAAATAAGTTGGAAAAAAATATAAAATATACAAATTTAAATTATGAATTATTTAAATCCTAATTTTAAAAAATAAGTTGGAAAAAAATATAAAATATACAAATTTAAATTGTATATTATTTTATTTTTTTTGTTATTATAAAAATATTTTATATATACAAAACACTCTTCAATTTGTATGTAATTTAAACAATTTGTATGTAATTTTTTTAAATGTAATAAGTTTATTATTTAGTAAAAGTTTTAATTTGATTTAAATTATTTTTTATTTAATTTTTAATAAATTTGTATTGTAAAAATATATATTAATATGTTAATATTCTATATGCAGCAATGGCAAATAAGATCTAATAACAATAAGAAGATGAGGGAAAATAAAAATCATAATATCTTGATACATAAAATCAAAGGACTCTTATTCTTTTCATACAATAGAAAGGAACCATTATGTCCTTTTCAATAAAAACTTAATGGGATTGTAAGTGGCATGACATATTTTTAGAGGTATTTTCGTTCCAAAATATTAAGATATTGCATGCAACACTATAATGTTGCAATTTGGACATTGGATGAAAACAACAAACACATTCAAAATGCTATAAAAATTTAGTATATAGTATAAATATAAAGGAATTTGAATTTGTATGGAACAAGTCTAATCATAATTTATGAAAATAAATGGAGTTAAATATGATTAATCAAATTTATTATTAATAGAGACATTGAAACCTTCCAATTTTTTTGGTTTTAATTCGAATCACATCTCGACAAAAACCTATACAAGATTGGAGAAAAGAGAAAAGCTAAAAAAAATTCTATTCCCTTTTTGAAGATGCTTCATTATAAATGTCAATATATTGTTTAATGCTCAAAAGGATGTTGAGTTCATTGTAATATATTTGAATTTTGAATATAACTTGATAAATATTTTTAAAAATGGTTTTCAATGATCTTATACTATACATTTTATTAAATTGTATTTATTTTTTATTGGTATATACTATTGAAGATATTGGATACTTGATGGTTTTGCACTATAAGTTTTGTAATAGTGTACTTTGTAATCCTTTTATACTTATAATCATCTCTTATTTTAATATAAGTTAATATGGGACAAATTTATTAATAATTGTTTTTTTTTATTTTGTGACAAGTTAACAAATTCAATGATTATAGAAATGTTTTTGAATCCATGAAATTGACAATGATCTTATACAATACATTTTATTAAATTGTATTTATTTTTTATTGGTATATAGTATTGAAGATATTGGATACTTGATGGTTTTGCATAAGTTTTGTAATAGTGTATTTTGTAATCCTTTTATACTTATAATCATCTCTTATTTTAATATAAGTTAATATGGGACAAATTTATTAATAATTGTTTTTGTATTTTGTGATAAGTTGACAATTTATTAATTAATTTTTTTATTTTGTAATAAGTAAATACTATACAAATTTATTTATCAATTTTCATTTTTTTATTTATTTAATTAATCTTTGAATTATGTGTAGATAATAAATAAAAAAATAAAAACATCCAATGTTTAAGAATTAATGAAATTTCAATAAATTTGAAGTAAAAATTAATTTAATGAAGTGTTAAAAATTTAAAATACTTAATTTTGATAATGTTCACCACATAAAACTTTTCAATATTTAAGAATTAATAAAATTTCAATAAATTAGAAGAAAAAAATAATTTAATGAAGTGTTAAAAATTACTAAAAATTTAAAATACTCAATTTTGATAATGTCCTCCAAATAAAACTTTTCAATTGTGTGTTATAAATTGATATATTTAAAATATATTTAATATAATTAAAATTAAATAAATGTATTATAAATTAATATATTTAGAATATATTTAATATGATTAAAATTAAATACATCATTAATAAATGATGTGAAGTGAAGTAATTCGTATGAGATTCTTTCATAAATTGATTTACTAAAAAAAAATCTTGTGTATTTGTAATTCTAAATTTAATAACTGGAAAATAAGAATTGAGTAGAAAACCTTCCTATGAACCAAGTGTATATACATGTATTATTGAAAGAAAACTTTGAATTTTTTTAATAGTAAGTAGTGCCTCACCTTCTCGCCCTAGTCATTAACCCCTTAAGTAAATTATTCTATCTAGTCTAATTGCATTGTTGTACGAGCCATGCATTTGTAGGAAGAGTTATCACCTTTTCGGTATTGCATGGTTGGGATGTCTATTTCTTATGTTGGTATATGAAACTATGTGGTATATGATGTGAAGAATGCGTATATGATATTGTGTGAGAAATTGGTGACATGGTTATTTAGCATAGTCTTTTAAACAATGTAAATAGTGTTAACATGTCTCTCTGATATTCACATTGTGATTGAGTATTTATTATCAATTTATTGAGTATTTATTATCCATTTAAAGTAAATGATTTGATAATTTATATCATAATTATGTTAATGTTTTGTTAGTATATATATCTTATAGTTGTAGGCAATAATGACCTTAAAAAAAGCACTTTATGTTAATGAATAAACTCTATAATTGTATATTTGGGTGGATTCAAATTGATTTTATGAGAGAAGTGATGTATGATATGGTAATGGATAAATTTGATAATTTTATATTTGAGTGGATTTAAATTGATTTTATGAGAGAAGTGTTTTGTGATAGTTGGATGTGATAATGTGTAGGATATAGCATCATTTCAATTACTCTTTGCATAAGTGTGATACAACTTTTTTTTTTATAGAAAGTAAAGAAATGTTTAAATAAAGGTTAGATAAGAACACAATACTAAAATATGAAAAGGTTAAAACATGGTAAAAAATACTAAAATATGATAACATAATATTTACTCAACAAATAGAATAATTAATATAATATTCCTTCATTTAAGAGAATGTCCACATCATTCCTCATGGTAAGTCCAACATAGGGGCTAGGAGTTAGTCTACGCACTTTTATAAATCAACCACTTAGGTAAAAAAATTACCTTAGTGTCTTAAAGATCATAATTTAAAGGTGGTGGTAATTAAGGTTAGTGAAATCTTAAATGTTTAAGGGATAGGATTAGTCAGAAAAATTGGAGATGAATTAAAGGATTTATTTAAAAGTCAGAATACCTGCATGAAGGACTATTGTAAGACATGTAAAATTAGAACTTCTTAGAAAAAAACACAAAGGCATGAAAAATTATTGAGGAATTAAAAAAAAATGAATAATTTGTATGGTTTATATGTCTCTTCAGAAAAAGGTTACAAAATAGGGAATGAAAGAGGGTAGGGGTTTCTCCTTATGCAGATTCAGAGGTGTTTCCTTCTTAAGAGGAGGGAAAGGTTGTGTAATTTAGAATATTGGGAGATAGATGGTGAGGGTGAAACATATATTAAATTATTTTTAATACCAAGAACATACATCACATCATGAATCTGTCTCAATTGGCCCCACATCTTTTTGGAAGTTTTACACTCTCTTATATGATGAATGATGTTGTCCTTTACGGACAAAAGCAACAACACTTTCGCTTTTATTTATCATCTATCCCAATCTGGAATCGAGGCAACAACAATGGGTTTGGGCTCATCTCCTTTGAAAATCGTCCATAGACTATATGCCTCTAAAATGGTGGTCAGCTAAACTTCCAGTTTACATAATTTTCATCATCAAGTTTAGTGGACTCATTTAAATAAGAATCACATTATTTTCCTCATCAAGTATAGTGGACTCATTTAAAGAAGAATCAACAAGAGAGTGTGCCATCTTCTACCACAAATAATTCAACGATTATTCATCAATTTAAAGAAAAAACAAAGAACTGGCTTATAGCTTGCGGGCTCCTTCTCTGCTCCAGACAACCTGCGATAAGAGGTAGGTCCAATGGGATGAAGGCGAGGTAGGTCTGTTGGGATGAAGGCGACATAACCACAATATATTGGTGCACACAAGTGATTGGTGGAGATATATCTCCCAAAATATATGTATTCGTGGTGATACCAAATTAATTTTACAGGAATTGTGTTGGAATCGATCTCTGAAAAGAAGTGTTTTCCGCAAATTTTAGCTCATATGATGCCCTAAAGATGAGATGATATCAGTGGCCACAGTAAAAATGGCAGTGAATGGTAGCAACATCCTAAATTTTGTATGCACCAGTCAACATGCACTCACAATACACGCATGCAGGCAATTGTGGTTGTGGGTTCGTGCTCCACGGTGGGCGCCAAAACAGAGATAGCAGTGATGGCCAACAACAACAGTGAATGTTCACTCCTGCGCCCACAACTCCATGCAACATTCTCAACAGTGGACAGCTCCACGCTCACTACACCAGTTGAAAGCTCCTCACAGTGATGGTGTGGTTCCTCACAATGTAATTAACCTTACTCTGATACCAAATTAATTTTAGAACAGGCAGAACATCTAGCAAGACAGACAAAGCTCTCAAAAAAATAATTTATTGAGAGAATGCAAATAGATTTATTTGAATGCAATTACATTTGTAGTCAAATATAGCATTAGATCACACTCCTATCATTGTGGATCTCAAACCACCCACAAACAAAATTTGGGTTCTTATGAAACAAACCCAAAACAACATTCTAATTTTACAATGTATTATGAAGTTTCTACATTATTCTAACAACTAGTATTTATTATATTGCACTTGTTGGTATTTATTATATTGCACTTGTTGGTATTTATTATATTGCACTTGTTGATTATAGAGGGATGCCAAAACAAGAGAGAATACAATAATTTGAAAGAACAGTAATTTGAATTTGAATTTCTAAGATTGTTGGAACCATGCCAACGAATTTCCTCATGCATTCACATGCACATGCACATGCATGTAATCTTATGAATTGTTCGTGTAACTATGTGATCTACTCATGATCGGTGTGTGTAACTGAGTGATAGATGTTATATATACGAGCATACCCATAGAGTTAGAGTACAATGCGAGCTAGGAGCAACGAGTGTGTGAGGAGAGGATGATTGTATACTTATGAAGGCTATTGTAGTTCTCCCTTGAATAATAGAAGATCGATAATCATTTCCCGTGGTTTTTTTCTGATTTGGGTTTCCACATAAATCATTGTGTCAAGTGTACGACTTATGTGCTTAGTTTTTTATGCATGTTTGATCTTTATTAGTTTATGCTCTGTTATATTTTCTATGTTTTTCTTCCACTTCCTAACAAGTGGTATCAGAGCTTAGAGTTGAAGGAGCAGAGAGCGAAGGAGAAAAGAATATGGTCGCAGGTTCGAAGAGCTAAGCTGAGCCGAGTGAAGTGGAAGTGGAAAGTTGATGACGGGTTTTATTACATCGTCGTGGGTCATCCCTGTGGGACAGTGCGACGAGCCATACATAGTACACAGTGCGACATTGTTGCAGACAGCAAATTGAATACAGAGGGACGACGTCGCAGGAGAAATTTTGACATGGTGCGATGATTTGAGTGCAAATCGTTGCAGGCTACCCATTAACACAGTGTGACTATTTCCTAATCATCGCAGGTGATCCATTCAATAGGATGTGACGATCTTAAAAACCAAAAATTCGCATGGTTTATAAAAATTAAGGTGGAGGATCAACTTTGTCTTATTATGCATGAATTGCCAATGACACAAATAGAATTGTTCAACAAGTTCAAAGAAGAGCACAAAGAAGTTAAAATTTCCATCAATACATTTGTGCAACAAAAATAATGGTTTGTTAGACCCATTACTATTCATGACACTTGTTGTTGTCGTTATCATGTGGAATTTGAGTTGTATTACGACACTTTTTTTTTATTTTGGTAAAACTTTATGGACAAGTTCACCTCCTCCTTCCACATTTCATGCTTTTATATCTGGAGTTTTATGTGAAAGAGAAGGTGCTGATTTATTTTCCAAAAAAAAATGTGTTGGTGGAAAGAAATGTGATTGTTGTGGAAATCTAAGTTTGTTTCATTCAAACTATCATATTGATATGAATGATCAATCATTTTCTAATATAATAGTCAATTGGAAGAGATATAAATATATCAATAGCACGGTTGCACATTCTTCAAATGTTATTTCCAAAAGGATTGATTTGAAAGTAGATAAAATCTGTGTGATAGATTTTTTGAAGCAGTTTGAGGAAGAAATTTATAAATACACCAAGCATTCACATAGAGTTCGATGGCAAGACCTACAGTTCAAACAATCCCGTGAACTGTTTCCACCAGGGACAATTTTGTATGTAGTTGATTTTGCAGAGAATTACACATTCACTGCACAAAAAGAAATACAGAGTGAATATTATCATTCTGATCAAGTCACGATATTTGTCTTCATTCTATATATACATGCTCAACGGAGTCTTGATAACATAGAAATCATCAATGACAATCGACATGTTATTAAAGAATATCAATTTTATATAAGTGATTATCAAGCACAAGACACACATTATGTACAAGATTGTTTTGATAAATTTTATGATTCATTGAAAGAACGTGAAATCAGATTCGATCGACATAGGATATGGTCAGATGGGTGTGCAGGTTAGTTCAAATCTTCACGATCATTCTATTGGTTATGTCGTCTTCATAAAAAATCAAATATTACACATTGTTGGAATTTTTTTTAGACTGGTCATGGAAAAGGAGAACACGACGGTGCATGGGCATGTGTAAAATGAAAACTTCGAAGGTATCAAATGAACCCTCATGTCAATCGATTTGAATACGTTGAACAAGTTGTTGAATGGTGCAAAATGACGCTAAGTCATTAATATAATCTGCCAAGGGATGTGCGCAGGTGTGTTTATATATAAATGTTACACATGTACAAAAGATATTTTTATTTGAACGTGTTCAAATTTATATTCAATCTTCAATCATTTTCTTGAGAGATTTCAAGTTAACAAGTTCTTGTCTTGTGCATGTTTTTTTGGTATGATGGAATCCAATATGTAAATAGATCAATCTCATATGACGCCAGTACAATACCTAGGACATGAAAAATACATTCAGTTAAAACAAAATGTTATCAAAATGTGTTTGCATTTGATAGAAGAAATTAGTCTTGTTTTTGTTCAGTATGCATAGAGGACACGTAATCCATAGATATTTGCGAAAACAAAAATGCAGAATACTTTAAAGCTTGGAGACATACTGAACTTAATGTAAAAGGGAAAATTCCACTTGCAAGATCAGAGGATATGGAATCAAATGAAACTATAGTGTCATTTGATGGCGATAGAGTTTCTAATCTTGTTAGATAAGGTAATTTTTATGTTTAAATTTTTTCAAATAACTTGTAGATGTACTTGTGTGATAATCTAACACAAACTATTTATTGTCTAATACATCCAATTATTTGCAGGATATGTCTTTTCCATGGTTACACCTGTAGATAACACTAAAAACATGAAATATTATTTGATGCGATGCACAAAACAAAAGATGAGGCTATTAGAAGATTTTGATGATAACGGTTTTATATATAAAAGAGAATCCCTTATATTGAAAGGATATTTTTTTCAAGAAACTCATCAAACCGATACTCATGTTCACTTTCAAGACTACTAGTCAAATGTCATAAGTTGTCAATATAGTCATTTGGAATGTGCAACGTGCATAAAGTTAATAGAAGTTCAATCAAGAAAAAAAACAAAAGTTAGAAAATGGAAAATGTCCAAAGCCGATCATGAATGAATAGTTGAAGATGGAATACCATTACGATTTCTTTAAACAAGTGACACATGTACATTCCATAATTTTATATTTTGCATTGAAAGTACACGTATTTATGAATATCTAGGATTCTAGAATCATTTCCAGTTTAGTTTACTTTCATGGTCTGGATTCAATTAAGAAAAGTTATTTTTTTATGAATTAAATAAAATTTACCAAGCCTTATTTACAATTTTAGGGAAGAACCTATAGACTGTATCTAATGAACCTAAATTTACCTATACTTTGGATGATTATACTTTAATCCTACAAATTATCCAAATCGTATACACAAATCCTTTAATGCATGTAACCAATTTACTACATATAGGATAAATGCGTTCATTATTTGCAATTTGATTGTTCAATGTTTTTTCATATGAAAATGATAACTTTATATCAAAACTAGGACCCATTTCCATGTCATTATAAGGGACTATTGATGGCTTAGAAAAACTTTAAATTCTGATAAATTTTAATGAAGATCGCTTACTTATATTAAATTTGATGACTTGTTTTGACTATTTTCAACCATATTTCCAAATCAAAAAAAAAAAAAATTATAAGTGAGAAACTGTAATTTTTATTTCACATTGTCTTGAATATTTCATTGTGAAATTTCATAAGAAGCTATAAAATTTGACGAACTATAAAATTCAATTTTTATTTCACATTTTCTTGAATATTTCATTTTGAAATTTCATAAGAAACTATAAAATTTGATAATTTTTTTTGCAATCAAGAAAATAGTATATTGAATTTATTTCATCCAATATTTTATGTAAATAAACATAGTGAAAATAAAATCAAGACAAGAAAAAATATTACATGAGTGATCTCAATATCTCTTCTATCTCTTCTTGTGCTTTTGTTATCATCTTTGTAGATTTCTCATAGTTGTTCGTATGAGAAAGAAGGTGAATTCAAAGACCATTAAAACCTTTCATTGAGATGTTCATGTAAATTGAGATTTTGATGTAAATGTGAGACCATGTCTCTCTGAAAATATCGAAATGATAAAGACCATGTAAATGTCCTAGGTTCAAATTCAAGTATGTGTAGAGCCCCTTGTGTGTGTATCTCCTACTTTTCAATATTTATAGTGGCTTTATTCGTTCTTCCATTTGTTCAAGTGATTATTTCTTTCTATGTCTTCTAACTCATTCTTACACTAATTTTCTTAGTTCTTTCTTCTTCTTTTTTCACGCGAAAATAATAGCTTCACTGTTATTCTATTAGAATCAAATGAAATTTTTTGTTACATATGGATCTAGAAAGTTATGATAAAAAAATATTTGTAGTCTTTCCTTCGTTCCACATTTTTACATTGTAGTAAAGTTATAAAAAGTCATCTAGTGTCATATACAAAATTATTCAAAAAAGGGACATCTATAAAGATCCAAGCTAGAAAATGTAAAACATTTATGTACATACAACAGTTCCATCAACAATTTCTTCATAAAAGAGCTAGCCAAAATTTCCTTTCAGTGCCTTTTTGGAGAGGTTGTCTGCTACTTTGTTGATCCGAATTTTTTCGGCACGAAATGAGATCGGAGATATAATAAAGAAATGCACATAGATATCACGGATCTTCAATAATATAACATAAATGTATCAAAGATGCAACCATAAGCACATATATACAATAATACACTATTTCTATTAATGAAAGAAATGTACAGAGACTGTAAAAATACAGAGTGAAAGACTCGCTAGAGTGGTGGCAGCTTATCTCTGAGAAGAGATGTGACGGCTACTCGCATTCACAAGAAGATGATTACAATGAGGCTCTAAAGGCCTTTTTACAATAAACAGGAATGCTAAAACCCTAGACATCCAAAAACCTAACCCTAGGAGATGAAGCGCCAAAAATCATGTGGGCCCCATTTGGGTAAGTTAGTACATCAACTTCCCGGGGTCGTAACTTTTGCATATGATCTTTGTTTTAGGCGTATGATAGCTCATTTGAAAGGTATCGTCGAGGAGATTCATTTTGGGGGGTTCAATTATGCCTTTGGCTATTATTGAGAACCTCAATCTCGAAAAACCTTCATTTAGGCTCTCAAAATGGCCCCGGAAGTTAAAACCTACTAAAAATAGTAAATTGTCAAAATTGCCAGAAAATTGTTTTGAACCAGTCGGAAAAGGTGGGTGGCCACCGATCTCCACCTGGATCATTTGTTGAACTGTCTATGTACGTGCATAAATTTGATAGATTCAAATCTATTATTTAAGATTCTGATCTTGTTTGTTACTTTGTTGAATTGTCTATGTACGTGCATAAATTTGATAGATTCAAATTTATTATTTCAGCTTATGATCTTGTCTTTACAGTTGTTGAGATATATCAAGTTCAAATTGGATTTGGAATTTATCCAATCGATAGTGACCTTGGAATCTCCCGCAACCATCAATTTTTTTATGGAAAAGTAGAAAAGGCATAATAATAATCCCCATAGGCCCAAGAGTTAAGCTTTATGTTGAATTTTATCAGTCCACAATAAAATATGTTGAATTTTATCAGTCCCCATAGGCCCAAGAATAGTCCACAATGAAATATGTTGAATTTTATTATGTGTTGTTGAACAGTCCACAATGAACATAAAAGAAAGCATTTCAATTAGTACATAGTAGTATAGACCCAAGAGTTCAGCTTTATGTTGAATTTTATCAGTCCAAAATGAAATATGTTGAATTTTATCAGTCCCCATAGGCCCAAGAACAGTCCACAATGAAATATGTTGAATTTTATCTGTGTTTTTGAATAGTCCACAATGAACATAAAATGAAGCATTTAAATTAATACATAGTAGGATAGACCCAATAGTTCAAATTTATGTTGAATTTTATCAGTCCACAATGAAATATGTTGAATTTTATAAGTCCCCATAGGCCCAAGAAAAGTCCACAATGAAATATGTTGAATTTTATCATGTGTTTTTGAACAGTCCACAGTGAACATAAAATAAAGCATTTAAATTAATACATAGTAATATAGGCCCAAGAGTTCAACTTTATGTTGAATTTTATCAGTCCACAATGAAATATGTTGAATTTTATCAGTCCCCATGAGCCCAAGAACAGTCCACAATGAAATATGTTGAATTGTATCTGTGTTTTTGAACAGTCCACGATGAACATAAAAGGAAGCATTTAAATTAATACATAGTAGGATAGACCCAAGAGTTCAACTTTATGTTGAATTTTATCATTCCACAATGAAATATGTTGAATTTTATCAGTTTCCATAGGCCCAAGAATAGTCCACAATGAAATATGTTGAATTTTATCATGTGTTTTTTAACAGTCCACAGTGAACATAAAAGGAAGCATTTAAATTAATACATAGTAGAAAAATATTTAAGAGTTTGATGCTTAATTTAATGCATTGTAAAAAGGAGAATATACAAAATATTAGTTCAAAACTAACACCTTTGCCATTTTTTAACAACTTTGCCACTTTTTAAAAACAAAAGTTATAAACACAAAATTAATGTCCTATAAGGACATAAGTTATAATATGAAAAGCGTATTTATGTTATATAGCTAGCTTAATAAATTTGAGACAATAAATTGATATTTTGAGAAATCAAATTTGAGACAATAAATTGATATTTTGAATTCCAAAAATCTGAATAGTTACACTATCAAATACATAGGTTTCACATCCATTTTAGGATGATAACAAAAACTAAGACATTTAACTCTAGAATTCTGGACTCTAAGCCATCGTTTTAAGATAGATCTCTTCATACCTGCAAAAAAACAGAATTCAAAAATTGTGATTAAAACAAAATTAGCATACATACCAAAAGAGTTAAGTCTCATCATCCAACATACTCTTTCCCACCAAATATAATATAAACATATTTTCCAACAAATATAATTTAGACATCTGTAACAATAAAAAACAATAATAAAAAAAACAAATAACATATATTAGCCTATATATTTTAACTAAATATTAAATAAACAATAAGAATTAATAGCATACAAAACCACAATTAAACAAATTTAATATAGTTACTCTCCATATTAAGCATACATGATTCAAACAATTTGTAAAATCTTATCTAAAATATTAAAAAAAATTAAAGAGAAAATTTGTGTTCTTGGTAAAAAAAAATTGTGTTCAGAGTTAGAGTCAAATAATAATCTGAAAATAAATATAGAACTGTGTATGAATAAAGTTCACAAATCTTCATATTAAATCATTCTTTCAATAAAATATTTATCTCCTTGTGAATAAAGTCTCAAATCCTTCAGGTGAAATTTTCCTTGTGCATAAAGTCTCAAATCCTTCAGGTGAAATTCTCATCCCAGGTGATGTTATTTGATCTTATTTACTCAACAATACAATATTAATCTCCTCAGCAATAAAATACTTCTCTCATCTTCCGCAGTAGTCATATAATCAAATTTCATAATGCCCTTTTAAATTAAAGGACTCATAAATCTCCATATTAAACCATTCTTCCAAAAAACTACTTATATCTATGAAAGTTCACAAAACTCCATTTTAAAAACCATTCTTCCGGAAAATACTTATCTCCTCTTGCTGCGGTGGAATATATGTTCTCGTATAATATTTCATGTACATGAAGAAAACACAAATCTGCACATGTATATTAAGTCATTCTTTAAAAACCATTTAAATCTTTCATCTTTGGAATGTATTCATATTACCTATAATCAAATGCTCTTTGAAATTATGTGTGAGCTAGCTCACATATACAATATGTGGTGCTAGCTCACATATACATATGCATATCTTATTTGTAAATATACTTGAATGTTGGTTTTTGTGGTTAGTAAGAGTTTGACAATACCCTGGCAAGAAGGAATTCACTTTGTTGTATGTAGAAAACACAAATGTCCATACTACGCCATTCTTGGACAAGAAAGCAAGGAATACAATCGAAGAAAATTTAGAAACTTTCCCTTTTCTAATGTGGGATAGAGTCTGTTCTTAAATAATCAAATGTTCAAATTCAAAATTAGGTCTTCATCATGATCTAAACTTAAATAATTTTGAATGTACACCATTTAAGATAACGATAAGCTTATAGAGGGGTTTTATATATTTCAAAATAATTGATCAAAGCATTGAATAGGAACTTGGCTAAACTAAAAATTCTAGAAAACAAAAAAATGATAAAAGTAATAAAACATACATTTATGAATCATCTTGAATGGATGCATCCTTCCCAAATATGGGTGCTTCCTCCACTTCCTTCTCAATCCCAATCTCCCTCCCAAGCACACTCTCGAGTACTCTCTTCTCCACATTACCCTATATAACACATTTCAAATTTGAAAATTCAAAAATTAAATTTAAATGATTATAACACATTAAATTTAAATGAATTTAACACATTAAATGATATATGTGAACTCATGCCCTCTTCAAACTCTCTCAATGAGAATTGAGACAAGTTTTCCCAAGTAGTAGGAGATGGAATAGGGATCTGTGAACAACACAACTAAAAACTAAATCTAGAATTCAATGTGTTCACATTTATACAAAATTATAAATGTTGTTGATATCTTATTCAAAAAATTGGAGATTGAACAACTAAAGTGTTTATCTGTGGATATTAGAAAACACATACATGATTCAACCCATATAAATTTAAACTTGTGGAATCAGGTTCCCTATTTGTTGAAGATTCATTTAACATATCTCCAAACTGGAATTAATGAAAATAACAATTCGATTATTTCTATAGATACAATGATATCTAAATATAGAATTAGAAGTAAACTATCCTAAAATGCGTAAAAAATTTACTAACTATAACACATACAAATCTGTTGTTCGGGTCATCATTATGAATGACCTTCTTCCAACCATCACAATTTTTTTTTGCATAATCCTTAACATATTCTAATGACATGGTATCTAACTCCACATCTATTTTATAAACAAATGTGGTCCGAGAATTGGATTTCGCTCGCTGACGGTTCATGCCAACATCAACACCATAAAAAATTGTTTCCAAATTTTTCTCGATTGCATTCCTAGCCTCTTTTCCAACCTCTGATGTAGCTTGCAACTCTGAATGTGAAACAAATGCTCATGTTGGGCGATATACTAAAGGTTGTGGAGGCCTCGACAATGTTGCATTTCGATATGCCTCTTTGCGATCATATGTTCATCCTTTACCAGTCCCATAATAATTGGATGGTAGACTAGTATAATCAGGGTGCATGTGCAAGAAAAAATCTGCATAAAAGTGTCTTGTAAAATAGTCTGGAACCTCATCATTCCACGACAATTTCTCATATGCTGCCAAAAATCTGTTATACATATGTCTGCAATGTCAAGGTGCTTAAAATATTGCACCTTCAACATCTTTCGCTTTGACCCATCTTTGAAATTGAACATCGAAATTGCATCATCTTTTGAAACTTTATTTTTTACTGCCTCACATTTATCAAGGTCCATCACCTTTGACTTTTGCCGCATCATTAGATCAACAAAACTGTCAGTGGTTGGCCCCATCTTTTGATATGCGTCCATAAAGTTTTGCAATGAATGAAAAACAATTTGCAAGCTTTGTTTACTCTCCTGAGGGAGTTCCAAGACCACAAAATCATTTTCCAACCTCCTTTTAACACCTGAGAATCGATCAAGCGTCATTTCTTCAGTAATATCTTCCCAGGGAAGTTCATCACCAACATCCGAAGGATAGGTGGACGTAGGCATGCAATCTTTTGTTTCTTGATAACACGGCTTCCTAAATCCACCTTCACCCTCTGCACCGAAATTCGAATCTCTGTGACAACCACTCTCTCTTTCATTATCGTCCCTTGCTCTAAACTCATTGTCTACACACACATTTGAAATTAATTATAACATTTAACTTTACATAAATTTAAATGCACAAAAATACAACAAAAATAAAGAAAATCAAAGCAAATTACAAGAAATATTATCTTGTCATGAGGTATTCCCTACATTTTCAGGTGTAGGAGTATCAATTCACAAACTATCTAAGAAGGTTGCATCCATAGCACTTGTTTGAGCACATTCTGCAGTTGATATATTCACAGACTTGTTTGAAAATCTCCTCTGACGATATTTTTGTTGGTCACTCGGAGTCTCAGTTGAAGAAGGAGTTCATCTTCTTCCTTCTTTGGAGAGCCTAGAGCGTTTGCGAGGAATGTTTGGAGAATCCCGTGTTGAAATCTCTCCTCAATATCTATCATTTGTAAATTCATGAAAAGTCAAGCACAAGCTGACAAGTACGAGTTAATATCTCCAACATTGACCAACAAAAATTATGAAGAAAAAAAATAAAATAAGACAAAATTAATAGAAATGTTCTTTATGTTAGACACAATTATAATAGGGTGATACATAACTCCACTACCCATGTCCATTTCAAATATATTTTGGTTCCTTAATATTAGCACAAATAACCTTGATAACTCCACCAATAGTACATGGGTCAAAGTTTGGTAACAGAGTAGTGGTTATCTATATGGGCAATTAAATTTCATGCATCCAACAGGTATGGAGCACAGTCCATGAAAATTAACGATTAAATTTACACCATGTTTGGTTGGATGGAAGAAATTTACCATCTACAGAGCAATGACACTAAGTATCAATAGATCTGTATTAAACTTGGAGGGGGGCATTAATAGAGAAAATGTATTATATGATTGCAAGTTGTTGGAATTCTATTTATGATAAACCTTTTTATATACTAAACGTCTGTGATTTGATGATTTGTCGTTGCTAAACATTCGTTTATATGCGGTTATAAAGCGTTGTTTATATGCTTACCAACCTTCTTCAAGTGACCTCGTCGATACAGGGGCTGAGAATGGCCTCTGAATCGTTTTGGTAGATCCATCCTGTTAGAAACCCCGTGGAAAACCAGGACTTGGTCGAGTGATTCCAATGCTTGTGTAAATACAAAGGGTAATACATCACCATCTTCAACTAGTATCTTATCCAAAGGTTAATAAAAGCTCATCTTCAACTAAATGCTTGTGTAAATACAAAGGGTAATAGATCATTAACAAGGGTCTCACTTGATCCATATGTTAATCCATCAAAACAACTCACATCTGGGTTATTTTAAGTCTAGGATGGTGAATGACCAGCCAACATGTTGCTCTCTCAACCATTTAGTGGCAGCCTATGGTAAGATATCATGTAAACTATTTTATGTAAGTGAAGGTTTTTTGCAATATGTGAACTCTTTTGTGTCTATATTAGACTTTATTATCCAAAATGAAGTATTTGTTATAATTATTCCTTTAGTCAAAGGGTCACTACAATTGCAAAACAACACCAAAGTGGGAGACTGGTTCCTTTTTTAGCAGTTTACTATGATAAGAGTTTATGGTTTGGAAGAGAAGCCATTTCAAAAGTGAGTGTTGAATTTAGTTGTTCTAGAGACTGAAAAAAAGTGAAATTCAATGAGTTGCTGACTAAAAAGCCAAGCATATTACATTAAATGTTGATAAGATGAATTTCAAGGAAAAACCAAATCTACACAAGTAAGTCACTCATGTCTTACACAGAGATGTGACCAAGACTCATGACATGAAATATTGATGTCGTTTATCAATTTCACTATCAATGCAAAGCGACTGTTACATATTTCAATGTATCTATTCTGGAGATTGAGGGAATGACTACAATGAATATACTACCTATGTTCTACTATTTGTTTTCTATTTGTTGTTCTATATTAATGCATATTTTCCATAACATATTACAATGTAATATGTCATAACATATATTATATTATAACATATTACATTGCAATATATTATAACATATTACATTGTAATATGTTATAACATATTACAATGTAATTATATGTTATAATGATATGTTATAACATATTACATTGTAATATGTTATAACATATTCCAATATTATAACAATGAATATACTACCTATGTTTCTGTGTATTTGTTCTGGAGGTTGAGGGAATGACCTCAATGAATATGTTGCCTATGTTTCAAAGTTTGTTTCTATTTATAATAGTTTTATAATGGATATCATTGTTTTTGGGTTTCCTAGTAGCCTTGTCACACCTCGAGAATCAAACCTTCATAAAGTTTGACTTATGCAAGTTCTTGGAAAATACAATACACCAACAATTTTTAAATTTTAGGGGTACCAGGTCATTCAGGTACCAATTTCACTTGATCAATATGTTAATCCATCAAAACTACTCACATCTGGATTATTTTAAGTCTAGGATGGTGAATGACCAGTCAACATGTTGCTCTCCCAACCATTGAGTGGCTGCCCATGGTAAGAGATCATGTCACCAGTGAAGGTTTTTTGCAGTATGTAAACTCTTTTATTTCTATATTAGACTTTATTATCCAAAATGAAGTATTCGTTATAATTATTCATTTAGTCAAAGGGTATCTACAATTGCAAAACAACGCCAAAGTGGGAGACTGGTTCCTTTTTTAGCAGTTTACTATGATAAGAGTCTATGGTTTGGAAGAGAAGCCATATCAAAAGTGAGTGTTGAATTTGGTTGTTCTAGAGACTGAAAAAAATGAAATTCAGCGAGTTGTTGACTAAAAAGCCAAGCATATATTACATTAAATGTTGATAAGATGAATTTCAAGGAAAAACCAAATCTACATAAGTAGGTCACTCATGTCTTACACAGAGATGTGACCAAGACTCGTGACAATATGAAGAAATTGAAATAGGCATTAATCAAAGTGGAGAAATAGTCGAGGCAAGATAAAGTGGTTACAAAAAGGATTTCTAGAATCGACAATCTTTAAAATAATATTTATAACTTATGATACCCTAATATTACATATGTAAAAATGGATTTATAAATTGAATTCCTAAAGATTTGAAAATTTTATAAAATACAAAACATTTGAAATTAAAAGTTGAACAGTTTGAAATTTTTATAAAATACAAAATGTTTGAAATGATTGTGACTTGGCTGCGGGGAGCCAACCATGTGTCCAAGCTGTGGGCATGCCCACGACTTGGCCACAAGGTTGCCCCCCCACAACCAAGTCACAACCAATTTTAATAAGAAATTATCTATGCATAGAAAAGCAAGGAATTTGAATCTAAGTTTTTAACACTGGAGTGAAAGACAGTAGATTCGGCTCCTCGCCGACTAATCAGGCACAAGCTAATCACTTAAATGCTTACTCTATTCTTAATATTTGATTGTTATATGTCTATATCAAATTTAAAAATTTAATATTTGATTGTTAAATATCTATATCAAATTAACTATATCCATATTGTTTATAAATTATTATTATTATTATTATTATTATTATTATTTTTAATGTTTGGAGGAATCAACAACTAGTTGGACACGTGCTCGCGTTACATGTGGCCGTGTTATCCAACTGCTACCACTAAAACCTCCAGGTGTGCCCACGAGGCCCCATATGCGGCACACATTGTAAGTCGGGGGGAGTTGAACTCGAAAACTCATGGAACTTCATTTTCACGGCACTTGCCAATTGAACTGCCCCCCCGGGGGATTTATAAATTATTTATTAATGTCTATATGAAATACACATTTTTAAGTAAATCCATATTGTTTATAAATTTATTGTTTGTGTGTATAATTTGAACATATAAACAAGTAATTTTTAAATTGTCTTTCTATTTTATTTTTAAATTTATTAAAAAAAAATTACATACATACATGTGTGTGTGTGTGTGTGTGTGTGTGTTAAATATTTTCCATTGTATGTATATTTCACAAATATTCCTTTACAAATTATAAGATAGACAATAAGGTACAACAAAGAATTTTGTAATCAACAATCTGTAAAATAATATTTATAACTTATGTCATTTTCCAATATTACATATGTAAAAATGGATTTATAAATTGAATTTCTAAAGATTTAAAGTTTTTTGTAAAATATAAAAAGTTGGACAGTTTGAAATTTTTATGATTTTTTTATAAAATACAAAACGTTTGAAATGACTGTGACTTGGCCACGGGGAGCCAACCATCTGTCCAAGCCATGTCCGTGCCCACGACTTGGCCACAGGAATGGCCCTCGGGGCCAAGTCACAACCAATTTTAATAAGAGATTATCTATGCACAGAAAAGCGGGGCATTTGAATCTAAGTCTTTAACACCGGAGCGAAAGACAATAGATTCGTCTCCTCGCCGACTACTCGGGAACAGACTAATCACTTAAATGCTTACTATATTCTTAATATTTGATTGTTAAATGTCTATATCAAATTAACTAAATCCATATTGATTATAAATTATTTATTATAATTTTTCCAATATGCGGAAGAGTAATAATACTGTATGGGACATATAAGCACAATATCATTCAAGAGTTTATAGTTTCAATTATCCATGTACATGGACAGGTTCGAATACGGCCTTGTCTATGTAGAGTGACAGGCCCGAATTCAGGCCTGTCTCTCTACATGGACAAGGCCGAATACAGTAAGTCCATGTACAGGGACAAACCCGAATTCATCCTAATCAATAGTACATCAAGCTAGAAACAATGAATATATCATATCAATAGTGCAATGAATACTGGATTACACTGGTATAGAGTTAACCAAGCTTGAAGATGCTATGATAAGATAACATGAATGGATGGAATAGGCCATAGCTTGTGATTATGGTTTTCTTCTAGATAGGTTACAGTGCTTGATTACAGATCGAACTAAGCTATATGTTATGTTGACATAAAGGCAATGACTATCAATACAACATTGATTCGTTATCTATGAAGTTTCTTATACAAATGTATTCATCATATTCAAACATTACTGGATTACGATTATGTTCATAGCTCATGTTAGTCATGTAAGCTTAATATGGAGATACAATAAGCTCAAATAAGGATAACAACATATCAAACACACATCAGTTTAGCTATGTATTACTCTTAGTTATTACTATGGATTCAATACTATCTATATTATTCTTATACTTATCCTTGTTACACATCATAGAACATGAGCAAATCTTTGTGTATGATTCATAACCCTATATTATGTTGAGATCATAGACGCATAGAGTAGATTATCATAAGTTGAATGTAAAGGTTGTTGTTGTGTATTAGTATTGAGTTAGAACCAATCCCATAAATATGAAAAGGTATAAGAAGTGCATACATGTAACATATGAGCACAACCAATATAGGTCTTATTCATATCCTATACTAGGAGTAGGACCCTAATCAATAAGAGTGCAACATCAGTGTCATTATGAACGAATATGATGGAATTACTTCTAAGCAAAGAATGTAGTGTAATTCAGTTTGTTCACGGGCTTGTTGTGGTCTCATATCATATTAGCTCATTACTTCATCATGTTCAACCCTATACATTTAGCTGGTATGATTACAACAATTTTGATTCATGGTTCTGTACACTTCCTTTATCCCTATTGTTTCCATGATTGTAATTTTTAACTAAAAATTTAAATTAGCAATACTATTAACAAAGAAGTGGAGTTTTTGTCAAAGTTGTACTTATTTTTCTCCTATTGCAGCAACTACTATAGACATATTTTTGTATTTCAAGATTTTTGTTAGGTTTGTTAAATATTGTGATATGTACTAGGTCATTTATGGTGATGTTTCTTCACATTTGTTGTCAGAGTCTAATTTTGTTTAGTTTGGGCACTATTCAGGGTAGTGATGGCCCTATAGCAGTCATGCTTAGCCCTCGGTCTCACTGTTTATAGTTAGAATAGCTAGTTTGTGTCCTGCCTTAAAGTTTAAAGTCTCTTCAGGCCTTTGTTTATTTTCTGCAACTCTGTCTATTTTCTTAGTGGTTGCATGGATTTCCTATGGAACTGGGCCTTTGTTGTTGGTTCTAGATCTACTTATCCTGCTTCTTGAGGTACTACATGGACATGGCCGAATATGGCCCTGTCCATGTAGATTGACAGGCCCGAATTCAAGCTTGTCCTTATACATGGACAAGGCCATATTCGTCCCTGTCGATGGACAAGGAAAAGTTTGAATTCAAGCCTGTCCCTATACATGGACAGGGTCGTTCTAATTTTTAACTAAAAATTTAAACATAATTGAAATTATAAATTCTCTAATGGTCAGTGTAACACATAACCTTTACTAAGCTAAGGGACATGGCCATATTCGGCCCTGTTCATGTATAGGTACAGGCCCAAATTCGGGCCTGTCACTTTACATGGACAGGACCGAATAAGGCCCTGTCAACATTCTAAACAAAATTTCTAAATTCTAAATTCTAATTTTTAATTAAAAATTTAAATTTCCTAAATATTTAAAATTTAAACATAATTTGAATTCTAAAATCTGTAATGGTCATAGTGTAACACATAGCCTTTAATAAGCTAAGGAACAAGGCCATATTCGGCCCTGTCCATGTACAGGTACAAGCCCGAATTCGGGCATGTCACTGTACATGGACAGGGTCGAATAAGGCCCTATCAACAATCTAAAAATAAATTCTAAATTCTAATTTTTAAATAGAAATATAAAATTTAAACATGCACCTTTACTAAGCTAAGGGACAGGGTCGTATTCGGCCCTGTCCATGTATAGGTACAGGCCCGAATTCGGACCTGTCACTGTACATGGATAGGGCCAAATAAGGCCCTGTCAACAATAAAAAAATAAATCTAAATTATAATTTTTAAATAGAAATTTAAAATTTAAACATATGCCTTTACTAAGCTAAGGGACAGGGCCATATTCAGCCCTGTCCATGTACAGGTACAGGCCCGAATTTGGGCATGTCTGTAATATACCAGACATAAAAAGTATGCAGAACAGAAATAAAATGCTAGAAATGGAAGAATAACAGCAATATAACCAGAACAATCACCACAATAACACTGAAATGATATAAGAATAACAACATAAATGACACTTTGATTCTGAGAGCAATGTTTACAGGCCTCTTCGAGGGGGCAACCTCCAGTCGAGCAGAGATCTATTACAATAATATCCAAGCTAGGGTTCTCATACCCTCGACTCTTATTTATACTAAATATGTCTATCAAAAGAAGCATCTAGAGGAAGATCCTTCTAGAAGCGGAAGCTTCTACTAAATCTTCTTACATTCGACTTATTCTATTTTATTGCAAGGCCTTATTAATTTTGACCTTTATTACATCCGAATATATTGTTCTACCTATGTGCGGGTTAGGACCCTAACATGTCCTCCCCCTTGAAAACAACCTTGTCCTCAAGGCTTGAGATGTGGAAATTGTTGCAGAATGGTAGTTGGTTCCCAAGTGGCATCTGCTACAGCTGTATCTTTCCACTGGACTAACACTTCCTTGATGATTCTCTGATGCAGGCGACGCTCACGCTGGTCCAAAACTCCTTGTGGCTGTAGCCAAATAGATCCTTCTTCATCTAACTCAGGAAGGTTGGTTTGAATTTGGCACTTAGTTCCAATCACCTTATTTAAGCATGAAACATAAAAAATAGGATGTAGCTTAGAATGACTGTGCAAAGTGAACTGATAGGCCACCTATCCCACATGCTTAAGAATGGTATAAGGACCGTAAAATTTGGGTGCTAGCTTATGACAATGCTCATCCTTGAGGAAATTTTGCTTGTAAGGTTGCAGTCAAAGAAACACTTGATCCCCTTCTGCAAATTGACGTTCAGAGCGACCTTGATCCACTTGTTGCTTCATGCAATTCTATGCCATGACCAAATTTTCTTTGTGGGTGCAGAGAATAGCCTCTCGAAATGTAAGCATTTGGTTAACCACCTGGACCTTCGAGACACTAGGTAAGTATGAGAGAACTGAAGGTGGCTTTTGTCCATATACCGCTTCAAAAGGAGTCATGCATGTAGTTGTATGGTATGAAGTGTTGTACAACCATTCAGCTAGGGGTAACCATTGGGCCCACTGATTTTTCTTTTCCAAGGAAAAACACCTCAAATATGTTTCCAAACACTTGTTGACAACTTATGTTTGACCATCAGTCTAGGGATGATAAGCTATGTTGAGATGCAATTGGGTGCCCCATAACTTGAACAGTTCTTACCAAAAATTGTTGGTGAAAGTTGGGTCGCGATCAAAAACAATAGAATGTGGCATGCCATGAAGCTTGAAGACCTGATCCATGAAAAGTTGAGCCACCGTGGATGCTATAAATGGGTGTTGAAGAGCACAGAAATGAGCATACTTGGAAAGGCGATCTACAACCACCATGATGACTGATTTATTTCCCGATTTGGGTAAGCCTGTAATAAAATCCATAGAGATATCCCTCCAAATAGCAGGTGGAATCGGAAGGGAATGTAGTGTGCCCGAAGATTTGACTATTTCTCCCTTGTTGCGTTGACACACATCACATTCAGCGAAAAAATTACGAATGTCTTGTTTCATGCCATCCTAGAAAAAAGAACGTTTGACCCTGTCATAGGTTTTGGTAAACCCGGAGTGCCCAGCAGTGGGTGTAGCATGAAGCTCAGAAAGTATTTTGGATTTAAGTTTTGATTGTTTACTTAAATACAAATGACCTTTGTATCGAATCTCATCATGGAGCCAAGAGTACCCTGGGGAAGCTAGAGCATTGGACTGCAATTGTTGGATCAAATGTGAACTTTTGGGATCGTGTAGCTATTCCTGGCGAACATCTTGGAGCCAATCTGGTACAATGAAAGAAAGTGAAAAAAGGGATCCGTCATCTTCATATTTTTGGGAAAGTGCATCTACAACCACATTGTTTTTTCCCTTCTTGTAAATGATCTCATAATCATATCCAAAGTTCTTAATCACCCATTTTTGTTGCTTTGGGGAGGAAATGCGTTGTTCCAAAAAATACTTGAGGCTTTGATGGTCTGTCTTAATTTGGAAGTGTTGCCCCAATAGATAAGGGTGCCACAGATCAACGACATGCAGAATAGCCAACATTTCATTTTCATAGATTGATTTTCCCATATTTATTTCAGACAGTTGCTTGCTGGTAAAGGCCAAATTCCAGCCCTCTTGCATAAGGACATCACGAATTCCTTTCCCTAAAGCATCACATTCCAAGACAAAGTTCTTTGTGAAATCGGGAAGGGCCAGGACTGGAGTGTTGCACATGGCCATCTTCAAGGTTTGAAAAGCTTGAGCAGCTACAGGAATCCAAGTGAAAGAATTCTTTTTTAGGAGTGCAATTAGAGGTGTTGCAATCTTTCCATAATTCTTAACAAACTTGTGATAATAACCTGTTAAGCCTAGAAATCCACGCAAGATTTTGAGAGTCTTTGGGTGAGGCCAGTCTTGCATAGCTTCAATCTTTTTAGGATCCACCCTGACATCGTCCTTTCCAACCAGATGACCCAAGTACTTGACTTCTAAGGCGCCAAAAGCACATTTAGATTGTTTCAGGAAAAGTTGGTGCTAAGAGAGTAGATGGAGAACTCGATCCACATGAGAAAGATGGTTTGTCCAGGTTTTGCTATAGATGAGGATATCATCAAAGAAAACTAAGACAAAATGATGGAGAAAAGGACGGAAGACATGATTCATGAGGCTTTTGAAGGTGGAGGGGGAATTACACAAGCCAAAGGGCATGACCAAAAACTCATAGTGGCCCTCATGAGTTCTAAAGGTAGTCTTGGGAATGTTTGCCTCTTTCATACGTATCTGGTGGTAGCCAGAATGAAGATCAAGTTTAGTAAAGAACTGGGCACCACTCAATTCATCCAAGAGGTCATCAATGACAGGAATGGGAAATTCATCTTTAATGGTAAGTTTGTTGAAGGCACGGAAGTCAAGACACATTCACCAAGAACCTTCTTTCTTCAAGACCATCACCATGAGAGAAGAGTAGGGGCTTGTACTAGGGCGGATAATGCCTGCGTTAAGGAGTTCCTGGACCATTTTCTCAATTTCATTTTTTTGGGAAAAGGGGTGACAATACAGACGGATATTGGGAGGAAGGCTTCCTGGTACAAGGGGAATGGAATGATCATGAACACCACAGGAAGGAGGGAGTCTTTGGGGAGTGGAAAATACCACTTGATGTTTAGAAAGGATGGATTGGAGGTCTTGCGGTACCGAGGGTGTCTCTATTCCTTATATGGAATGGAGTTGGGCAATAACACTAGAATGACCTTTTTTGAGCATCTTTTCCATGCGATGGGAACTAATGATCTCAGGTGAACCGGCGGTGATTCCTTGGAACTTATATTGCTAGCCCTCCTGGTTGAATTGCATGGTTAATTCCTTAAAATCCATGAGAATGGGACCCAAAGTACTTATCCAGTCTGCACCCAACACAATGTCACAACCGCCCATGTCGATAGCAAACATATGAGATTTCAGGTGGTAGTCATCAATTTGGAGACCAACATTTTCACAACACCCTCCACATTTCATGGAGCCACCATTGGCAATCGTGATTTGGAAATTATTGACTACATGGATGTAGCAATGAGTTTCTTGGGCAATGCGGCGATGAATAAAATTATGGGTGCTTCCACTATCAAACAGAATGATGACCTTGATATGCTTGATGTAACCGATTAGCTTGAGGGTTTGGGGAGCAGAGAATCCAATGAGATAATTTAGGGAAATGACCGGTTCTACTTCGGGAGGGTCTGAGGGAGGGGTTATGTCAGTGGT
Organism: Picea engelmannii; assembly: GCA_009831015.1. NCBI lineage: Eukaryota > Viridiplantae > Streptophyta > Pinopsida > Pinales > Pinaceae > Picea > Picea engelmannii. The sequence continues at coordinate 501,994 of ML792713.1, read as the reverse complement.
TTCAAGTGACTCAGACACAAGGGGAGTTTCAACATCCTCTTCCGAAATATCCTCTGAGATGGCCATAAATAGCTTTTGTTCCTTACACTTGTGGCCCGGGAAACATTTGTCATCACAATTATAAAAAAGGTCTTTGAGTAGGCATTCAACCATTTCAGCCCTGGTTAATTTTTGGATCTTTAGTGGAGTGGAGGGAGTAGTGGGATTTACTGGTTTAGTGCGAGGGATAAAGGAGGGTTTTCGGTTTTGAGAAGATACAACCTGTCGTGATTCTTTATCTTTTTTAGTAGCCTCCACCCAACTCTGAGGCTGAGCCATGAGGACATGGGCCTGAATCTCATCCTTGAGGCCACTGATAAAACAGTCTCGGAAAAAAGCATCAGGCATTCCCTCTGTCCAAAAATCTAGGCGCTCAAAAGCAATTATAAAATATTCTATTGTGCCTTATTGTTTTAACTTTTTCAAACAGACCAAATGGTTGGTGTCGGTGTCCAAGCATTCATAAAGCTCTGCCACAAAGTGTGTCCAAGCAATATACCCTTGACGAAAAGTTTTTCTCCATTGCCACCATTGCCAACGTTCTTGATCTAGATGGAGAACACCATACTAGAGTTTGGCCAAGTCATATGTAATACCGTATAAAAAGAAATAATGTTCCATTTGGGTTACCCAACCAGTGGGATCTGATCCATCAAATTTGGTCACATCCACCAGCAGAAGGCTTAGGTCACATTGAAAGTGATGGTGCTGAAATTTATGGGAATGCGAGGAATTTTCATCTTCAGTGTGTGGAGGTGGGTTAGATAAAGGGTTATCTGTAGGGATATGCAGCTTGGTGCAGAGCATCGAAACGATAGATTCAAGCTAGGTAGTCAGGTCTTGTTTGATTTCCTCCATTGAGGACTGCATGGTTGTATTGATGGCGGCAACATTGGCACTGAGTTGTTTCACTTCTTGTTGGGTCTTGGTGAAATTAGATTGCAAGGTATTGAGCTTCCAAGTCTTGGCTATGGGTATGGGTCATGATGACGAGGGAACCGAAATGGGGCGGGTGGGGTCAAATTTTTTACTGAAAAATGATATGTATGAATGTGATAAGGGAGAAGATATGAATCCAATGGAATAGGTCTCAAATAATGGTGCAAAAAATTTCAGACTTATTTTTTTACACCTGTAGAGTTATACTACGGTCTGAAGAATACTGCAGTGATGAAATGCCCAAATGCTTAACCATGAAGAAATGTGTAATGATTTGGTGATCCAGGTGGATATCAGTGGCCACCCACCTTTTTCGACTGGCTCAAAACAGTTTTCTGGCAATTTTGGCAATTTACTATTTTTAGCAGGTTTTAACTTCCGGGGCCATTTTGAGGGCCTAAATGAAGGTTTTTTGAGATCAAGGTTCTCAATGATATTCGAAGGCATAATTGAGCCCCCAAAATGAATCTCCTCAACGATACCTTTCCAACGAGCTATCACATGCCTAAAACGGAGATCGTATGCAAAAGTTACGACCCCGGGAAGTTGATGAACTAACTTACCCAAACGGGGCCCACATGACTTTTGGCGCTTCATCTCCTAGGGTTAGGTTTTTGGATGTTTATGAATTTTGGCATTCTCGTCTATTGTAAAAAGGCCTCTAGAGCCTCATTGTAATCATCTTCTCACGGATGCGAGTAGCAGCCACATCTCTTCTCATAGATAAGCTACCAGCGCCTAGCTAGTTTATTTCCATTCTGTCTGTAAGCATATTTCAGTCATTTGTTATTAATGAAATGAAGTCTTATTTCCACTGCATCTCTGCATTTATGTGTATTTCTATATTTCATTGTGTTCCTACATAAATCCAGATCAGTGGTATCAGAGCGGTCTTCTCATTCTCGATCCTTCTTTGCATGTCCCCAACGAGATCAGGGTATAAGGAGTTGGGGCTCGATCTGGTTGAACCTTTGCGAGATCAG
>ML792713.1:472103-499983 GCA_009831015.1 Picea engelmannii | reverse complement strand
ACAACAACCAAAGTATGACAAAGACAACCCTAACAAACAGTCTCCCGAAAACCAGTCCAAGCCACAGGAAAAGAAGGGTCACAGGAAGACAAAGAAGGACACCGGAAAATGGTGTGATTTCCACAAAAGCCCTTGGCACAACATGGATGAATGTCGCTCAAAACAGTCATTGGTGGCTGAGATCAAAGACAAGGAGCCGAACCCTGATTCAGAATCTGATTATGAAAATACTGGTTAAAGACAGATCATCGACGCAGACCCCACTGCTATTGTCACGACCGCAACAATTCAACCAGAAGAACCAACAAATCTAGAAGAGGGGGAGCGCCTTTTTCATTCACAGATGTGGGTGAAGGGGACCCCACTGCATTTTATTATTGATAGCGGAAGCCAGAAGAACCTCATCTCAGCAGAGGTTGTCAAACAGTTGGGATTTTCGACAACACGACACCCACAACCATACTGCATCAGGTGGATTCTCCAAGGACGAGATCTTCCTGTCAGCCAGCAGTGTCGATTATCATACGACATCCAACCCTTCAAGGATGAGGTATTATGTGATGTTGCCCCATTGGATGTCTGTGATGTTCTCTTGGGTCAACCATATATGTGGAAACGCCATGCTATCTATGAGTCTCGACCTCGCAGTGTCATTATTACTCTGGGGGGTCATCTCTACAGGATACCAGAGGTAGTTCTAGCTACTGCTCCACCTAAACAGTGCCACAAGGTAGTATCTCATACTACAAAATTCATCTTCTCCACAATCTGTTCAAAAAGGGAACAAAAGGATACTGCAACCACCACAGCTTCGGCCCAAGCACCTTCTATCCAACAGAAGAAGGTCGACAAGGTTGCAACAAAGAATAAAGATTCCTTCTACACACAGTCATCTCATGTAGCCAGACTGGTTAAAAAGGTCCAACCCTTCCAGCCACAGGTTCGTGACAACCTTCAACAAACCAAGCAGTGCGATGTCTCCAACAAGACAAGCAGCTCACCAAGATGCAGATTCAATAAACGCCTTTCCTTCTCCCCCGGGAACTCAACGCAATGGAGACCATTGCTTCCTAAGGAGGGAGGATTGATCCAGGTGGATATTGGTGGCCACCCACCTTCTCCAACTGGCTCAAAGCAGCTTTATGGCAATTTTGGCAATTTACTATTTTTAGCAGGTGTTAACTTCCGGGGCCATTTTGAGGGTCCAAATGAAGGTTTTTTGAGATCGAGGTTCTCAAAGATAGTTGAAGGCATGATTGAGCCCCCAAAATGAATCTCCTTGAAAATACCTTTCCAACGAGCTATCACACACTTAAAACGGAGATAGTATGCAAAAGTTACGACCCCGGGAAGTTGATGTACTCACTTACCCAAATGGGGCCCACATGAATTTTGGCGCTTCATCTCCTAGGGTTAGGTTTTTGGATGTCTAGGACTTTTGGCATTCCTGTTTATTGTAAAAAGGCCTCTAGAGCCTCATTGTAATCATCTTCTTGCGAATGTGAGTAGCCGTCACATCTCTTCTCAGAGATAAGCTACCACCATTCTAGCGAGTCTTTCACTCTGTATTTTTACAGTCTCTGTACATTTATCTGATTAATAGAAATCGTGTATTACTGTATATTTGTGTTTATGGTTGCGTCTCTGATACATTTATATTATATTATTGAATATCTGCAATATCTCTCTACATTTCGTTATTATATCTCCACTCTCATTTCGTGCCGAAAATAATCCGGATCACATCAATCTGCATCAACGGCATGTCACTATACGACCTTCCATGTCATGTTGACGTCATCTACCGTACTGCCCAGTCAATTGCCACATCATGCTGATGTCATCATCCGTACTCCCACATCAATGCCTAGTCAGCATGCCACACCATGCTTATGTCAGCATGACACATGGCCAAATTCGATTGGTCCAACCAGGTGCCAAATCATCCAAAGATAAGTGACATGTAGCACTCTCTCAATATTCCACATCACCCTACTGACGTTTGTAGGACACATTTCATTCTTTGCACCTGCCAACTCAACATGTTGACGTCAACACTGTATGAACTTCGCTAGTGTTGCATGTTTGTTGAAAACTTCAAAATGGTCATAACTTTGTCAGCCTGACTCTGTTTGAGGTGTCGTTTGTGCTGTTGGAAATCTCTTGTTGAGATATTCAACTTGGTGTTGTTTTCGTCAAATTCTGGGCACTTTGATTTTTGAGCTATTTTGGAGCCCCATGGCTTGGTTACTCAAACAAAAATGCTTAAAATATCATTATGTTGCATGAGTAAGTGAAAATATCATCACTTTTACAAATTGTCCCTTATGTGGGGTCTTAGAAGAAACAAGCGATTTACAATGATGGCCACTGTCAACTAACTCAAAAAGTCTACCCATCCTTTCAGTCATTAAGACGAATATGTTCTCCCTCTCGAGCTATCTTTTTTTTTTGGTTGGATTCCTTTCTAAGTTGCTTCGTCGACTAGATCCTTCATAGGTGCTTGACCATATTTGTTCTACTTGGGACATAACTCTAGATGGAGTGTCCAACATGTGGCTTATTGATCTCCACCTTTGTTGCAATGGGTGCAACGGTTCTTCTTTACCCATGTTTTCATGCCCTTCTTTTTCTCTTGACGTGGAGAAGGATCTTCATGTATTAGATTCTTCCTGGTTTCCATAACCTTCCTATAAAAATCCATTCTTTTCCAACACTTGGCAACAACATGGTTATTCAAACCGCAAAATGTACATGGTTTTCTATGCCATAAACTTTGCTTTACATTGTCAATTTGCTTGTAATCAAAAGGAACATTTGAATAATGAGACTTTAATACCTTGCTTGGATGTCTCTGGTGTAGGTCTGGCGAGAAGAACTTACCTGGGATCCCCTTTTGTAATGTTCATCTCCCTTTGGAGATGACTCGTAATCACGATCATCGGAAATGTATGATGTGCTCTCAGCCTGCATTGATTCAGACTTGTCACTTGAGGAATCTCTTGCTTCTGTGGTTTTGGAGCATTCTCCAACTTCCTTTCTAACATAGCTCAATCCTACATATCTAGGTATTTCCACCACTTCAATGGGATTCACAATGCCTTGTACATTGGCTCTAAGGCCTCCTCCATCATATCCCATTTTCTTCAACTTCAATCCAATGCCTATAGTGTGCTTTTCAAAAGCACCAAAATCATCATCATGACAAGAATAACATGAAACTGAAGAAGTAATGTTTACCTCAGTTACCGTTTCTGTATTAGGTGTGGGGGATGGATTTACTAAGCCTTCATCACCTTGCAACTTTTCCAAATCCTCTTTTGTGGCTTGTAATTGAAGTCACAATCTTCGATTCTCTTTTTCTGCATCTCACAACATCTTCTTTAACTCTACATTCTCTTCTTGAATGATTTGGTTGATTTCTTGTAGCTCGTTGAGACATGCCTACTTTGGTGTCTTTTCCATCTTGCATTCAACACCGCAATACCTGTCAATTCTTCTCTGATACCACTTGATCTGAAACCGAGGTGACATTGACACCAAAATTGATTTGGTTCTAGGCCACTTAACTAAGGTCAGATTTACTATTGCGTACCTTTTCAACTTGATTGCATCAAAGGTGAAAAGATGTATGTATGAAGGCTTGAATCAGAATCGAGTATTAACTTGGTGAATGTGTGATTAGTCCCATAATTCATTACTTAATGAATTAATAATCATAATTTCAGAAATAAAATATGCATAAGAAAACATGAGACAAGAGATCATTGATTTGTGAACAGAGTTCACCAATTAATCCTTGCTACATCTCAGAATCTGCTTGGAATACAAATTGCTTGATTATCCTTCCTTTGAAAGGTCTGAAATCTTCTCAAAAAATGTGGCATATGCTCCAAGGCTCTCACATAAGTGACATTTCTTCAGACACTGGAAGGACTACATTCTCCCCAATGGAGGGGGCTCAACTATCCCAATGAAGGGGCTTACAAACCACAAGCATGATTGCTTTCTTCTCTCCTAAAATAGGTCTAAAAAAAAACCTCCAAAAGAGCCTCCACAAATCTCTCCCAATAAAGAGTTTAAATAGTTTCCTTAGTCTCCATAATCCAAGGAGACAAGATCCACAAGTTTAGGATCTCATAACCACTCAAGGACAAAAATGAGAAAGAATTTCATCCAACTCAAGAGACCCTTAACTTCCTCCTTGAGACTAGGAAACCACATGTAATAAAGTGAGGAAGATTCCAAACCAACTCAAGAGACCCTTAACTTCCTCCTTGAGACTAGGAAACCAATTTTCCCTTAAAATAAGGAAACTAATTTGTGAGTTGGTTTCTCTCACAAAACTAATTTCTCATTTTTACAATTAAATGAATAATAATTGAGATTCTCAATATCACTTCAAGCATTAATCATTTTTCCAATATGCGTGACTAATACACGAGTTTCTCCTATTAATCATTTGTAATAGGAGAGAGAGGTGAAGATAGAAGGGGGAGAAAGGGGAAGGGAAGGGGAGGGATAGGGAGAGTGTGTGACAGAGAGAAAATAGAGGGAAGGAAGGAAATATGGAGGGAGAGAGAGTGTGGCACTGGTGGGTAATCCAAAATGGATCCAAGAAGGCCTAAAAATAAAATTTCTCAGAATCAGATGAAACCAACACCGTTACGTCGGGCTGATTCTAGCCACATATATATTTTTTTCCCGAAAATGGACACCGTATGTGAAAGTTATCACATTTTGATCGATTTCCCAAACAGGCAAAAAATGTCAACTGGTCAAAGTCAAAAGGTCGTACTTCTGACATCAGTAGTACGACAGGTGACATCATGATGACGTCAGTAGGGACATATGGCAGCACGAGGAGGTGACACATGTCACTCATTTTTGGCATTTTTAGGGGTCGATGTGGACCAATCAAAAATTGACACATGGAATTATATGGACATGACACGTGGCTATATGGAATGCTGGCATGGCCCAATAACAGTGTGACAGGTGGCAGTATGGATGACAGGTGGCAGTATGGATGATGACATGGCAGCTAACTGGGAAAGTGACGTGGTTGTATGGATGCTGACATGGCAGCTAATTGGGCAAATGCATTGGCAGGTTGACATGGTGGTCCATTGGGTAGCTGACTGTGTTGGTGAATGGACTATACAGTCCAAAAATAGGGTGAAACATGGCCCAATCAGATTGTGCCATGTGGCACCCCGGATTTAGCCAATGTTGGCTAGGCCAAAAATTTGTTCTATTTATACTCTGTAGGATTTGAACCATGAACCTCCCAGTGAAACGATTTAACAAGCAGCATGCTAACCAATACCCCGCATGTGTAACTTGTTTAAACATATGGTGGAATGTTGTTTTAAGTTAATGGTTGGCATGTTTTTTGGGATAATCCCCGGTCGGCGGGGGCTAGCCCGTCGGACCAGGACCCTATGACCAAGAGTTTTAGTGAGGGGACTAGAGGGTAAGGTGCTAGCACAGGCCGCATGGAGCGCCATGCACCCAAGAGCCTATGACTAGGGGGCTAGGGTGCATATTTTTCCCAATTTGGGTTTGTACTATATGATATGGAATTTTTTGGTTTTTTTATGCTTATTTTGGGAGATTTTTGCCCAAAACTGAGGATTTGGAGCCCTTTTTGAGGCCAGATCTTGAGAGGAAGTTGGGATAGGATCCCCAACTCAAGATATATATAATTCATAGGTTTTTGAAAGTCCAGGGGAGTTCAGAGACAAAAAAATGATGAATTTTTTGAAAGCCTAAGCCATTTTTTATCCAGGTGGATATCGGTGGCCACCCACCTTTTCCGACTGGCTCAAAACAGTTTTCTGGCAATTTTGGCAATTTACTATTTTTAGCAGGTTTTAACTTTCGGGGCCATTTTGAGGTCCTAAATGAAGGTTTTTTGAGATCGAGGTTATCAATGATATCCAAAGGCATGATTGAGCCCCCAAAATGAATCTCCTCGACGATACCTTTCCAACGAGCTATCACACGCCTAAAACGGAGATCGTATGCAAAAGTTACGACCCCGGGAAGTTGATGTACTAACTTACCCAAACGGGGCCCACATGACTTTTGGCGCTTCATCTCCTAGGGTTAGGTTTTTGGATGTTTATGAATTTTGGCATTCTCGTCTATTGTAAAAAGGCCTCTAGAGCCTCATTGTAATCATCTTCTCACGGATGCGAGTAGCAGCCACATCTCTTCTCAGAGATAAGCTACCAGCGCCTAGCTAGTTTATTTCCATTCTGTCTATAAGCATATTTCAGTCATTTGTTATTAATGAAATGAAGTCTTATTTCCGCTGCATCTCTGTGTTTATGTGTATTTCTGTATTTCATTCTGTTCCTACATAAATCCGGATCATTTGGCAACCCGAACACAGTTGCGCAACAATAGATCTTGTCTGTTTTAATTTCTTTATGTTTCTGTCCCCAAGGGTTAGGTATTCAAGGGTTCTACAGACAAGGGTTTTCCCTGTGCTATAGCTCTCTGATATACGTGCGGGGTCCAACAGTAGTACTCGGCCCAATATCTAAAGGAACTAACTAAGGAGGCTAGACCGTGCCCTTAGCTATACTACTCGACTACCTAGGTACTAGAGAGTATCTTCCTGAGTGCTTTTCTCAGTGGCACTATAGCAGTCAGGCAGCCGATCAGTTTATCTAAAGAGGGCTTCAGGTAATCTAGGTCGATCCGTACATAGGTGTTGTCTGATGTGCTACCACTCGAAGGGGTACCAACAGTGGTTACAAGGGTGGCCAACGGATGTGCGCTTAAGTACCACTTGTATTTTCTGCATGTATGAATCCCTCAACCACAGGTTTATGCGCGTAGTGACAAATCTTTGTGGCTTAAAGACGTCGGAATACGTCTCTACCCTGGAAAAAAAATTTAACCCAAAATTTCTGCCAAGGAAAGTGCTCTGATACCACTTGTAATATACCAGATATAAAAAGTATGCAGAACAGAAATAAAATGCTAGAAATGGCAGAATAACAACAATATAACCAGAACAATCACCACAATAACACTAAAATGATATAAGAATAGCTACAGAAATAACACTTTGATTCTGAGAGCAATGTTCACGGGCCTCTTCGAGGGGGAAACCTCCAGTCGAGCAGATATCTATTACAATAATATCCAAGCTAGGGTTCTCATACCCTCGACTCCTATTTATACTAAATATGTCTATCAAAAGAAGCATCTAGAGGAAGATCCTTCTAGAAGAGGAAGCTTCTATTAGGTCTTCTTACATTCGACTTATTCTATTTTATTACAAGGCCTTATTAATGTTGACATTTATTACATCCGAATGTATTGTTCTACCTATGTGCGGGTTAGGACCCTAACACTGTCACTGTACATGGATAGGGTCAAATAAGGCCCTGTCAACAATCTCATTTTTTTTATAAATACTAATTTTTAAATAGAAATTTAAAATTTAAGCATACGCCTTTACTAAGCTAAGGGACAGGGCCATATTCGGCCTTATCCATTTATAGGTATAGGCCCGAATTCGGGCCTATCACTGTACATGGACAGGGCCAAATAAGGCCCTGTCAACAATCTAAAAAAAAAAATTCTAAATTCTAATTTAAAATTCTAAATTCTAAATTCAAATTCAAAATTTCATAATCTAAATGTACCTGAACCGAACGCCCGCAACTCCAATGTCCACCCACCTGCATCTCTGACGTCCTCCCGCCTGATGCTCCAACGTCCATAAGACCTCTCGTCTACCCGCTCGCAGCAAACACCAAACACCAATCGTCCCCCGCAGCAAACAACAAACACCAAACACCAACACTAACAGGTGTGATGTGTGGGTATGAACTAACTAAAAACTCGCAAAAACTATACCAGGTGTGATGTGCTGGTAATATATAAACCGTTTTTCAGTCGAAAGAGCTTTTCAGCCGAAATATGCTTTCGGTCGAACTAATCTTTCGGCCGAAACACTATTTCGGCCGGAATATCTTTCGACTGAAAAGATGTTACCAGATGAAAAATATTGGTCCATCTAATATTGTACACGAAAATCGAGGGCATGGTCACGATACTGCTCGATTTGACGTTCAAAGGTTCGACCGAAAAATAAATTAGTTCGGCCGAAAAAATGTCTTTCGGAATTTTGGAGACCCGATTCTCACGAAAGTGTTACCCACCTTCATGAATTCACCCATGGTTATGAGGTGAATTTTTAAATTTCGAACCATTCAAGTGGGTGGATGTTTAAAAGGTGACCTTTTTTGTTTTATGTGGAAGGGTGTTTTAAAAAGGGGAAAAATATTTATATATTTTAAAAAACCTGTTTTTATTATTAACTTTTTTNCCACATTTAAAAGGGTTTGGTTTTTACAAGTAGTGGTTTTAGACGGTAGTTTCTGCTAATGGCAAAAGTGAAGAGTTCCAAATTTGGGGTTAATAAGTTCAGTGATAAGAATAGCTTTACGCTATGGAAGCTCAAGATGCGGGATCTGTTTGTACAACAAGGATTGCAAAAGGCCTTGGCTAGAAGGTCAAAGAAACCGGCAAGCATGGTAGATGAGGAATCAGAGGATCTGGATGCAAGGGACCTCAATACTGTTCGCTTGTGTCTAGCAAATGAGGTATTGTTTAACATCGTTGAAGAGACGACAACGACAGGTTTGTGGACCAAACTGGAGAGTCTGTATATGACAAAGAAATTGTCAAACATAATCTTCTTAAAGAGACAGTTGTACAGCTTGCGGATGAAAGAAGGTACATAAATTGTTGATCACTTGAATGTCTTCAATACTCTGATTTCTCAATTAACTGCTATGGAAGTAAAGTTCGATGATGAGGCCAAGGCTATTACGCTATTGTGTTCATTGTCTAAGTCTTGTGATCATATGGTCACAATTGTGTGGTTTAACACAACAGATGTCATTAATTATGACATTGTTGTGGGAGCTCTATTGTGTTAGGAAATGAGGAAGAAATCCAATAAGGAAAACTCTACAGCAGAAGAAATGGTGGTCAGAGGACGATCTACAGAAAGAGGGAAAATTCAGAGGGGTACATCAAGGTCTTAATCAAAGGGTAAGAAGAGTAAGCATAAATGTTGGTTATGTGAAAATTTGGGCATCTCAAGAAGGATTGTTGGAAAAGACAGAATGCAGCTAAGGAGGACTCCACAAAAGAAGCAAAGGAAGCTAATGTAGCTGAAATAAGTTCAGGTTCAGGTATGGTTGATGAGGCATTGTCTACTTGTGATGTTTCACATCAACATCAACATTGGTTTTTAGATTTTGGTGCGTCCAACTACATGTGCCTTCATAGAAATTGGTTCTCAACTTACCAATCTATTGATGATGGTGTTGTTTTTATGGGAATGTTTTTTCTTGTAAAATTGTTGGAGTTGGTAGTGTCTGGATTAGAATGCATGATGGTTATGTAAGAACATTAACATATGTAAGACATGTACCCAAACTAAGAAAGAACTTGATATCTTTTGGAATTCTAGATTCTGTTGGTTACAGGTGTACAACTCAAGGTGGAGAACTGAAGGTGTCCAAAGGCATCTTAGTTGTGATGAAGGCAAAGAGGATCGGGAACCTTTATCAACTTGAAGGAATTACAAAAGTAAATCAAGCAGTGGTAGCATCAGAAGATGCAAGTGACTATGTTCGTTTATGGCATCAACGTTTGGGTCATATGAGCGAGAAAGGGCTTAAGGTACTGGTTGATCGTAAGTCACTTCCAAGTTTGAAGTTTCTGAATTTGAATTTATGCAAATATTGTGTTTTTGGAAAACAGTGTAAACAAAAGTTTAAAGCAGGAAGGCATAAGAAAAGGTATCCTTGACTACATTCATTCAAATGTTTGGGGACCATCCCCTATAGTTTCTTTTGGAGGATCGTCATATTATGTGACATTTATAGATGATTACTCTAGAAAGTTTTGGATCTATTTACTTAAAAGAAAAGATGATGTATTTATTTCTTTTAAGCAATTCAAATCTTTGGTTGAAAAGAGCACTGACAGGTCAATCAAGTGTTTAAGGATAGATAATGGAGGTGAGTTCACATCTATGGAATTTGAGAACTATTGCAAGGAAGCTGGGATCGAAAGACATAAGACCACATTTTATACTCCTCAGCAGAATGGTGTTGTTGAATGCATGAATGGGACTCTTCTAGAGAGAGAAAGGATCATGCTCGATAATGCCAAGATGCAGCAGGAATTGTGGGCAGAGGTAGTTCTTACAACATGCTATCTGATAAATCGGTCATCGTCAACTGCAATAAACTGTAAGATTCCAGAAGAGGTATGGACAGGTCATTCGTGTGATTTTTCAAATCTGAGAATATTTAGTTGTGGTGCTTATGCTCTTATTTCTAAAGATAAACATTCTAAGTTAGATCCTAGATCAAAGAAATATGTCTTTATTGGTTATGGTGATGGATTTAAGGGGTACACACTGTGGGATCCTACTGCCCACAAACTCATCATACGCAGAGATGTAGTATTTGATGAATCCTCACTCTTAAAATCAGAATTAGTAGATGTTGAAGTGAGACAAAAACAGGTATCACAAATTCAACAAATTCAGTTGGAAACTCAACCATCTTCAGAAAGGCAAGTGCATGAAGAAGTTCTAGAATAAGAAGAAGAAGATGAAGATGTAGAAAATATCCAGGAAACTGAGGATATGCCTCAACCATCTCTAAGGAGATCTTCACAGGTTAGGAATCCTTCTACAAGGTATGACGATTATGTTTCATCTATGGCTTTAGTTTCTATTGATGGAGAACCTAGTTGTTTCCAGGAAGCAATTAAGGTATCTGAAAGCGCTCAATGGAAGAAAGCTATGAGAGAAGAAATGGATGCCTTAGAGAGGAATAAAACATGGGACTTGGTAGAACTTCCAAAGGACAAGAAGGTTGTCGGCTGCAAGTGGGTCTACAAACTGAAAAAAAGGTGTTGATGATAAAGTCGAAAGGTATAAAGAAAGACTGGTAGCAAAAGGGTATTCTCAAAAGGAAGACATTGATTTTCATGAGATATTTTCACTAGTTGTGAAGCTTGCTTCAGTTCGTGTTTTGTTAGCACTAGTTTCTTTACTTGATCTTGATTTAGAGTAGCTAAATGTTAAAACAATGTTTCTACACAGAGATTTAGATGAGGATATATATATGGAACAACCAGAATGGTTTGTTCAGGATCGCAATAAGAGGTTTGTTTGCAAACTCAAGAAGTCATTGTATGGCCTGAGACAGTCTCCCAGGCAATGGTACAAGAAATTTGATTCCTTCATAGTGAGCCTAAATTTTACAATGAGTCAATATGATCATTGTGTTTACTTTAAAAGGTTGGAAAATGGCATGTTCATTATTTTGGTGTTGTATGTTGATGATATGCTTGTGGCAAGCAAGAGCATGGTCTAAATCAATATCTTAAAGGCTCAGTTAGCTAGGGCGTTTGATATGAAGGATCTAGGAGCAGCAAAACAAATCTTAGGCATGGAGATACATAGAGACAGGAAAAATGGTAAGTTGTGATTATCACAACAAAAGTATGTGGAGAAAATACTTATGAGATTTGGTATGAATAATGTGAAACCCGTACAGATCCCTTTGGCTTCCCATTTCAAGTTGTCTTCAGTTTTATGTCCTAGTAATGACGAAGAAAAAGATTATATGTCTCATGTACCATATGCTAATGCAATGGGAAGTTTGATGTATGTGATGGTGAGTACTAGACCAGATATTTCACATGCAGTTGGTGTTGTCAGTCGATACATGGAAAATCCAGGAAAAGAGCATTGGGAAGCAGTGAAATGGGTGATCCGATATCTTAGAGGCACAAGCAATTATTCTATCACCTATGATGGTTCCAGAGATTCAGTTTGCGATTATGTAGATTCAGATTTTGCAGGTGACTTGGACAAAAGGAGATCCACTTCAGGATATGTCTTTACTCTTGCAAGAGGACCTATTAGTTGGATGTCAAAGCTTCAAAATGTAGTCACTTTATCCACTACTGAGGCAGAGTATATGGCTTCTTCACACGCATGCAAGGAGGCAATTTGGTTACAGGGTCTGTTTGGTGAGTTTGGAATGATGAAGGACAAGGTGAAAGTATTTTGCGATAGTGAAAGTGTTATTCATTTGGCTAGAAATCCATCTTATCACAGTAAGACGAAGCATATTTCCGTTAAGTACCATTTTGTAAGACATAAGACAGGTTATTGATGAAGGTGGAGTGGCTCTAGAAAAGGTCCATACAAAAGTGAATTCTGCAAATATGTTTACGAAACCAGTTTTGTTAGAGAAGCTACGATGGTATCTGGCTTCTCTTGGTTTGCAGAAAAGGTGATGAATTAATTAAGAGCATGATATATCAGGTAAATTGTTGTCAAGGTGGAGATTGTTGGAAACATGCCAACCAATTTCCTCATGCGTTATGCACATGCATGTAATCTTATGAATTGTTCGTGTAACTATGTGATCTACTCATAATCAGTGTGTGTAACTGAGTGATAGATGTTATATATACGAGCATACCCATAGAGGTAGAGTACAATGCAAGCTAGGAGCAGCAAGTGTGTGAGGAGAGGATGATTGTATGCCTATGAAGGCTATTGTAGTTCTCTCTTGAATAAAATAAAACCGATAATCATTACACATGGTTTTTTCTCGATTTAGATTTCCACATAAATTTCCACATGGTGATAAACCTTGCTCGTAGTTGCACAAATTCCCTGACGTTTTGTAAAGTGGGATGGCTCTTCTCTTAATTTGTTTCGACTGCTGCCGGTTCCAAATGCTTTCACATTTTGCAAAAATATTCTTCCTATTAAATAAAGAAACATAAACCCTTACAATTACAAAGTGCCATTGTCAAGCACCAACAATTAAAAGAGCAAATGCCCACTTATTTGCAACCGTTGAAATGCATTTACCCCCTGAAATACCCTACATTATATTTTTAAAATGTACAGTGATGATCAAACCTTTTGAGACTGTAGCTTGTCTGATTGCTCACCCGTTCAGCAGTCTCAGCACAAACAACAACGTATTAGTGGTCCCCAAAACAAACAAATAAATAAAATTACTTATAAAAACAACGTGAGCAATATCCATCCGGCTAAACAACATGGAATCAATTCTGAGCGAGCAATATCCACCCTGCTCAGTAACATTGAACCACCCTAACATTCAATGCTGAGTGGATATAGACCACTAAAAACAATGAAAACATACCAATTTATTTTCGTTTTGGAGGCGACTCTACCATTGGAGGTGTTTTTTGGACATGATCTAATCCTCTTCTCTAAGATGATTCCAGCATAACAGAATGCTTCACCTTAACAGAATACACAGCTTCAATAGGTACCCAAACTTGAACTCAGTGATAAAATGTTGTGATTACGACAGCTCAAGTTTCCAGTCTCGGTTTCGAAATGTTTAACGCGCAAGCGTTGCCATGTCTAACGAGCCAACACGTGGTAATCAAGACGATTTGCCTTTCTAATTTACTAGGGTAATCTCATCGCTATTTCAAAAAATTAAGAGCAATTATTCCTGATTCACTAAATTAAATTAATTTGGAACGGCGATACCTGCTTTCCCTGCATCATCTGTCCTGGCAGCAGCTACACCTGCTTTCCCTGCATCATCTGTCCTGGCAGCGGCTACACGTGCAGGGTTCTGGCCGCCTTTATTGAAAGCAGGTTCTGTGTCAAACTTGGAATATGTAAAATTCCACCGATTCTTTTCACTTTGTTATCAAGGAATTTGATCAATACTTTATCATAGCTAACTATGTTGAGAGAAGAGTCATCATCTAGAAGTATCATTTCACTGTCATATTTCTTATACATAAGTATCGTTTCACCCTAGTATATCTTATCCATTGAAAATTGAGTGGAAGTCATGAAAAAAACTTAAATATTTTAGGTTTTTGGTTTTGGTTTTTCTTTTCTGATATTTTCTGGGGATATTTAATTAAAATTTGGTGAGAAATGGTTAGATCAGTAGATTTGAGCGATTATTTTTGTATAATTTTAATGCTCAGGAATTTTTCAGCATGCTGAATTCATTTCTGCATTCAAAAATAGATTTTGAACAATATAAAATAGTGATTTGGTGCACATATATGTAGTTAAATTCGGAAAAAAAATCAAAACTTAGAACAATTAGACAACGCCGATTTTATCAACCATACAGTTTGACATATAGAAGGAAGCTCCAGAATTTATCAACCATTCTCTTTGGTCTCCATGGATTGCAAAGGTATCTCCACCATCCCTCTAAAAAATTTAGGCATCATAGAAAACATTATTTTCCTTTTCTCTTCCTTGCAGTCTCTTCTAAATGTGATTTTGTTGCACTTTCAACATTTTTTCTTTGATTTTCCAAGAGACTTATGTCTCCCACCAGATTTGATCTACCCTTTTATTTCTTCTTGCATTTTTCCTTCAATCTTCCATGAATAGGCAAAGCCTCATTGATGGATTTGGGAGTTTTTTGCCTCACTTCTCATAAGAGAAGCAACCACTACCTCATCAAGCACCAATGTATTTAAAATCTTCCAATGGCCATTACCAAATTTTTCCATGAATCTGACAAAGAATACAATAGTGTTATACAACAATATTTCTCATCCATTCACTCTAACTAAGATCAATTGGGTCACAAGAATATTAAATGCATTTAGGTGCTCAAGTACAGAATTACCATCACCCATGCTCAAGATGAACAACTTTTTCTATAGAAAAAGTTTATTAACCAAGGATTTAGTGTGATACAAATCCCCCAACTTCTTATAAAGAGTTTTTGAGTTTTTTATGAACTCTTCATCTTTCATAGAGTGGTCATTTTTTCTAAAAGATGTTTAATAATACTGAATCATCCACTCTTCATCTTTCATACTAGTAGGTTTGGTTCAAAACACTACAACCCATAGATTTAGATTTATGAGAAGATGCTCCCTCTTGAGTTTCCATAGTTCAAAGTTAGTGCTATTAAACTTCTCCATTTCTAATCTAAACATGTTGGCTAACAAGATTTCATTCTATGCAGGCTCTAGCTCAAACCAAGATTAGGTCCAAAAACATTGTCTCTAATACATTGGATACAAGGTGATTAGGCTCCAATACCAAATGAAAGGGAGTAGAGGTGTGAAATATGCTTGTACACTAAGGTGATTAAGCTCTAATACCAAATGAAAGGAAGTAGAGGTGTGAAATATGGTTGGTACACTAACCAATACAGTGGAACATGTTAAGTAGAAAACAAATGAAAGAAATAATAAACCATTACACAAAGCACGTTCAATGTATTTTTCAACATTCAATAACTAAATGGGTACAATAAGTTACAAAGTCTCCATGCTCTCAATAAGAGTGTTTAGCACCATGATAAGTGTTGCTAAGAAATTTCAGCAAAAATAACAAGTTAAAACTCACACACTCTCTTCTCCTTCAAAGCTACCACTCAATAGATAGGTATAACAAAACCATAAACCATTTATGATTTTCCAATATTACATGTTGAAAACTACCAACAAATAATTGGTTAATTGTTATTGTTTATCATTCTTTACCTACTAGTGATTTGCATTTATTGATTTGCATTTATTTGTTGCTAAGTACTACTACTGATTTGCACTTATTCCTTGCCACTACTTAATGTTTATTCCCTGCTATTGAGTAATAAAAAATTTCTATGAAAGTGTATATCCATATTTTGCTAATTTTTTTTATAAATATAAATGTTTTTTATAAATATAATTAAGTATCAGAAATTTCTAAGTGAATTTATACATGTTTTGTTAAATGTTTTAATAATACAGTTTTGGGAGTTTCAACCAAGTAAATTCATTCTGTATCATTGCTATATTGTTTAAACGGCTTAAATGCAAAAGTTCTTTTAATTCATATCCATGCTGACAATGTTACATAATAAAATCCATAAATTTCCATTATAAAAATGAATATGCTCTTCCATAGTTCATGGTTGTGCATAGTTTGCATATCTAAAATGAATTTACCTGCACAGGGTTTAGGCATCAACTTTACTAACAGATTTTTTCAATTTAAATGTTGGTCCAATGCATAGGTTTCTTTTCTCATGGCATGGATATATGTTTCTTTTCTCATGGCATGGATAAGGAAACTGTTTTGTAATTAAATTTATCCAAGACAAAGTTTAATTAAATTTATCGGTAGATGACAATGATTTAATTTTTAGAGGTGTAAACATTTCTTCAAATTTTATATTTTAGAAAGAGATTTGTATTTTGAGAAATTTGAAATGAATCTAAGTTGATTCCTTATAAAATTTATAACCTACATTGAGATAATTTTTATGTCATTAATACTTTTTTAAATATCATATGTGAACTCCATATTAAATACTAAAAGAACTATACATATTTCATAGAACCAAATAGAAAGCACCTATAAACCAAAACATAATTTTTTATTATTTTCAATTATTTTATATTTATCTTTATATAAAAAGTTGATATAACATTATTTTACTTAAAATAGATATTAAAATATTTTATTTATGTTGAATATTATAAATTTTTTTGTTATTGATCTTTTTTAAATACTAAGTAAGTACAAAATAAATTACACATCTCTTCATATTAAACTGTAAAAAACAACTTTACAAAATTAAACAATAAAATTTACAATTTATAAACTAATTTACAAAATACATATCTAAGTCATGTTAAACACAAAAATGAAATATATATCTCCTTCATATTAAGCAGTTAAAAACACCTTTACAAAATTACAATAAAACTTAAATTACATTATTAAACAATAAAATTTACAATTTATCAACTAATTTACGAAACCATAAAGTTTTAAAAAATAAGTCCAGATATTATTATAATTACATAAGTAAGCTAGCAATAAAAAACTAGTGCTGATCCCTTCACTCGGCATCAAATTCTGACTGGATAGTTGGCGCTGATTTTCCACTTAGAACTGCTGAGGAGAGAGGAAATAATTCTCTGTATACGTCTCCTAAAAGCAGAGGCCGCTAAGACGAGGGAACGACGAAAACAGAAGGCACGATGGACGAGATTATTTGTTGATTTCAGAGTCCACTTGCTGCTGTAATACTTCTGTGCTAAATTGCTGTGTATTTTGCCCCTCCGCGGCCTCTCAAATTCGGTGGCTTTTTTCGTCTTCTCGTAGTTGGCTATAGATCTAATTCGCTGCATTCTCTTCCTGAGATTCACACGCCCTCTCACCGTTACCTTCTCTTGCGAAACGTCCACCCCATAGTGCAGCAAATCTGCCCATGACCACGCCACAATCACATTCAGAAAATGAAAAAAAAATTAGCACGAAATGTCTGGCAAACAAATTGGCTCTCTCTATATATATGAAAAACAGGGATATACATGATTGTCCAACGGAACGCTAAATAATTCATTCATTAAACGTTCAATTGCCATTGACAGAATTAATTAATGTGCGGAATGTGATGAAGAATTAACATACTGTCCATTTTGGAGAGCACTTTGGAGACTTTGTCGCGGCACTCATAGCAGCGCATATTTGCATTCAGAACAATGACCTGAACCTGTCATGCAATATTCGTGACAACATGAATAATATCAGACTTTAGCTTAACCCAGACAATGGAGAACGATTCAAAAGGACATTGGCAATATGCAATAAAAACGTTAATGGCAGAAATGGGTTTACTCTAGGCATTGTTAAGGCTTCGGCCGAGCGCAGCAGCTGAGTGGTTGGCGCCATTTCAGAGCGTTGATGAGTGAAGAAAAACATTCTGCGGCTGCAAAGACCAGATCCTGAGGTCCCATTGCTTTTGGATTTATATAGATGTGAGGAGCTGATTAAATGTATACCAATTTCTTTTCACCAATCAAAAATCTGGTAAGTCAAAAAGTCAAAATTTTGATTGACGTGTGAACTTTGACCCATTTTGGGAACATTAAACAATTTTTTATCACGAAGTTAAGAAAACCAGAAACCTAAACCTAAATAAAAAGTTGTATTATAAATCAATGCAACCAGAAACCTAAGCCTAAAAAACCAAAAACCTAAACCTAAATAGAAAGTTGTGTTATAAATCAATGTAACCAGAAACCTAAACCTAAATAGAAAATTGTGTTATAAATCAATGTAACCAGAAACCTAAACCTAAATAGAAAGTTATGTTATAAATCTAAAAAACCAAAAACCTAAACCTAAATCTAAAAAACCAGAAACCTAAACCTAAATAGAAAGTTGTGTTATAAATCAATGTAAATATTAAAATTTTGGATGAAACAAAACTCTAACTTATTAAATCGCTCTTTTTAATAAAAGGAAGTTTGATACACATTTAAGGAAGCTCCACACTGAAAGGTACATTATCGTCTGTGTTTCATGTTCACTGCTAAGATTGTGGGTATAAGTCTTATTCAGTTATTTATTTTTATTCTCAACAGAAACAATTTTTTATCACTAATTTAAAAAATATCTAAAACAGAAAGGTGGTTTATAAATCAATGTAAATATTAAAATTTTAGATGAATAAAACTTATTTAAATAGACAATTTTAAAGATGTTTTTGGATAATTATAGAGTTACTTAATTATTAAACTTGTAATTTTTCATTATTTAAATTGCATTATGAATTATGTCCTGTAGGTTCTTAAGTCCTCACTCCACTCCAAATTACTCACAATACTGCAGATATTGCAGAAAATCATACTCAAGCAGTCATTCAATTTCTTTCAGGAAAGTCTATCTCTTCTAAGTCGTCATATCCTGCAACCAGATCTGAATGTTCTCACACTTCCATTTTTCAATGACCACCCATTCCAGAACTCATCCAATGCCCTTTATGTTCTGCTCTTGTCTCTAACCAGTCTTCTGGGTGGTGAAATATTTTTAAACTTTCCATCCACATTTTCTTTTCCATCTCCTAATATCTACCATTTCAACCATTCTTATAAATTTTTAAGCAAAATAATTTTTAAAATATATAATACTCATGACTCATCTTTTTATTTTATTTTTTATTATTTTTTATTAAAAAACTCATCTAATAAAAAGAAGTTTGATACACATTTAATGAAGCTCAGGAACGTACATTATGGTCTGTCTCTTCTGTCCACTGACAGAGTTTGTGGGGGCTAAAGTATTTATTTTTGTACCCAGGAGAATATGTCTTATGGGATGGATAAAAATTATGAACTTACACAAATTCTGTTTGGGATATTGAAACTATAAATTTTAAATTTTATTAATATATAAAGTTTTCTTAAACTTTGTGTAAGATTTTTATAAGTACATTATAATGAATTAATTTGTTAACGGAGGAGAGAAGTGGCCAGTGGGACAATATTGTGGTGTCGATATTTAAGTTTAAATTAAGATTTGGTTGAGTATTTAGTTAAGAAATAAATTATTTATTAGATTGTTTTTATTTTTTGATTAATTATTATTGAAATTAATGAAATTGTAATTTTTTATAGTTTGAATGAAAATTTTAAATATCTAAATGAATTTAGTACTTTGAAAAACTTTTAATTCATTTGAATTATATAATTTCAATTTATATATATGATTTAATAATTTGATGGTTTTTCGATTTCAATGACCGTTGTGTTAATTTCTACGAAACAATTTGCCCATCAAATTCCATTCCTAATTGAAAATTAGCCCATGATCCAACATCCATTGTTAAATGGAGTACATATTTATATCATGACTCGCTGCCTCGAAACTAAACGAATAAATTGTAAAATATTGTTCAGATGCATTAACGCCAATGCCACTTTGAGGTAATAATGTAGATAAACAGTTATAAACATGAAGCTGGAGAGTACATTCCAATTTATATATTCACCCTCATTCAATATACATATGGAGCGTAACTCTATCGCTATAAATACTTTGCAGAATGATATTTATTACTTGCCCTGAGATATAGGTCACTGTAATCATTTCCATTGGTACAGACTTAAAACTTCCCTGGAAGGGAGGGCATTGTGACCACAGAGTCATCATTAAATGATGGTGACATCTAATATTCGTTACAGAGCACATTTTTTATCCACGACGGCTCTGACAAAGAACTCAGACATCACAAAGTCCCAGTTTCGTTTATCACAAAGTCTCAGTCTCCGTTTCTTTTAGTTATAATTTTAATTGAGATTTTGGTTCACACATTAACATAATAATGGGTATTTTCTAATTTGAATTTTTTCATTAATTCTAGGTAACAAGATTTTGGTGAAATTTCCATTTTTTATTATTTAAGTTGTATTTTTAATGTATAAATAAATTCAGTGTTTGAAAAATCCTAGAATATTCAATCACTCAAATTTTGAGTTCCAACAATTTTTAATTAGATTTAAGTGAAAATTGATCATAAAATATGCCCATAAAAACTCCAAAAATTGAACCTTTGAATTAATATTAACAATATCCTTACAATTATAAAAACTTTAAATCAAATATTTTTAACTAAATTTAAAAATCCATTAAAATCTTTGATGTAGGATTTAATGCGACCAACCAATGCCTTTAACTTTCTTGTTAAATACTTCACTAATTCATAAGTTGGCTATCCATTTACGTTAACAATTGACCTAGTTGCACGTACTTTATGGATCTTTTGCAAGCCATAAATTCTTAATGGTAGCATCTAAACTCAACTTTATGATGGATTTGAAACTCAATTGTGTCTTAAGATTTCTCGCTTATAAATTACTTTTTGGAGGTTTTATTTGTCTTAAGATGAGGGCACAATCTTTTCTATTTACCTCTTTCAAACTTGTTTTAAAATAGACAACAATATCATCGTTGTGTCTTAAGAATTTTCACTTAAAAATGAGGTTTTATTTGTCTTAATATGAGGGCACAATATTTTCTATCTACCTCTTTCAAACTTGTTTTAAAATGGATTGGTATATAATTTTTTACTTGTTATACTTTTTATGTGGAAAACTAGAGTCATGGACTTGTTGGGTTCATTTTAGGGGAAGACCCTATTTTGCTAATTTAAGGTTCTAAAACTTTTAATATTTTTGGGGTCAAAACATTCTTCCATCATTGTTATGTAGTAATCATAAGTAAAAATTGCATAATAGAGGATAACGTCACAGTGTTTTGTAGTAACTTGTAAGATCTATTGCGATGAACTTTCTAATGGATTATCCATAGCACTTTACACATCATATTGGTATTAAAGAAGTTTTCTCTAGATTTTTTTGGGATATTGCAAGATCTAGAAATTGGCATAAAGAAAGTAGTCTCAAACCCTAGCCATGGATGATGAGTACAATAGCAACCCAAAGGATGACTTGAGGAGAGATTTGAAAAACTTGAAGCACATGTCTATAATATCTCCCCTAATATTTTGATACTAATGTGAGCTCTAGATTGTAAGTTTGAACCTTTTAAGGAGTTTTGTAGCTCTAACTTGGATGTTTGATTTAATAGGAAACTTGAAGATAAGAGGAGCCAAAGAAAGAGAGATCATGTTCCATCATCACATCTTCCTAGTCTCTATTCAAAGTGGAAGTATAAGTGGACATCAAACCCCATCAAAGTGAGATTGATTCTGGGTGAGTGCAAGCTAATGATGGTCTCTCATGACACGTTAGTGGCAATGCAAACATGGAAAAACAATAATGTGTTAACTTGGAGGGATTATTCAAGGTACTTTTGCAATCAATTTGAATATGGTTTAAAAAGATGAAATGTAGGAAATCAAACAACTTTTATTTATAGAAATTGTTTGTTATTTTTCCTTAACTTAGCATATGAAATTATAGCCAATAATTTACTAAACACAGAAATTTATCATTATTGATATAAGTCTGAAAATTATGCTAATAACCTACAACTGAGTTATATAACAACAAAATGACAACAAAAGCATACACCGAACCAAGCATAAAAAACACACAGACACTAGATGTACCCTGGAAACCCCAGTGTGGGGAAAACCAACAAAGGAGGGCTTCTTATTGAGGATTCTGAGGAAATTTTACAGCAAGAATAGTTCAGAAATTTCTGGGCAGAACTTAGCTTCCCCACAGGCACAGTACACCCCAACTATCTCAGCACACCTTGTTAGAGTTGTATGACCTTCAGTGCAACCTATTGTTGGCTGTAAATATGGCCAAAAATAGGCCTTGTTCACTACAAGGAAAAGACCCTCTAGTGGAGGGTTTTGCAGACGCCCCTATAAAAATATCCCAAAAATTTGTTTATAGCAGATGAAACTAGCGGAGGTGAGCGGGCGGAGGTTTTAGCGGATTTTTTTACACCGATGCTTTTATAAGTACCTAACGCACCGGTGCATTTTCTACAATAGGTGCATCAGTGCCCTCAAAACTAGTGTACCGTAGTAGGGTTATTTCAAATAAAGAACAATATTATCCGGTGCGCTACGGAAATAAGGAAGCACTGGGAAATAATGACGCATCGTAATAGCGTTCTTTTAAAAATCGACGGTGCGCAACGTAACATTGGAAGCACCGGGGCACTATTAGTAGAGGGCACCGTCATATGGTTAAATAAAAACATTTACGCAACAATGTAGGATTGCATCAAAAAATATATTTCGGTGCACTCCATTGTATCATGCGCACAAGTGCTCCAATATGGAGCACCGTGCTAGAGTTAATTTCCAAACTTAGGCGATGTGCTATGTAAACCCAAGCGCACCGGGGTGCCTATTATTATACTGCACTGTGTCATGCTTAAACAAAAATTTTCGCACTATTGTGGTTTTTCAAAAAAATGTATGGCGACGCACTATGGAGTAGTATACACACCGGTGCGCACCCAAAACCACATGCACCATGCTAGGGATTTTTTTTTTAAAATATAACAAGTGTGATCATTAAACATGGATGGCCTGGTGTGGTTGTTCATCGAGCGCACCAGAACAAGGTTTTATTAAAAAAAAATTACCGACGGTAAAAAACATTTTTACCATTTTCAGTGTTGCAGAGCTCAAAAACACCAATGCAATATTTTCCTATCTGAAGCGCCCTTCCATCGGTGCTTTCCTTGGTTGTGTTCCTTTCATCTGTTGCTCGATGCGTGAATTTTGAATTTTTCCAAACGGTGGCCAAATTTAGTTTTTTTGAGTGCGTTGCAGCCATGCCTCCCCGATGACAAAATTTCCAGGTAATGTCCTTGTTTCTTCATAACTTAAGTTTTTACCATATTAAAATTTAAAATTGAGTGAAATTTTAAGTGTAAAAAAAAACAAAAAAAATTGCGCGGTGTGTTCAAGACTCTCAGCTCGCACCGTGTACGGTGCTACCTGTAAATTTACATGGCACACAACGTACCTTGTTACATTTCTAGGCGGTGCGTTGGTAAAGATAAACACACCGACGTGTCTATTTAACGGCGCACCGAAGAAAATCATATAACTGGTGGGGCGGGGTGTTAAAGTACATATAACGCACCAGGGCATTAAAGTACATAGTGCACCGCCCTTATCAGATATATGTTTATGCAGTGCATTGGTAAACATGAGCACCAGGGAATTCATATTTACCAAATGCACCCTCGAGAAATGTATCATTGTGTTGCGGTGCACCCAGTAATTCTTTTGGTGGCATCGGGTGCGGTGCGATAGAATTGACCGGAGCACACTGTAATAAGTTCCATACTCAAAAATTTGTTAAATTTTATGTGATGGTGCGACTATGTTATTTACATGCACCGGTGCATGTAATGAACGTATACGCGTCACGTTTTTTTGCTAATTTAAAATAGTTGTTTACTGCTTTAATATTTTAATTTGTTTCTTGGTTTAAGTGGTGCATATGATAAAAGTAACACACTGGGGCATATGTGTTGTAGTGTAGCGCCCCAGTGCGGTACAGTTTTCCAACGCACAACATAACACAGTAGAACATATTTTGGTCGGTGCCTTAGTTTACACAAACGCACTAGTCACGGTGCTCCCAATATCTATGGGTGCACCGTCGATGGTGTGTGACTATTTTTTTGGCGCACCGTTTATACAATTATCTTATTTTTTGAAGGAAGTTATTTTTCTGTATTTATAGATAAATTTACCATTCAGTAGATTTTTTTTAATGTTTTATGTATGAGTGAGGCTGATGTATTTCATATATTAATCATGCAAAAACATGAGTGGAGAGAGCAACAGCGACAGCAAGAGCAGAGGGTGGACATGTACAATATTGTATGGGAATGGGAGGCGAGGGAGAGGGAGAGGGATTTGTACCCTCACCCTATTACTCCAGGGACTCATGGTCTCTTAGGGATGTAGGCCTCCTTAAGTACTATGAGGAGGCTACGTCCCTTAAGGGGCACTCTGGGTTATTGGTGCATCTAATCCATCGATGGGATGTCCATCAACAGGCTTTTCGTGTGGGTCTGGATCAATGGTACCATCCCACTGAGGAGGATATTTACTTTATCACAGGGCTATCCAAGAGAGGGGAGGATTTTCCCCAATTCCTAGATGTCCCAGTAGGTGTTGTCGTTGAGAGTCAACTCATGTACTCTCACTGATATATTGGGGTTGAGGTACTATCCCCAGCTAATTTTTAGGTGTTTGGTGGACAGTTAAAAATTGCCTCTTTCGGTGCAGAGGAGGTTAGGTGCCTCTCATTCTTAGTGACTACCATACCCCATTTTAACAATGATGGGAAATGCATTAGCTGCCCTCTTTTGTATTATGTTGATTCGTTGGTACAACGACCATGGTGTATTAGATGGTCTTCCATTTTTTATGGCAGTTTTGTATAGTGCTTGACAAATGTCGGGCTATTATATGTGGGAGGTAGAACTTCCCATTTGCCTCAAAGCTATTTTGCTTATTTTTTGGGAGGTTTCCAGAGACGAGGACAACTTTTGTCCGTCAGCCTCCTAAGTCGAGGACTCATGTGTAGATGCGCATGTGGGGGAGATGATGCCCAAGAGGGGCTAGGTGGAGTTTCTGGTCAGGATTGCGCTAGACGCACTAGGGCTACTAAGCAGTGCGACGGATCACATGTTCGACATGGTGTCGTGTGCTTACGTGGGTTTGGATTGACGAGGATGTTCAAACATCCTCTTCACATCAGATGAGCCACTAGATGATAGAGGTAATATTAGTGTTTTTTTAAAATTAATATAGTTTCATTTTATTGTCTTACTTAATTAGAATAAAATTAATTCTAACACGTTCTTTAACTTGTTTTATTAAATTGTTTAATGAATTAATTATGTAATTATTGTTTTATACTATATGACAATGATGAGATGATGCATGAAGCTGCGGCGGATCGAGTTCCTTGGGTGTGGATACCCGGTGACATGTGTCGTAAGCCCGATACCATATTTATGTTGGAGTTGGGAAACCGATTCTCTACACTTTTGACTGAGGTGGGAGTCTTCCCTGCCCTGATGTGAGACATCGGATCCTACACTCTTGGAGCTTTGGAGGGATATTTCGTGTGATTTGATGCCTCTTATGCATCATATCGTTGGATCTGCCAAGCTACTAGCAGCGATGAGGGCTCTCGATGATAGGAATATCTCTTCTTCAATCATGGCTTGTTCTTCTAGTACCCCATCGATTGATGAGGGTGGTCATGATAATCCTTCTCCACATCCTCCTCATCCTCCTTTACCTCACCCAGATCATGAGGAGGAAACACATATTCCTCATCCTCCTCTTTCACCTCAACTAGATGAGCATGCATGACCTATTCATCATCCATCATCTTCCACTACAGACCAGGCCTCCACTAGTGTTGTAGATATGCAGATTATGCCATCCACTGAACCAGATATGTTATAACAATTATTTGACTTGTCCATGATATATATATATATATATATATATATATATATATAGTGTTTTTTTTCTATTGATCATGTTGATGATGTACTCAATTTATATATGGATGTTGATGTGTATATTGTTAGGACATGTTAGTTTTGGATGTTAAATGTGCTTGATAGATGTGTATGTTATAATTTCATTGTTCATTAGATGTTTATTTTTCTTGTTTATCACAATGATATACTTAATTAATTTATATATTGATGTTGATGTGTACACTTTTAGATCATGTTAGATATGTTTAATGTTAAATGTGCTTGATAGATGTGTATGTTAAATGATGCTTGTTAGATGTGTGTGATGATGCTGTTAGAAAATGCTTGTATTTTGTTAGATGTGATCACAATGATGATGCCCTATTAAATTATTAGATATGTGTGCTAGCTAATTAATGATATTTATATGTGCTAGAGGTATATATAATTAGATGATGTTAGCTAGCAAATATAAATGTGTATTTTAGATGTTTTTTATGTTTGTTATAAGAAGGTTATCATCATCATGTTTATTTTTATAAATTACAAGGTTCAATATCATTGAAACTATAATTATAAAACTAAAAATATAATTGCATAGATAGTTCATTATACATATTCATTCTAACTAAAAAAAAAAATCAAAAAACAAATTACATATGAATAAATGTTATTTTCCATTGTACTAATTACTCTTTTTTAATAGACTCTTCCACACTAAAAATTGTTATTGTAAAAAAGTTATGATCTCCAATGATAAGCATTCTATTGGCTTTAAAAAAATTTGGATGCAAATCTTTCTATTGTCATTTTGGTTTTACTCAACATTGGGGGCATAATTTTATAAATATTTTCAAAAGCAATGATAAAAATATGTAAACTAACAAACACTATTTTAGTTAAAAACCAAATTATCACAAAATCATGTTATAAATTTAATTTTTTAATTAGAAACCACATTGTTTGTCAATCTTACTTTTAAATCTTCAAAATAAATGAACATAAACTCAATTTGTGAATCATCATGTTAACATATCCTCAAAAATGTTGTACTATTAAACATGCATATCAACCATATCATTACATCTAATTATATCAACACAAAAAATAGAATTCCATATCCCATTAAAAGTTCAACTGGACATTTAACATTTTTCAAGATTTCACAATTGGACATACTTAAAGAAGATGAAACGCAACGACATATAAATATGTTCAAATAACAAACGTTCCATGCAATCACAAATAATTTGAAAGACAAACACATTACGCATCAAATTGACTGTTAACCAACTAAAATTGTTCAAAGATTTTTTATAATTAACATAACATTTCCTATGTCAAAAGATGAATAAAAAACAATATAATTAGGAAAATAAAGAATATAACAAAAAGATAAAACAACGGTCTTAAAGATGAAATAAAACATGTACATATCACTCTATGTTTTCATCACTCTCATTATCTTCTTGGCTTGGCATGATAACACTGTTGTTCTCAAAAATATGTTTTGATCTAAGGTCGTGTCTTAATACAAACCATAAATCCCTATCCAACACATCTGGGTAAAAAAAAAATTGGTTGCAATGTTTTGGGTAAACATAAGGCTCATTAGTTTCATCCCACATCTTTTTAGAGTTGATACATATCATCCCACTATCACGATATTCCTTTACATTAGTCCGATCAAAGGTGTCCCACCACTTGCACCTAAAAATAACACATTGGAAAGAAGAAAAGTCCACTCGAATGATCTCTTGTATCTTTCCGACGTAACCTAACTTCCCCTATATGGTTTTTTATCGCGGCGGCCAACACAAATAGATTGGTCGAACTCAACTTCAACTCCACAATCTTGTGTCATGTGTCCATCAACAACATCCTCTGTGTGAAAATGATTTCCATATGCCCACATAGATGGGAACAAATGCACCTATAAAAAAATGAACAAATCACAGTGTCAATATGTGTCTAATAACCCGACCATTAAAATATAAAATAATATAGATGTACTTACAATTCAAATGTGCATTACGAAGTTAA
>ML792713.1:437648-465876 GCA_009831015.1 Picea engelmannii | reverse complement strand
AGTATGATGATGATGGATTTGCCTTATTTGTTATGTTGCACATGTTTGAAATGGGGGATTTTAAAAACCATAGAGTTTCCCACTAGTGTACATTTGGGGTATTCTCCTTAATGTTAATGATGTAAAATATTATAATTAGCCACTCTTGAAAGTGATGATGAGAGCGAGAGGAATTTTGTTCTATGCCTAAACCTTGTTAAAGCCTTGTTGAGCATTGTAATGGGTCTTGTAGCCACTGTTGAGTGTGAGGAATTGTTTTTCTTGTGTCTATTTTGGAAATCATTGTAAAGTTGACCATGAGTGTTTCATAAACTCGTGACAAGTATGGTATTTCTTTAAAAATTTCTAATCCATGTATTTTCAGCTACAGAGTTTCATTGATGCAAGTGTCCACATCGACATCCTCATTCCAAAGTACAAAGGTGAAGGAGAAGAAGTGTGCAACCTTTTCAGAGACATTTGTTATGCAGATCAGGGAATCAGCTACAGATTTGTATTGGTGCAAGCGTTGGCATCAACATTCTCATTTTGAAGTACAAAGGTGAAGGAGAATAAGGGTGTGGATTTTCAGAAACATTTGTTATACATATCAAGGAGCAGTGAAAACCCTTTTTACTGTTGTCCAATGCTCCTTTCCTAGTTTTGACATATACTTGCTCAAAACTCTCACTGCATGGGACATGTCTGGTCTAGTTCTTACCATGGCATACATTAAGCTTCTAATAAAGATAGCATAAGGAACATGAGACATTTCTTCTTCCTCTTCCAAATTCTTGGGGAATTTTTTTCAAATAGCTTTGCATCTATAGGAATAAGGACCTTTACCGATTTACATTCCTTCATATTAAACTTGTACAAAATTGTCTTAACATATTTTCTCTGATTCAACTAGAGTTTCCCATCTGCACAATCTCTCTTAATCTCCATATCAAAGATAAAATTAGCAGCACCAAGAACTTGGAGGATAACTGCGATTTTACCTCCTTGATAACCTTCATGATGTTTCCAACCAACAACAGGTCATCGACATACAAGACTACATACACAAAATTTTCACCAACCTATTTGCAATATACATAGTGATCATCCTTGCTTCTCACAAATCTAAGTCCTAGTACGTATGCATCAAAATTCTAGTACCACATCCTAGGAGACTGCTTTATACCATAAAGGGAATTTCTTAGCTTACATGCCAACACCTTCTTAATATTTACTATAAATCCTTCAGGTTGATTCATGTAGATTGTTTCTTCCAGGTATCCATATAGGAACATTGTTTTTACATCCATTTTCTCTACCTCAAGATCAAATGATGCAACAAGAGACAATAGAAATCTAATGGAAGTCAATTTTTCAACAAGAGAAAAATATCACCAAAGTCAATCCACTCTACCCGAGAATAACCTTTTGTTACTAGGTGAGCCTTGTACTTCTCTACCTTTCCCGTTGCATTTTGTTTCTTTTTGAACACCCATTTTCTACCAACATGTTTCCTTACATCAAGCAATTTGACCAAATCCCAAGCTTCATTTTTCTCCAAGGCCTCCATTTCTTCTTCCATGGACTTCTTCCAAAGTTTTCTCTCTTCAGAATTTATTGTCTTTGTAAGAGAGCTAGGTTCATCATCAATACATGACAAAAAAAAGCTAGAATGGATATCTAGTGGACTATACCTTACAGTAGGTCTCCTTGCACAAAAAACACTTCTCAAAATTGGAATATGTGGGTCCACCTCGTCATTTGATTCAGATGATTATACCTCCTCAAATGATTTAGATCCTTCATTCTTTCGCTCAAACTCCACTTTCTCTAGTTCTAGTTTTTTTGGTTCATATTCATTCCTGAAAGTGCTCTCAACTTATCTGAAAACCATATCTCGACTGTAAATTATTTTCCTTGTTATAGGATTCCATAGTTTGTAACCTTTCACTCCATCTTTGTAATCGATGAAGATACATTTCTCTTCCTTATTGTCCAACTTTATCCTCTTTTCCTTTGGAACACACACAAAAGTATTACACCCAAATACTTTGAGATGTGAAAGAAAGGGTTTCTGACCAGACCATACCTCATGTGGAGTCTTATCAACCAGTTCTGAAGTGGGTGAGCGATTTACTAGAATTCTTGTGCTAATCATGCATCACTGAGCATACTCCTTGATTTTTTCATTAGCGTCGTGTTCATCCTTTATTCCACTCCATTTTGTTGAGGTGTTTATGGATTAGTATTCTTCTGTGCTATACCACACAACTTAAAAAACTGTTCAAATTATTTTCCACAAAACTCACCTTCATTATCCGTCCTTGACAATTTTATCCTCTTGCTAGTTTGATTTTCCACAAGGGCTTTGAACTCCTTGAATTTGCTGAAAACCTATAATTTCTTCTTCAAGAAATACAACCATGTATTCCTCAAGAAATCATTTATGAATGAAACATAGTACATAGATATTCCTAGTGATGGAACAGGTAGAGGACCAAACACATCACTATATATCAATTCCAAGATCTCTCTTTCCCTAGTAGAGCCAGAAGAGAAATTCAATCGATTATTCTTACCATATAAACAAAGTTTATAGAAATCCAAATCTAATGGACATCCAAACATGCCTTCAACCAGATATTTACCTTGTAATAATTGAATACCATTCTCTCTGATGTGTCTCAATATTTGATGCCAAAGCACTATATTATCTCCGAAGTGAGTAGGATCTTCGACTTCTTCATTTTTTCATTCAGGAACAATAGTACCATGACACCCATCAATGACGATGCTTGCCAATATCTTATATAGAGTTCCAAACCAAACTACCCTCATCAACACCATTTCCCCTCGAACCATTTTGACTTTGTCCTTTTCAAATACATCATGTACACTAATGGCAGAAGTGTCCTCAGACACACACTTTTATTAAATAGGAAAAGTAATTACATAAGAGAATTTGCAAGAGTTTACACCCAAACAATTCAACACTCTTGCAATGAGTTATATATAAGGTAAATGTCCTAACAAACTCTAGATATGGATCACTTATTAAATAAACAAGTGTCCATTTACAATAAATGTTATCTTAACAATCTTCTAACTATACTCCTAATTTAGAGCCTAAGATACAACACCTTTCTAGAGTCATATATTTTACAACAATAATCTATTTCTAAATGTCTCCATCTATTAATCAAATGTTCTAGATTATTAATTTAATATCCTAAATTAATAATCATTTTATTCTAACTTATTAAACTATGATATTTTTATTTTGGATTATCTAACATTCCCCCCTATGATCCAATGATACATTACAACATATACAAAGTTCATCCCTGAACTTAGTAAATTTTATTCTTCCAAGAGGTTTCGTGAAAATGTCAGAGATCTGATCTTCTCAAGGACAATAAATTGGCTTAATGACATCCTTTGCAATGAGTGATCTGATATGATGATACTTGGTGTCCACGTGATTTGTTTTTGAATGAAAAACTAGATTCTTGGCAAGCTTAATGGCTGACTGGCTGTCGATGAATAATGATGTATCTTTTGTTTGAGAAATGCCCAAGTCCTGCAAAACTCTGCGTAACCAAAAAATTTTACATGTTACTTCCCATGCTGAGATGTATTCTGCTTCTGCTGTAGAAGTGGAAACTATAGCTTGTTTCTTACAATTCCAAGACACTGTTGTTGAACCCATGTTCATTAAATAACCTGATGTTGATGGTCGATCATCAATACTTCCTGCAAAGTCGGCATCTAAAAATCCACCAAGTACAAAATTTTTAGTCTTTTTGTAAAGAAGACCAAAATCTTTTGTTCCTTGGATATATCGAAGAACTCTTTTGGTTGAATTCTGGTGGCTATCCCGTGGTTTCTGCATAAAGCGTGAAAGAATACTGACTGCATAAGATATATCTGGTCGAGTGTGTGTCAAATAAATCAAGATGCCTATCAACTGTCTATAAATAGTGTTGTCTACCATTCGCCCCCCTTCAAATTTTGAAAGTTTCAAGTTTTGTTCCATAGGGGTAAGAGATGGTTTGCAATCCTGTATGCCAAACCTCTGAAGAATTTCTGTTGCATACTTACTTTGAGAAATGAAAATATGATGTGGACGTTGGAATACTTCAATTCCAAGATAGTAGTGAGGTAATCCCAAATCAGTCATCTTAAAACCTGCATGTAACTCCTTATTCACCTGTGCAATATGATCATCATTGTTTCCTGTAATGATCAAATCATCTACATACATAATAAGAATCACCAAATATGGACCCTGGTGACGGATATACAAAGTATCATTAGATTCACTTCGTTGAAAACCAACCTTCCTAAGATATTCATCCATTTTGGTATACCAAGCTTGGGGAGCTTGCTTTAACCCATATAAATCCTTAATTAATTTGCAGACTTTATGTTCCTTCCCTACAATTTCAAAACCTAGTGGTTATTGCATATAGAAATCTTCCTGTAAGTCTCCGTTGAGAAAAGCACTTTTTACATCCATTTGATGAAATTTCCAAACTTTCTGAGTGGCCAATGCAAGTGTTAATCAGATGGTATTCCATTTAGCTGTAGGAGAAAAAGTTTCCTCATAATCAATGCCTTCCTGCTGCGCAAAACCTTTAGCCACAAGTTGTGCTTTATACTTGTCAATTTCTCCATGTTGGTTGTATTTAATTCTGTAAACCCATTTGCATCTGATGGGTTTAACACTTGTAGGACAATAAAAAAGTTTCCAAGTGTTGTTATCAATTACTGTTTGATACTCTTCAACCATAGCCTATTTCCATTCTTTATGTTTTACTACTTCTTTGTATGTGGAAGGTTCAATAAAATCATTTGCTACCAAGGAAAAATTTCCTTCAAAGTTGTGTGATCCCCTTATTCCTGTTTTATGCTACTCATCGAGCCTTACATATTTCAAAAGTTGAACTGCCCATTTTGGTATTTGATGTTCACTTGTTTGGGGATTTGAATTTCCATTATTGTAAATTGGATTAATGTAAACTGTTGTTCGTCGATCAGTTGAAGATTCTGGAGGTGGAGAATCATTGTCAGATGAACTGCCACTGCTAGGAGAGTCAGATGAACTGTTGGAAGACCCAGATGATGTTGTCGAAGTAACTGGGATGGATGTATAATCTTCAGATGAAGGAAAATCAAGTTCATACCAATTATGTGAATTTGGTTGATTTTGCACTTTTCCTTTTCTTTGATTTCCTTTAATTTCTAACTTTTGAAGAAGACTTTCTATTTCTTCAGCACTCTTACTTTCAGTTTCATCAAAAACTACATCCCTTCTCACAATAAATTTTCCATTGGACAAAAGTTGATACCCTTTCTTCTCATCAGATTACCCAATCATTGTGCATTTCAAGCTTCTTGAGTCAAGCTTAGTTCGTTTTTCTTTCGGAACTAAGGCATAACATATCGATCCAAAAACTCTAAGATGTTCAACTCGAGGTTTGAAACCAAACCATGCTTCATAAGGTGTGATTCCGTCCAAAGAAGCAGTTGGAGATCTATTCCTTAAGTAGATAGTTTTATGGATTGCTTCTGCCCAATATGTAGAACTTGACTTTTTAAAGCTTAACATAGATCTTTCCATGCCTAACAAGGTTCGATTCATTCTTTCCGCAACTCCATTTTGCTGAGGAGTGTAGAAATTTGTAAGATGTCTTCTTATCCCATTGTCTGTGCAATAAGTTTTGAATTCATTAGAAGTGAATTCCCCTCCATTATCTGTCCTGAGAGTGCCTATCTTTTCTGTAACTTCATTTTCAACAAGTTGACAAAATATCTTAAACTTATCAAATACTTCTGACTTTTTCTTCAAGAAGTAAACCCAAGTTACTCTACTTAAATCATCAATGAAGAGTACAAAATATTTTCAACCACCTAAAGAAGTTTCTAGTGGTCCACAAACATCACCATGAACTAGTTGAAACCGCCGATTTGCACGCCATGAACTTGTTGAAAAACTCTCTCGACTTTGTTTTCCATAAATGCATGCTTCACATTTTGAATTTTCCTTTTTGAAAGTGGGAAGTCCCTTAACCATCCCTTGTTTTTGCAATTGAGAAAGACTTTCAAAATTGAGATGTCCATATCTCACATGCCACAATCTTATAGGTGAAATACCTATACTTACCGCTCCTGCAAAGTCTGAATGCCTTGGAATAACTGTCTGTTTCATCCTTAACAATTTTCCATCTTCATAACCCATCATCATTGTTTTCATATTTTGTTTGACTGAATTAATCTTAACTAATCCATCTTCCACAATGACCTGATGTCCTTCTTGTCGAATCATGACTAAAGACAACAAATTATTTTTAAAAGTGGGTACATACCATACATTTGAAATCATCCTTTCTCCAATATCAAGTAAATAAAATTTAACTACTCCTTTTCCATAAGGATTATGTTTGGTATTATCTGCAAGAAAGACATAATTAAGATGGCTTTCTTGAAAATTCCAAAAGAAGTCAGGTATGAAAGTCATGTGTTGAGATGCTCCTGAATCTAAAATCCAAGCATCTTCATAATCACTTTGAAAATCAATGGATATCTGTAATGTTGAAGATGAGGTAAACACATATTTTGAATCATCATCATTTCGATCATTTGCAAACTGTGTTGTGTTTTGATGAAACTTGGAAATTTTATCAATGGAAGTTCGACAATGTTTTGCATAAGGACCAACTTTGTTACATCTTCTACAAACAATTTGACTGAAGTCTCTCCCTCTGCCTGAATTATTTCCTCTGCCTCTGCTTTGACCTCTGTGTGGAGTTTGTCCTCTGCCTTGATTGTTGCCTTGAAAATAGCCTTTGCCTTGACTATTTCCTCTTCCTTGAAAATATCCTTTGCCTTGAAAAGTGTTTTCTCTATTTTGGCTTCAACCACGACTTTGTAAAAAAATTCCTCTTCCTCTGCTTCTAGAACCGTCACTTGAAGATTTACTTGTGCTAGCTTCTGTGAAAAAAACATCTTCCCCAACTTGCTTTTTCTTTCCAAAAGTTTTATTGTGTTGAGATAACATTTCACTTAGTTCATCAAATGTAAGTTTGTCTAACTTTCTAGTTACTTGTAAAGTTTCCAAAAAATGTGTATAGGAAGAAGGCAATCAAGCAATTAGAATTGTGGTCATGAAACTATCATCTACCACTTGAAAACCAACGTTTAGTATTTCCTACTTAATGTTCTTAAGTCTGGAAATATATTCATGTACATCACCTCCTTTAGTCAATTTCTGTTGGAACAACTTTCTTTGATTCAGGTTGAGTATCAAATAAATCTTTAAAAACTTTCAAAGTAGACCATGCATCAGTAGTATTTTCAATGTGAACATACATCTCATTATTAACTGAAGATTTAATGAGTCTTAATGCTTTGGCATTTTTAACTTCCCATTTTGCTAATGTAGCTGCATCTGTAGGCTTAGTTGGCTTAGTATATTCATTACATATATCACGCCAAAGTTCATTGTAAATGAGAGTGCTTTCAATGAGACGTTTCCATGTCTTGTATGATTTTGTGCCTTCAAGTTTATCGGAGTTAGAGAATAAATTAATTAACTTCGACATTGTAGCATTGAATCTTCGCACCAAAAAAAAATCAAGCAAAGGATATCAAGATGAGCAACACACTAGACGCATCACACTAAAAAGGATCTATCGGGGCTTGGCCTTGACCCTCTTATAGTCGTTGAAACAAGAGAAAAATGACTGAGCTTGACACTTGGCTCTAGTCAAATTTCAAGTAACTTTCAAAATTTTACACTTTACAAAACTCTTGCAATTTTAATAAAAAAAAATACCCCCCCTCAAAGTAAAATTACTTTGAGTTACAAAATGTTTGTTACCCCCCCAAAAAAAATATTCGAACTGCTTATTATTGTTTTAAGAAAATCCTTTACCTTTGTTGATCCTTCGGCTCATAATACAGTCTCTCCAAGCCTGAGAAACAATTCTATTGAAGTTGTAAAAACTACAATGGGGTCTCCAATTTCAATTTGGCATCGATTCTTTGCAAAAACGTGATGCATCTTCATAAATTCCAGCAAGTCATTTAATGAATCAGAGCACCTTCACAACACTAATTTTATTAGTTCCCATAAAGGAGAGATAAATAGTAGAATTATACCAAGTAAAATTATGCCAATGGTATTGTTGACGGCTCTTCTCTCTTAAATGCAATTGCCCCAAATATCCTCTGTTTGACGCTTAACCCTTTATGTTTGATAATTTGATTTCTTGACAACTGTTGGTCTGTACACCGTCCTATCTTCTGTGCTGCTCTATCCACTGTCCTCGTTGTTGGGGTCGGATTTCGCTTCTTCTACTTTCCTGGCGGGGACTCTATGGGGGTAATGCACTTCGGGTGTCTTGCTGCATACTGAAAGCAGGTTCTCACTAGATAAATCTTGTTGGATGAGGTTCCCTTTTCCACAAGCCCCAACCACTTCTTCAAGTTACCTCACACACTTATGCGCGTAGAAGTTTTAAAGGGTTAATCCACGATAATGGAAGAAGTTTTAGAATTATACGCATAGACAACTTGTCTAACAGTTATAATCCACATCGAACGCACCAACATACTCCACGTCGAATCAAACCACTAAGGTCGAGAGTTCGAGCCTCTCTCACCCCACCACTGTACAAGAACACGTCTCTAGCCAGTATGCTTTGAAAAATGATTATTTAATTTTCCAACTCAAGAACACGTCTCTCTGTCTGCACTTTGGATGTCTATAACATTTTAAATTTCTGATGAGCCTGTAGCAAAGTGCTATTAGCAATGTGATGGGCACTGGGCATTAAAACATTTCGTGTTTACCATTTCGTGGGCATCAATTTTTTTTCCGTGAGAATACAGATCCATTCTTGTTGGCAATGACAGTTGGAGAAACCGCTTCAAGCATCACAATACAGAGGACACAACCACTGATAAAAAAATAAAATATCAAAGCGGCATTCACATTACACTTTTGAAAAATATGCGGAGGTTTAAAATCGGGATAAGCCTGAAGAATTGTATTGCTATATTAGAAGCAATTGAGGGTGAGCCTGAAAAGGAGTACTGAAATTTTCTTTAAGTTGTATGTGAGCCTGAGTTTCACCTACTCAGATACAGCAAATTGACAATGAAAAAATTACAAACAAAAATTTCTTTTCCTCTCTTTTAAAAAAATAAAAAATTATCTGACCAATTTACTAATGGAATGTATGCACCCACGTTTTTCTTTGGCCTGTAGCGATGGGATCTCTTCCTCTGATCAACTAATCTCCTCTTCAGTTCAGTTGCATTATTGGAGCTCCGATACCATAATAATGGCAAAAGTGTCCTCAGACACACACTTTTATTAAATAGGAAAATAAATTACATAAGAGAATTTGCAAGAGTTTACACCCGAATAACTCAACACTCTTGCAATGAGCTATATATATGATAAATGTCCTAACAAACTCTAGATATTGATCACTTATTAAATAAACAAGTGTCCATTTACAATAAATGTTATCTTAACAATCTTCTAACTATACTCCTAATTTAGAGCCTAAGATATGACACCTTTCTAGAGTCATATATTTTACAACAATAATCTATTTCTAAATGTCTCCATTTATTAATCAAATGTTTTAGATTATTAATTTAATATCCTAAATTAATAATCATTTTATTCTAACTTATTAAACCATGATATTTGTATTTTGGATTATGCTTGTCAATATCTTATATAGAGTTCCAAACCAAACTACCCTCATCAACACCATTTCCCCTCGAACCATTTTGACTCTGTCCTTTTCAAATACATCATGTACACTAGCATCAACCATCTTACCCATGGATATTAGGTTCTTGGACAGATATGGAATGCATGAAACCCTAAGAAGAGTTCTAACCGTTCCATGTTTCAACTACAACTTGAGTCTTCCACGTTCTGTGATAGAGGTTAGCCAATCATCTCCTAGAAAGACATCACAATCACACATTTCATACTCACATAACCACTCCCTTTGAGGAGTTATATGAAAATAGGCACCCGAGTCAATGAACCATACCTCACTTTTTTATTATGTACTTGTAGAAGCAAAATACACATCCCCTCCTTCTGAGGAGGACTTCCCTTTTGTAGAAGTAGTATCATCTATCCATTTACCTCTCTCAACACTTATTGATCTACAGTTCTTCTTAAAATTCCCTAGTTTACCACATTTCCAACATACTTTCTTTAAAGGATCCCTTGGATATTTATATCTGCATTTAGATTTAGATCTTCCTCTTGTAAACTTATTTCTTCTTTACTTGGAATGACCCATTACCATTAACACATCCACGCTATTCTCTCCCATTGGTTTTCTTCTCATTTACTCTGATAACATGGATGCAACCACATTATCAAACTTTAATGTAGATTGTTGATTGGTACTACCTATTGCTACAACCAAGTTATCCCAATATTCTGGTAAAGAACATAGAAAACTAATACACTTATCTTCTTCCTCTAACTTAATATAACTTGACTTACCAGACTATTGAAAACATTCAAATGCTCTATCACAAAGTCTCCATCTTCCATCCTAAGATGAAATAACTTCTTTTGCAGAAATGGCTTATTTACTAGGGACTTTGACTGATACAAGTTCCCTAATTTTCCGCACAAATTCTTTGTAGTTTCTTCTTTAGAGACGTTCAACAATACTGAATTTGATAAACAAAGGAGAATAATAATCCTCACTTTTCTTTTTAACTTTTTCCAATCTTCTTTTGACATAGCAACCAATTTTGTACTCAGGTCTACAACCACCCATAAAAAATTACCAATGTAGAGATCCCACTAAACAAGTTTATCACAAGTGTATCACATGCCCAAAACAAGTCAAACCCTTAGCAACAAAGCCTCTCCTTGCTTCCCCCTAAAGCCAAAACCTTGCTCTCATACCAAATGTTAATTCTAAATATGTTAAGTAAATAACACACATATATATTCTGCACTAAAAGAACTTAAAAATAAGTGGCATTCACACAAAATACACAAATATTTTACCCTCGAAACCCAATTGGGAAAACCAATATTCTTGGAGCTTCTTCCCTCCTTTTTCTTCATATTTTTCATCCATGTACTTCTTCACCTTTTTTTTTTTTCTTAATATTTTTCATCCATGTACAATGAAATATATAAAGAGATTTTCTCCAACCTCTCATACCTTAATTCCTAAACCAGAATTAGATTACAATGAATGAACCCCAAAAACCATCAACCAAAAAAATATCAACTAAAAAACCATGAATCAAAAGCATTAACCCAAAAGCAACACAAATACTACAAATAATATAACACATATCTTACTCTCAGAAAGAGAAAGTACTCAACCAAAATTGATGAGGTAAACGAGGCCAGAGATAGAATATTTCCTTTGGTCTTGAAAATAAGGATATATCAATTTTAGTATTCGAACTAACTCTTGGTTGAGTCACTAATGAGCCTCAACCTATCGAGAGAGACCAGACCGACTCTTAGGGAAGAGAGAAAAGGGATTGGTTGGTCAGTTGTTAGACTAGTTCAAAATTGCTTTACGACTGGAAAGGAAGGGATGGGAGTGATTTGTTTTATGAGACACAACAAGTTTCGCAAAAGCTTTGGTAGGTAAGGTTGAGTCACAAAATGGTGTAGATATGAGACTATATTGATTTATTCATTATTTTTCTAATTAT
The DNA here is from genome assembly GCA_009831015.1 of Picea engelmannii. Classification (NCBI taxonomy): domain Eukaryota; kingdom Viridiplantae; phylum Streptophyta; class Pinopsida; order Pinales; family Pinaceae; genus Picea; species Picea engelmannii. Next base: position 454,161 of record ML792713.1, on the reverse strand, counting down.
CATTATGAATTATATGAGACTATATAAAAGGGAATGATGTTAATTTCCTAGATTTAGGGAGAATAAGATTTATGTGTCCGTTGTTTTATGTGGAAAAATATAGGAGTCCAGAAGAAGCTTGTTAATATAAGAAAGCTATTAAATTAGATAATCTACAGTAATATGAAAGTAATTTGCTATAAATTGATTGTACTCCATAACACAAAATCTAGTTGACTTCTAGTAGGATGTAAATGCTTGAACAACTAAAATTTTGTGATGAAGTCTATGAGAGCACAAGCTTATGAAGATACCCTTTTCATGTATCAAAAAATGGATTTCAATTGGAATTCTATGATGAAGTTTATGAGAGCACAAACTTGTGAAGATAGCAACAACACAAATCATACACAGAATTTGTAGGTTCATAAAATAATCAACCAAAACATAGCATTAATATAAATTATGCACAATTTTTTTTTGGAAAATTTAAATAGAAAAAATCAGTTAATAAATCTACTAGCACAATCACTCAAAACCGTGGTTGATGAACGCCAAAAGGCTGCCAAAGCTTCCTCCCACAGGTTAATGGCCAGAACAAAAAATGAAACGCACAGCCAAAAAATGAAATGCACAACCAGAAAATGAGTGTCTACAACTGAGCAAATCCAAACGTGATAATCCCAAAGTTTAATCATTTAAACGTGGCAATCATATAGTGCTACAGTAATTTCTTAATATGATTAGGTAAATGTTAAAAAGTAAACAGGTTAACGGATGCATTCAAAAATACAAGGAAGTTATGAAGAGGAAATCACATTCATTGATTTGGGAGGACGACTAAGAATATGTTAGCATCTTCAATTGTTAGCCATCAAATTAGAATTTTAGATTAAAAGGTGATTAATTATGCTCATTATCAATAGGTGCACGCCTTTCGACGTAATTAATTAATTACTTGACCAAACACAATCACGCTAATAAATCTATTAATGAGTGGATTTAGCAAAATATATATAAGGAAGGAAAACCACACAATTACGTATCTCAGGGGGTTATGGTCCACAATATTACAATAATGATAGTGCATGGAATATGGTCCACACTATTGCAATCATGATTTATCGTGCATGCGAAGCAACTTGAGTCTCGAATGGCCTACAGTAACCGATACAGTTTCTGTACCATTCTAGATATTCAAATTTTTACCAAATTATAATAATGTCAAAATCCACTCAACACATTTTACAGATTTGTATTCTATGTTTTTAACTTTTTCTGGTGACGTTTTTCTTTTCAAATAATAATATAAATACCAAAATCTATGTTTTTAACTTTTTCTCGTTAAGTTTTTCTTTCCCAATTATAATAATGTCAAAATCCAAACACATTTTCTAAACGCATATTCTATGTTTTTAACTTTTTCTCATCACTTTTTTAGATCAAATTTGTTTTAACTTTTACTGTTCATGTTTTTCTGATTAAATTTGTTTTGTTTAAAACAGAATTGATCAAAAATTTAAAAAAAATTGGAATTGCAGATTTAATGATACAAACATTTTACTATATAATTTATATATTTTTCTCTATATAATTGTTATATAATTAGCACATCCACAATTATGTGGCTGATGAAAGTCGAAAGACATAATAAATCTACAAACCCTAGAATAAACTCTAATTAGGGTTTTGTGTGCACATATACCAAGAAGGATTAAGGCGTTTGTGTCCAGCTTTGTTTTTGATAAATGCAGAGTATTCATCAGAATTCACGGCATATTTGTACGTGGGAGTGAAGGCTATGGAACCTTCCTCCCATCCTTCAAATAAACGTCCAGTTGCTTGCTCCATTTTTAGCTGCATGCACAAAATTAAAATAGGTTTTACTTGGATTAGGCTTCACGGATTATAAAACTCAGCTTTATAGAGAATTGATTTCTGAGTAATTCGCTGCCAATAATTGATTAATTCCCTGATCACATTCGAGTATGGCCTTCCAATCTTCTTTTTGGATCAATGACATAGTTATTTGGGCATTTGGTAATGCCAGTGGATAGTTTAAATCCCCCAAATCCCCCAAACGTCCACCAACAAAAAAATGAAACGCACATGGCATTCGGCATTACCACAGCTCGCCAACAAAAAACTGAAACGCACATGGCATTCGGCATTACCACAGCTCGCCAGCCAAAAACTGAAATGCACATGGCATTCGGCATTACCACAGCTCGCCAGCCAAAAACTGAAACGCACATGGAATTCGACATTACCATAGCTCGCGTTATGAAATTAAAACCTGTAAATTAAACCACACACGTTCAAATTAATGAAACGTGTAAATTAAACGCTCCACTTTTATCTTACTACTCTGTGCAAATACCTTAATCTTTTCTAATCATGTAGATGTGACAATAAGTTGGTGGACACGGTAATTTTTAAACAGGATTACGTAAATGTAAAAAAGTAAACATATAAACGGATGTCTTTATAATAGCTCAGAAGTTAATGGTTGAAATCAGAGCCATTCATTTATTGTGACGACTAAGAATATTCTAGGCATATTTAATCTTGTCCATAGAAAACGTATTAAAAACTAAAAGCCTATTAAATGTGCCCATAATCAATAGGTGTACGCCTTTCGGCGTAATTATTTTACTTAAGATGAATATTTAAATATATTTAAATATTTTATTTATGGTCCACATTAAAATATTTTTTTGTTATTAATATTTTTTTTTTAAATATCACTTGTCAATTCCATGTTGAACATAGAAGCAATTACAATCTCCCTCACATTGGACTCTAGAAAACTCCTTTAAACACAATAACAAAACACAAAAAGTAATTACCTTTATTGGTCTATCTTATTTGTGAACTTTCAAATCACTTTACAAATATGGAGGTTATTTATCAAAGCATTTTTAGAAGAAAACTAATTTAGTGATTACTCCTAATTATGTGAAAACATGATGTGAAAGACACAAAGTTTGAAAAAAAAAATTAACATTAATAAACATAACTTCAAAATAACTTAAAAACAAGAGATATAATTCTCACATCATGATAATTGAAAATGGACCTTCAACCAGATTAAACTTTATAATAAATAACCTCACTTGTCATGCTCAAATGGTTCTCAAGTTGTCTCACACAAATTTCACAATGGTGAATCATGAAATGAATCATAAAATTATTGGTATTATTCTAATTATTTTGTTTAATTGTAAAGTTATAAAATATATATCATTAAAAGTGAGAACAATTATCATTGATTAATTATTTGTAATTATAAACTCATTTATTATTATTATTATTAAAAATATAATTTATTTAAAACAATTAATTAATTTATTAAAAAAAAAACCCATATTTTATAATTTTTAAATTTAAAATATCTAAACTCAAAAATTTAAAATAAAAAACATAATATGCTACTTTACCATTAAAAATATTATGGATCACTTGGTAAAATATGATTGATCACTTCATTTATTTGTCTACCATTAAAAAAATATTATTGGTCACTTCATTTAGTTTGTCTCTTTGCAATGTATAACATAAACAAACTTGGAATTTGACTCGGCCACCAGCGTTTTAATTATTCTAAAATTTCGTGTTTTTTTTTTACATAATCATATCTTAAATTAAATTACATAACTTTAATCACCTTTATTATGATCATGTAATGCTAATCACCTTTATTATAATGATGTAATGAAAATAACGCCCTTCTATTAAGCGTGAGATTTGTTTAATAAAAACAATGGAACTTCGGCAAAAAGTGTGGTTTTAGTGTTTTGTATTATTAGTTTCTGCTTTGCCAGGTAATCGCAAGCATTACAGCTTTTGGTATTAGTGTTTTATATTATTAGTTTCTGCTTTGACACACATTGTAGCTTTAGGTATGAAGTCAGCCTGTTTGTAAAAAATATATTAAATTTTTTTTTTTTTAAATTAAAAATTATTTGTTATTTTTTTAAATATTTAATTTTTGATTCATCTAATTTTTTATTTTTTATTTTATTTTTTTGGTTATCACTATAACCTCAGGTGCAACCACCCAGCGCTCAAGAATGGCCCACGAGTAAATCCGGGTGAGAATCGAACATGAGACTTCATTTTACAAATTTCCTTCCTTTTACACGGCACTTGCCAATCCGTCTACACCCATGCGGGCATTTTTGATTCATCTAATTATTATTATAATGAGATTTAATTATTTCTTTTATTTGTCACACTTTTTTTTTTTTTTTTTTCAAATAACACTTACCAAATANCATAATTTGTAAAAGTTAATCCATGACTATATTGTATTTACTATTTAATTGTCACATGCATTCAACTTACTATATATTGCATCATAATAAAGAGAGATTATTATATTGCTTCACAATGGAGAGAGATTAAATTATCTTTCTTTCATCCCAAAGTTAAGGCTAAATAAGTAGAACAGTTGCATTCAAATTACTGTATTGCGTCACAATGAAGAGATACTACTATATTGTTTCACAATGAAGAGAGATTACTATATTGGTTTCATTCTCAAAGTTAATGTTATACTCTTATATATGAGGGTGGAGGTGGGGTAATATTAGAGAAAACATAAACAAGAACTCATCCATGATATAATCATCACCTATTCAACTTATTATATTGAATCACACTAAAGAGAGATTACCATATTGCTTTCATTCCCATTAGCATCACAACTTATTATATTGTATCATGATGAAGAGAGGTTTCTATATTGCTTCACAATGAAGAGAGGTTTCTATATTGCTTCACATTGAAGAGATGGTACTATATTGCTTTCATTCCCAAGGTTAATGCTCAACAAGAAGAACTCATCCACCATATAATCATCACCTATTCAACTTATTATATTGAATCACACTAAAGAGAGATTACTATATTGCTTTCATTCCCATTAGCATCACAACTTATTATATTGTATCATGATGAAGAGAGGTTTCTATATTGCTTCACAATGAAGAAAGGTTTCTATATTGCTTCACAATGAAGAGATGGTACTATATTGCTTTCATTCCCAAGGTTAATTCTCAACAAGAAGAACTCATCCACCATATAATCATCACCTATTCAACTTACTATATTGAATCACACTGAAGAGAGATTACTCTATTGCTTTCATTCCCAATAGCATCACAACTTACTATATTGCATCACAATAAAGAGAGATTACTATATGGCTTTCATTCCCAACTTTAATGGGAAAAAAACATAACTCCACACTAGAGTTATAATATTGCAATAAAATGCATTAAGTTTGTTCATAAAAAAATTCACTAAATAAGTTCGTTTATTGCAATTTCATTTATAATCAATACATAGATTTAAATTTAAATTTATCTTATTAATGGTCTAGATTTAAATTTAATTTCTCTTGTTATAGTCCCAACGCAAATTTCATTACAGATGCCACACATGATCTCAAAGTGACAAGGATAAATGATTTTACAGATTCAATTACATAGGCTACACAAACTCTCAAAGCTACAAGGAGAAGAATTTAGTAATCTAGTTACCCTGAAGCTCAGAAAGATGTGAGGTTTGTTTCACAATGACCTTTTCCAAAGAAAGTATATCTTATTTTAATAATCTTAAAGCACCCAAGATAATACTTTCAAGTTTGGTTGGGGTCTTCTAGTAGTTTTGGCTCTCCCTACTTCAGTAATAGTGATGCCAAGAAGTTTTGTGAAAAATACATGTAGAGTCTATAAAAAGCACAAGGTATAATAATCTATCTTCTTACTTGGATATACTAAATCCATGGTTAAACGAAGGAAGGACACATGACATTAGGCTTTGAAATAACTCTTAGTAAGGGAGGGAAGGGAAAGGAACGAAGCAAGGTTGATTGGGCCCCTTGCAAGCCTCAACCTATGAGGTCAATTCATGAGGCAATCGATATAATATTTCATTTGAACTTTGGTCTTGAAAATAAGGATATATCAATTTTAGGCTTCGAACTAAGTGTTGGTTGAGCCACTAACGTGCATCAACCTATCGGGAGAGAAGATCGACTCTTAGAGAATGGATTGGTTAGTCAGTTGTTGGTTCTGTAGGACACCTCCGATGGTAGGCCTTACTGGTTCAAAAGTGATTTACGACTGGAAATGATTCATATTTGGATCTCCAGGCCTTCCTAGAATGGATGGGACTATTTTTTTAAGAGATACAACAAGCTTCACTACTACATAAGACCTGGTAGGTAAGGTTAAGTCACAAAATGATGCATATATGCATTTATTTATTCATTATTTCTCTAATTACCATTACAAATTATACAAGACTAGATAAAAATGATTGATTTCAATTTCTTAGGTTTGTTGAGAATTGGATTTATGTGTCCATTGTTTTATCTGTGGAATAAAATAGGAGCAAAGAAGACGCTTGTCAACTTAGGAAAGAGGGTAAATTTACATGAAACACTTCATAGAGAAATTAGCAGAGACAATAATATGAAAGAAATTTGTTATAAATCGATTGTACATAGTACCAATCCCTGCATACTGAAACCTAGTTAACTTCAACCTAGGACTCCCTATAAGGAAAAAGTAGTCAACAAAGCTCTGGAGAGATGTAAATGCTTGAACAACTGAAATTCTATGATGAAGTCTGTGAGAGCACAAGATTTCCATCAGAGCACAAGTTTACAAGTGAAGATACCTTTTTCTTGTGCCAAAATATGCACTTACCATAACAAGGATATTTGATTTCCCCTATATGGTATGTGTTGGCTTTTGCATCCTCAGGGAATTGCAATAATGTGAACTTCTGATAAACAAATGAAATGTTGGTATTAGATGCATGAACATAACAATATGATTGTAAGAATAATGATAAGAAGACAAATAACTGAGTCAAATAATACACAAAATTTACGTGGTAAAACCCTGACAGTTTGTCAAGGAAACATCCACGAGGAAAGGTATCGATATCTCTTATTATTCAAGGCTTACAACACAACATTAATTTTTCTGGGCTTCAAATATATATATGAATATTTGAATTGTTACATAGTTACTAGAACTTCCACTCGTTATACAAACTTCCATCAGTTTCGTAAACCAACATTTACAAAAGTAAATTTAATTTTACATTTTCTTTTAGTTAATTGCTGTCACAATTTTAACAGTCTCCACCTTGACAAAAATTTACTTGATACCTTTCCCAATCCCATTCATCACCTCCTTTGCAAGGCAAGAGAATCCAAACACCACCATAGCTTCTCTAATAACACTGGTTTTGTAAACATGTCTGCACAATTTCCTTGAGTGTGGACCTTTTTAAGATCTAATCCACCTCCATCAATAATTTGCCTTACAAAATGGTACTTATTATATCAATATGTTTAGTCTTACTATGGTAAAATGGATTTGTAGCCAAATAAATAACACTTTGATTAGCACATAATACAATTATGTTGTTCTGCATTCTTCCAAAATAACCCAGAAGATAATTCAACCAAATTTCCTCTTTGCAAGCATGTGAGGAAACAATATTTTTTCCTCTGTAGTGGATAAAGCAATTGTTTCCTAAATCTTTGACATCCAACTAATATATCCTCTTGCAAGAGTAAAGACATAACCTAAATTAGACCTTCTCTTTGTTGAGATTTTATGTAATTTCAAAATTTATTCCTAAGTGTAATTGTATTGGTTATTTCTAAGTGTAATTATGAAAGGGTTTATTGATAAGTCATGTCTTTTAGGTATTTTAGAGTATAGATAGAGGTTATATCGAGTCATTTTGATCACTCATTGAATATAAGTACAAGAGATTAGTACACACTTATCTAGGATGCCATTCTTGGTTCATGTCTGGGTCTCTTTGGTCTTTATTTCGTGAAAGAGCATTGCATGGCATTGTACATGTTGGGGGAATCTATACCGAGGAAAGTTTGTAGGGTTTTCTCCCCCTTGAGGGTTTCCCTGAGGATATATATTTTTGCTATGTGGATATCTATATTTAAATTGTGATCCTTTCGCATATTAAATAATAATAATATATATACAATATCATCTCTCTTGAAAAATCAACATGGTATCAAAGCAGGATTGGGCCTAACTCCCTCATAGGAGGGCCCCGGGAAATGGAAAATAAATGGGACCTATGAGAGTAAGAGAGTAGATAGTCTGAGTGAGTGAATTTCTACTATGTTTGCAGTAGTGTGTCTGTCCATCACATTGACATGATGACCATGAGTGAGAGCCATTAAGGGTAGGGATAATTGATAAGGCTTGTTCGAGTCACTGGACAATGATTTGAAAGAAGCCATAATCCTCTATGGAGATCCCAGGAAAGCCACCTACGATGAATATAGATTGAGAAGATTCTTTCTTTATCCTTATTGTTGTTGGTAGTCTTCGTTCGACAACACTTACAAGGTTTCCTTGTTATAGTCTATGTAGCTACAATGAAAATCAACATAAATAATGGGTTCTTGCAAGCCAACACAATCCTGTAAGCGGATTTTTAGAAGAAGAGGGAACTGTGAAATAAATATGGCTAAAGAGTCATCTTGCAGTTCTGTGCACGTGAAGGTGCAATACAAGAGATGTTTTAATCTGACGAATTGGGTTGGAATACAGGTGAGAATATAGTTGTCGAGTTGGAGCATAGTGAGACGAGTGCAGGAGAAAAGGGCCTTTAGGGCCAAGATTTCCTTTGGCAGGTAATATTTGAGAATGAGGATTTTGACATTCTTCCTGGAAAGGCACTCCAACCAATTCAATACGCTTTGGGTGGTAAACTACCACGACATTGAACTTGTGACAGTGGGACTCCACCCTGTAATGTCGTTGGTGAGAGGCACGACCGTCAGATCTGACGAATGTGACTGCAATATGATGGATATTATATTCTCCAAGGTTTCCACGGATAGGGGATCGGGTGTGGGAGGTTGAAGATATTTTGGTGTCAGAAAATATGGAGGGAGGTCCATATTGGGCATTTCTCTATAAATGAATATCCATCGTTTAGAGAAGATGAAACATTGGACTACCTCTCTAAAGGGGAGTTTGGAAAGGATGAGACAAAAGAGGTTGTCTGGAAGTGTAAAAAATATGTCCATAGCTATGCCCATTTATGGAATAACACTGATTCCCAAAGTACACATGCAACCACTTAAAAGGTTCAAGGGGAAAATGGATGGATGATGCACCCACATAAATTTATTAGAGTCTAAAAGGTTCAAAACAAAGCTAGAACGATCGATAAGGTTGGGGGTATTCTTGTAGGGTTTCATTCTTCTTTCCTTTATGATTTGGGATCCAATGACATTCTCAACGTTACACCTACGATGACATAAGTGCAGGGATAGTAAAAACAAGAGCGACGATGGGGAGTACTAAAATAGGAATTGTAGATGAGAGTGGTGAATTAAGGAGGGATGAAGGCATTTTTCTTCTGTTCCTCACCTAGGTGCTCCAAAAAATCTTTGGAAGAGGAAGAGAGGAGTATAAACATTTGTATGAGTTATGGGATAGATATTTTCTTATAGAACAACAACCTCATTTAGACTTTGGTTGTCATATCCCTAGACAATGATAAATAATTATGAATGTGGACCCGACCCTATGTGAATGGAGGCTTCATAATCTACATGTTTATTGAGAAATAATATCACAAGGTCGCCACCTTGATAATTATCTGTATCATGAATAGGAAATGTGTTTGCAAGGATCACTACAACAAAATTTAGAACGAGAAATATTCTTTTTTTTTCTCTTATTATTTTTTGGGCAAGTTACCATTGAAATGCTTGTTCCATGGAGATGTTTGTGTTCTAGTTCTAGGAAAGTTACCATGGATACCTGGTTAGTAGATTGTGGTGCTTTTAGGCACATGAAATTTTATCAAGATTCTTATACTATGTGACACTCATGGTTCCTCTTCATGAAGACCAAGGATGAGGTCTTCAACATATTATAACAGTTTAGGGCTCAGGTAGAGAACCTGACAAAGAAGAAGATCAAGATAAACACGAGTATTTGGTGAGGAGTGATAGAGATGGACATAAGAAGCAGTGACAAACCATCTATAGTTGAGATCACATGAAGCTTGTGTCAATGTGTTGATGTGGTGGTTACCATGATGTTGTGTGTTTTGGAAAATGGAAATATTGTCACAGAGTCACAAAGGGAGAAACTAGTGAGGTAGATTGGACAATTAGGGTTTTCAATGACATAGGGTGTTGGCCTATGAGTTCAATATGAAGGATTTTGGTCTGATGCACTATTACTTGGGACTGGAGGTATGGAAAAAGATTAGTTAAATCTTCCCAGGTCAAGGGAAGTATGCAAGGAAAATATTGAAGAGGTTCGGGATATTGGATTGCAAGGCAATGGATACACCTATGGTATCAAATCAGAAGTTGTTGCAGGATACAAATTCAGAGACTATGGAAGTTAAGTTATACAAGAATATGGTGGGTTCATTGATGCATTTGACGAATACAGGACTATATATATGTTTTTCTATGAACACCCTAAGTTAGTACATGGTTGACCCCAGACATGTTCACCTGATTGCAGTAAAACATGTGATGAGGTACCTTAAAGGTACGATGGATTATGGGCTTGAGTATGTTGCAGATAGTGAGATCAATCTACTTGGATATTTAGATTCAGATTTGGTCAGTAGTGTTGCAAACCGGAAAAGTACATTAGGATGTTGCTTCACTTTGGGATCTGGTATGATTTCATGGATCAATAAGAAGCAGTCATGTGTAGCACTCAGTATCACTGAGGTAGAGTATGTGGAAGTATGTGCAACAAGTCATGAAGCATTATGGCTTCAGAAATTGCTGACTGTATTATTCAATATTGCGATGGAGGCGACCTGTATCTTGTGCGACAATCATAGTTGTATAAAGTTGTTAGAGAACCCCCTGTTTCATGATAAGTCGAAGTATATCGAAATTAGGTATCACTATATCAGGGATATATTGCATAAGGGAGCATTGAGGCTCCAATATGTGGCTATTGATGAGCAGGTTGCAGATGTGCTGACAAATCCATTGTCAAGGACAAAGTTCGAGTACTTTAGGGACAAGCTCGGCGTAGTCCCTCTTCAGAGGGAGTGATGGATTTAGATGTTATCGCAGGGTAGTGGATGTCATGATGACATATTGTAGCTATTGGAGAGCTACCCATCGCCCCTGGATGCATGATGAAGAGATGAGGTAAATATTTTATCATAGGGTAATGGATTCCATGCATAAAGATATTTGATTTTTCTATGGGAAACTTGATAGTTTCATGATGACATGTTGTAGTTATTGGAGAGCTACCCACCAGCCTTGGATGCATGCTGTGAAGTCATTATGGATTTCCTATGATGTATATATTCATGTGTCTGACAGTCAATGGTAATGAGCACGTGTGGATGGAGATAATGTTAGATTCTATTCCGAATAGAATACCTTCCTCATTAAGAGGGAGTGTTGAGATTTTATGTAATTTCAAAAGTTATTCCTAAGTGTAATTGTGAAAGGGTTTATTGATAATTCATGTCTTTTAGCTATTTTAGGGTATAAATAGAGGTTATATAGAGTCATTTTGATCACTCATTGAATATAAGTACAAGAGAGTAGTATGCACTTATCTAGGAGGCTATTCTTGGCTAGTGTATGGGTCTCTTTGGTCTTGATTTCATGAAAGAGCATTGCATGACATTGTACATGTTGAAGGAATCTATACCGAGGAAAGTTTGTAGGGTTTTCTCCCCCTTGAGGGTTTTTCTGAGGATATATCTTGTTGTTATGTGGATATCTATCTTTCAATTGCGATCCTTTTTCATATTATATATATATACAATATCATTACTCTCGAAAAATCAACACTCTTTTCCAAATCACCTGCAAAGTATGAATCAACATAACCATACACATAACCACTAATACCATTAAAGGTGATTCAATAACAACTCGTGCCTCTTAGATAGTGAAACACCCATTTCACTGCATTCCAATGTTATTTTCCTAGATTTCCCATGTAACAACACCCACTGCATATGAAATATCCGGTCTACTACAAACCATTGCATACATCAAACTTCCTACTACATTATCATAAGGTACACAAAACATATAATCATTTTCTTTCTCACTACTAGGACATAAACCCAAAGAAAGATTAAAATGGGAAGTGAAAAAGAAATATTAAAATGGGAAGTGAAAGGGATATTTACTGGTTTCACATTATTCATCTTGAATCTTAGAAGTATCTTCTCCACATACTTCTATTGTGAAATCCAAAGCTTACCATTTTTTATGTCTCTATGTATTTCAATTCCTAAGATTTGTTTTGCTGCTCCTAGATCCTTCATATCAAAAGTTATATCCATCTGAGCCTTTAACCTATTGATTTCACTTGTACTTTTGCTTGCAATAAGCATATCATCAACATATAATACCAAGATAATAAATATTCAATCTTGAAACTTTTGATGTAAACAAAATAGACATACTCACTTCTTGTAAAATTTTGGCTCTCCATGAAGGAATCAAAATTTTTGTACCATTGCCTGGGTGACTGCTTTAGGCCATACAAAGATTTCTTGAGCTTACGAACTGATCTTCTTTTGCAATGTTTCACAAAACCCTCTGGTTGTTCCATGTATATCTCCTCATACAAATCTCCATGTAAGAATGTTCTTTTAACATCTAATTTCTCTAACTCCAAATAACAAAAAAAAAATCATGCTAGGACAATACAAATAGATACAAGATTAACAACTGGTGAAACATTTCATGGAAATCTATACCTTCCCAACCAATATGGCTTTATATCTTTCAATTTTACCATCAATGCATTTCTTCAATTTGTAGACCCACTTACATCCAACAAACTTTCTATCTTGTGGAAGTTCTACCAGGTCCCAAGTTTTGTTTTTCACCAGAGAATCCATCTCTTCTTTCATTTCCATCTTCCATTTAGCATAATCATTATCATTAATTTCTTCCTAATGACAAGAAGGTTCCCCATCGTTGGTTATCAAAACAACGGGTGAAACATAATCAATATACCTCTTTGGGGGATTTCTTTCTCGTGTATATCTTCTCAATGTGGTTGTGCATTTTCCTCATTCTCCTGAATATCTTCAACATATACAACTTATTTATCATCATAAGCTTCTTCTTTCTTCCTTGTTTATGTAGATTGTTGGGTTTGCCACTGAATTTGTTGATTCAATTGTACATGTTCCTATTTCACATTAACTTCTACATTTTCTGATTTGTGGAGATGAAATTGATTAAAAATTACATATCTACTAATGATAATTTTGTGGGAAGTAGGATCCCACAATATATATCCCTTTGATACATCTTCATAACCAACAAAGATATGTTTCTTTGATCTGAGATCTAACTTAGAACGTTTATTTTTAGGAGTAAGAGCATAAGCTTCACAACCATTTTTTTTTAAATTTGAATAATCGTAGGGATGACATGTCCATACCTCTTCATGAATTTTACAATCTATTGCAACTGACGATGATCGATTTATCAAATAATAAGCAGTTGAGATTGCTTCTTCCCACAACTCTTGATGAAAATGGCATTACTCAGCATGCTCCTTTTTCTTTCTAGAAGAGTTCATGTGTTTTTCCACACCATTTTGTTGGGGAGTATATACAGTGGTTTTATGTCTTATAATCCCATCTTCTTTGCAATAATTTTCAAATTCTAAAGAAGTAATCCATCCTCCATTATTCATTCTTAAACATTTGATTGTTTTACCAGTTCTCTTTTCTACCATAACTCTAAATTGTTTAAATGTATTAAATACATCAACTTTTCTTTTAAAAACATAGACCCACGCCTTCCTAGATAAATCATCTATAAATATTATAAAATAAGATGCTCCTCCAAAGGAAACTTTAGGGGATGCCCCCCACACATATGAATTTACATAATGAAGAACACCTTTACTAACATGATTTCCTGCTTTAAACTTCTATCTACTTTGTTTTTGAAATCTACAATGTTTGTAGAATTTCAAATTCAGATATTTCATATTTGGAAGTAATTTGCGGTTTACAATACTGTTAGACATTTTTTTCTCATATGAACCAAACATTGTTGCCATAGATGTGTGAATTCAGTTGCCTCCTCAGACACCACCACAACTTAATTAACTTGAACACTTCCTTCTAGTCTGTAAAGGTTTCATGTCTTGATCGCCTTCATTACAACTAAAGCATTTATGGATACCTTCAAAACTCCACCTTGACCTATAAAATTATGACCACCAGAATCCAACACTCCTAGATAAATTATTTTTTCTTTAATCAGGAACATGTCTAACATATGTTAATGTCATTATTATAGATCATAAACCATTTTTATTTTGACACTTGCAACCCCAATAGTCTTACAAGAATTATTATTACACATAAGAAAAGCTCCACCATTAGTTGTTGGATAAGAAGTGAACCAACCTCTATGTGGGAAAATATGGTGTGAAGCACCAGAGTATAAAATACATCCTTCAAAATATTCAGAGACATTGCTAATAGACAAGACTTCATCAATCATACCTGGACTTGATTCAACCATATTTTTCTTTGTTTTTGTGTCTTCCTTGGATTCTTATCTTTTCCAACAATCCTTCTTGTTGTTTAGTGTCTTGTTGTAGTACCAACATTTAATCCTGCTCTTCTTTCCTTTCGACTTTGATTTGGATGTACCTTTCAACTTCTCTCCCTTTTCTCTGGATCAACCTCTAGCAACCATTGATTTTGGTGTGGAGGTTTCAATACTTCATTTCCTCTGTGCCTCCTCAAACAACAAAGCTACAACCACAATATCAAATTCAAGAGTCTCAGTGACTAGATGGTCCCTAGATGGTCCCAAGATTCAGACAATGAACATAACAATGTTACTACCTTATATTCGTCATTAGTTTTAACATCCATACTATTCAACTGAAAAATAAGAGTATTAAACACATTCAGACGATATGCAATTTCCATACCTTCTTTTATTTTTAATTTGTATAGATGCCTTGTTAGATAGATCTAATTCTTCAAAGAATTTGTCATATAAAGACTCTCCATCCTTCTCCATAAGCCTACTGATGATTATTCTCCAATAATGTTAAAAAAGACATCGTCAACAAGACATAATTGAATTTTATAGAAGGCTTTGGCATCTAGGTATTCCCACTTTTCATCGTTTATCGAAACATATTTCTTCCTCTTTTCGTATAATGCCTTATGCAACCCTTGTTGTACTAAAAAATTCACATTTTCAGTTTCCACAATTCAAAGTTGTTTTTTCTATTAAATTTTTCAACCTCAAATTTAGCATTTTTCATCTTTGCCATTAATTCTATACACAAGCTCTCTTCAATAAAATTATTTGTTTTGACCCACTTTAACTTAATGCACTATTCTCTTTCAAATTCTTCACAAGAATATTTTTCAATATTTGTTTTTGTTTTCTAGAAAACAAACTTTGTTTTTTTTTTCTTTTTAAATAAGAGACCAAGAAACATTGGTACCTCTACCAAAACACCTTCTCAATTAAGCTACCTCTAGCATGATATTCCACGGCCTTCAACTCACGACATGCTCCGCTCTCCTCTGCACGACTTCTACTTGTCACAACAAAACACGTTGACCCTTCACCTCACTCTTCTACAAACAACCAGATTTTTTTTAGAACACGATGGATTCATGAACCCTTGCTTGGGCTAGAAGACTGAGCGATGGGTAAATCAAACCCTTGCGTGGACATAAGTCACACCAGGAAACCCTTCTTTTATCTATGCAGATTGCACCAAAAAACCCTAATCATGTCTATAAATTACATAACTTTAATCACCTTTATTATACTACTACTACTACTACTAATAATAATAATAATAATCTATTTTTAAGGTCACGACCAAGCCAGACACCAAACTGGTGTATGAGACCCCCTTGTTTGTGGGGCAAGGGACCCCCTTCGCCCAACGATTTCACTGGTAAAGTCTATGGAGGTATACATACCCTACCCCCCTCTGGATTATAATGATGTAATGTTAAGAATCCACCGATTTATATGAAAATAATGCCCTTCTCTTAAGTGTGGGATTTATTTAATAAAAATGATGAAACTTTAGAAAAAAGTGTGGTTTTAGTGTTTTGTATTATTAGTTTATGCTTTTCCATAATCACAGGCATTGCAACTTTCGGTATTAGTGTTTTTTATTATTAGTTTCTGCTTCGACACAGATTGTAGCTTTAGGTATGAAGTCAACCTATAATATATATATTAAATTTATTTTAAAAACATATAAATTATTTATTATTTTTTTAAATATTTAATTTCCGATTCATCTAATTATTGTGATTGTGATTGTGATGGGATTTAATTGTTTCTTTTATTTGTCACATTTAAAAAAT
Source organism: Picea engelmannii (assembly GCA_009831015.1). NCBI lineage: Eukaryota > Viridiplantae > Streptophyta > Pinopsida > Pinales > Pinaceae > Picea > Picea engelmannii. The sequence continues at coordinate 437,763 of ML792713.1, read as the reverse complement.
AATTTTCCAAATAACACTTACCAAATATATAATTGTAAAAGTTAATCTATAACTATATTGCATCCACCATATAATTGTCATTCTGCATTCAACTTACTATATTGGATCACAATGA
>ML792713.1:419111-430676 GCA_009831015.1 Picea engelmannii | reverse complement strand
TCTCTCCCCTTCTCTCCTTCTCCCTCTCTCTCCTCTCTCCATTCATCTATTTCTCTCCCTTCTCCCTCTCTATTTCCTCCCCTCCCACTATCTCTCATTCTCTCTCTCTACCCCTCTATAATTTCCTCCTTATATACCTCTCTCTCTCTAACATTGTTTCCCTCTCTCCTTCTTTCCCTCTCCCTTGTAGATTTTTTCATAAGAGATGATATTGTATGTGAATAAATATCTTATTACAATGATGTGTGTTCTATATATAAAGAACATATGGTGACCATGGTGACCATCCATGAAGAGATGCATCCCTTGGGTAATAAATATATCTATACTTTATATTATATTATACATATAATATTATAATTAATAATATTTATTAATAATTAATAATCATATTATTAATTATCAATCTAGTAGAATGTCTTTCCGATGTTGCCCAAACATCAACACCCCCTCTTAGCGAGGGATACATTCTAGATTATGCTAATATTACCTCTGAAGATTACCTTTGAAGATTACCTGTGGGTATCTCTAAAATAGCTTCAACATGTCACCATGACATCCATTACCCCACAATGCATATGTACTTCATTATGGGAACCTTTGTGACTTCACAACCAAATGCATCCAAGGCTTGTGGATAGTTCTCAAATAACTACAATATTTCCTAAGGACATCCACCACCTTGCAATGCATATGTACCTCATCATGTGCACCCTTGTGACTTCACAACATGCATCTAGGGTCAGTGGGTAGCTCTCCAATAGCTACAACATGTGATCATGAGACTATCCATTTTCCCACAAAAAACTTGGATATCTTACACATGACATACAATAACCTGTGATAACATCTGTATCTCATCTCTTCAACATGCAACTAGGGTCGGTGGGTAGCTCTCCAATGGCTACAACATGTCATCATGACATCCAATACCCTGTGATAACATTTGAAGCCATCACTCCCTCTGAAGAGGGACTACGCCGATCTTGTCCCTAAAGTACTCGAATTTTGTCCTTGACAACGACTTTTTCAACACATATGAAACCTTCTCATCAGTAGCCACATATTGGAGCCTCGTTGCTCCCTTATGCACCATATTGGAGCTTCATTGCTCCCTTATGCACCATATTGGAGCCTCATTTATCCCTTATGTACCAAGTGTCTAGCAACCAAGTTTCACTTCCATGAGACATAGACTCCAAGTCTGATACCACACAAACTCACATCCATTGACTATGGAACATGTAAATCTATACATCCTCGAATATCCATAGTGAAACACGACTTCACCCCATGAAACCAAGGTATGTGGGTAGCTCTCAATAGATACAACATGTCCTCAGGACATCCACTCTCTGTGATGCATCAGTACTTGATCATGCGCACTCCTGTCTCAGTGCCAACCCTTTTTCATGCTAGATGAGTTCCACCTGTCTCAGTGCCAACCCTTTTTAATGTTGTATGAGAACACTGAGTGCCAACCCTTTTTCATGTTGGATGAGAACACTGAGTGATAACCCTTTTTCATTCTGGATGAGTTCCACATGTCTCAGTGCCAACCCTTTTTCATGTTGGATGAGAACACTCAGTGCCAACCCTTTTTCATGTTGGATGAGTTCCACATGTCTCAGTGCCAACCCTTTTTTATGCTATATGAGAAAACTCCCTTTGAAGAGGGACCACACAAAGCTTGTCCCTAAAGTACTCAAAATTCATCCTCGACAACGGCTTGGTAAACATGTCCACAACTTGATCCTCTGTAGTCATGAAACTGGAGGCTCACTACTCCCTTCTACACTATATCCCTAATATAGTAATATATGATCTCGATATGATTCAACCTATCATAGACCATGGGGTTCTCTAACGAATTCATGCAACTCTGGTTGTCACACCAAATGTAGGTCACCTCCAGTCAGAGACCAAATAACCCAGACAAACGTTCTCAAAGCCACACTGCTACTGCACATGCTTCCAAATACTCAGCTTCGGTCGTACCGAGCACCACACATGACTGATTCTTGCATATGATGGAGCCTCTTACTCCTTACTATAGTACCTAGCTCCCTCTGGAACTGACTGTCCAATTCCTTCTCAAGCACTGAATATCAACTGAATCTTCAACCTACTGACTTCATCACTTGTCCTCCAAACTCCAAAAAATGTCTTTTCATCCTCTTCTTGCAGGTCTTACCTATGAGTCAAATTTAGTCCAATAGTTTGCAATTTCTGAAGCCACACTACTTCATGACTTGTTGCATATGCATACTTAACTTCAGTCATACTGAGCGCCACACATGACTGCTTCCTACATCCGACGGAGCCTCTTGCTCCTTACTGTAGTACCCATCTGCCTCTGGAACTGACTATCTGACTCCCTCTCAAGCAATGAATATCAACTGGATCTTCAACCTGTTGACTTCATCATTTGTCCTCCAAAACAAGTCTCTTCCTCTTCTTGTAGGTCTTACCTACAAGTCAAATTCAATCCAATAGTCATCAATTTCTGAAGCCACACTACTTAGCACCTTGCTACACATGCTTCCATATACTTTGCCTCAACCATACTGAGTGATACACATAACTGCTTCTGTTCCATGAAACCATATTGGAGCATAGACTAAAGAAATATGTCGAAGTACTCTTCCGATCAAGAATACCGCCAACCCAATCTAAATCTGAATATTCATATAACCCGAACTCATGGTCTGTCACATACCTGAGACCATAATACAATTTACCCTTAAGGTAACTCATCGCATGTTTTATTGCAACCAAATGAACCTACCTGGAATGCTCCATATATTGACTTAGGGTGTTCACGAAAAAATTATATCCGGTCTTGTGTTAGTCAAGTTCATCAATGAACCCACCATCTTCCTGTATAAAGTAGCATCCACATTCTCTAAATTCATATCCTGCAGCAAATTCAGATTTGATACCATAGGTGTAGCCATTTCCTTCCAATCCAACATCATGAACCTCTTTAGGATTTCTACTGTATACTTCCCTTGATTCAAAAAGTTCTCATCGTGTCTCTGCCATATCTCGAGACCCTAAAAATAATTCATCATTCCTAGATCTTTCATCTCAAACTTAGCAACCAATTTTTTTTTCTCTTACACCCTGAGATGAGATTTTCCACACTGTTTTAGAAATAGGTCATACATATAGAGATGTAGTATTACCAGACCATCATCCACAACCTTAAAGTAAAGGTTAATATCTCAACTGTTGTTTGTAAATCCTAAGCTCGTCGGAAAATTGTTGATCCTGCCATACCATTCTATGGGTGCCTTCTTTAATCCATATAAATTCTTCTTCAATATTCACACTGAGTGTCCCGCAGTTGTCATGTAATCAACAAAGTATTCTATGACTACAATGACCATTCTTCTTGATTAGGTTTCCATCTGTGCCACAGGAAGAATTTCAGTCCTTCTGGATTTTGAAAGCCACGTGCTTTGAGTCTTATGTCCTTAGAATACTATGCTAGGGTAATTATCCATTGGTCAAATTACCATGACCAATATCGAGAGAATGTCAACCCGATGTTGAAACATTAACACTTAAGAATAACTTCTAAAATTACATAAAATCTCAACACTCCCTCTACATGTGCTGGCCTCCCCTTCTTCTTCATTACATGGATGTGCACAACTCTATGTCTGGATAATCTTGCTTCATGTTTCTTCCCGTGATTTTCATTGTGGCTCCTTCTTAGAGCTATTACCTGTGATGTGCCCAGAACAAGAAACAAGAACAACAAAAAAACATATCCTAGAGGAGGTCAATTTATCTTGTGCACAACTATATACAATGACCCTAGAAATGATATGTCTTCTACTAATACACAACCATCATATACTTGATGTCATAGGACTAACCATGTTGATTTTCTAGTGTTAAATTAGACAAGCACAATTTTCTACAAGTGGTAATTACTTCCAACGATATTACTTTAGTAAACTCTAGAACATCACTAAGTAATTACACTCAGAAAATTTCAACTACTTAGAAACTTTGTCCACTCACCCATAATTATTTTCTTCCTCACTACTAGGACATAAACCCTAAGAAAGATTAAAATGGGAAGCGAAAGGGATATTTACAGGTTTCAAATTATTCATCCTGAATCTTAGAAGTATCTTCTCCACATACTTCTGTTGTGAAATATAAAGCTTATCATTTTTATGTCTCTGTGTATTTCAATGGCTAAGATTTTTTTTTCTACTCCTAGATCCTTCATATCAAAAGTCCTAGCCATTTGAGTTGTTAACCTATTAATTTTACTCATACTTTTGATTCCAATGAGCATATAAAAAACATATAGTACCAACATAATAAATATTCCATTCTTGAAAGTTTTGAAGTAAACACAATGGTCATAATAACTTCTTTTAAAATTTTGGCTCATCATGTCAGGAATCAAAATTTTTGTACCATTGCCTAGGTGATTGCTTCAGGCCATACAATTATTTCTTGAGCCTACAAACTAATCTTCTTTTGCATTGCTGCACAAAACCCTCTGGTTGTTCCTTTTATATATCTCTTCATCCAAATCTCCATGTAAGAATGTTGTTTTAACACCTAATTTCTCTAACTCCAAATCAAACAAAGCAACTAGTGTCAGGACAATACAACTAGATACAAGATTAACAAATGGTGAAAAAATATCATAGAAATCTATACCTTCCATCTAAGAGTACCCCTTCACAACCAATCTGGCTTTATATATTTCAATTTTACCATAAATTCCTTTCTTCAATTTGTAGACCCACTTACATCCAACAACCTTTCTATATTTAGGAAGTTCTACTAGGTACCAAGTTTTGTTTTTCACATCCATCTCTTATTTCATTTCCATCTTCCATTTAGCATGATCAATATCATTAATTGCTTCCTAATAACAAGAAGGTTCCCCATCGTTGGTTATCAAAACAATGGATGAAACAAATTAATATATATCTTAGGAGGATTTCTTTCCCGTGTAGATCTTCTCAGTGTTGGTTGTGGAATTTCCTCACTCTCCTGAATATCTTCAACATCTACGCCTTATTTATCATAAAAATCTTCTTCTTTCTTCCTTGTGTCTGTAGATTGTTGGGTCTCCCATTGAATTTGTTGATTCTAATGGTACCTGTTCTTCTTTCACATTAAATTATACATTTCCTGATTTAATTTGAGGATCTATTCATTAAAAATTACATCTCTTCTAATGATTATTTTGTGGGAAGTAGGATCCCACAATCTATATTCCTTTGCTACATCATCATAACCAACAAAAATATATTTCTTTGATCTCAGATCTAACTTAGAACATTTTTTTTAGGGGTAAGAGCGTAAGCTTCAAAACTAAAAAAAATTAAATTTGAAAAATCATAGGGATGACTTGTCCATACGTCTTCAAGGCTTTTACAATCTATTTTAACTTAACGTGATCAATTTATCAAATAGAAAGCAGTTGACACTGCTTCTTCCCACAACTCTTGAAACAAACTAGCATTGTTGAGCATGCTCCTTTCTCTTTCTAGAAGTGTCTTTTTCATGTGTTCTACCACACCATTTATATGGGGAGTATATACATTGGTTTTATGTCTTATGATCCCAGCTTCTTTTCAACATTTTTCAAATTCTAACGAAGTAAACTATCCTTTGTTATCTGTTCTTAAACATTTGGTTGTTCTACCCACTCTCTTTTCTACCATAACTCTAAATTTTTTAAACATGTATTAAATACATCAACTTTTCTTTTCAAAACATAGACCCAGACCTTCCTAGAGAAATCATCTATAAATATCACAAAATAAGATGCTCCTCCAAAGGAAACTATAGGGAATTCCCCCCACACATATGAATTTACATAATCAAGAACACCTTTACTAACATGATTTCCAGCTTTAAACTTTGTCTACTTTGTTTTCCAAATGTACAATGTTTGTACAATTTCAAATTCAAAGATTTCATATTTGGAAGTAATTTGCAGTTAAACAATACATGTAGATGTTTTTCACTCATATGACCCAAACATTGATTTGATAGATGAGTGAATTCAGTTGTCTCCTCAGACGCAACCACAACTTCATTAACTTGAACACTTCCTTCCAGTCTCTAAAGGTTTTCTGTCTTTATCACCTTCATTACAACTAAAGCACCTTTGGATAGCTTGAAAACTCCACCTTGACCTATAAACTTATGACCACTAGAATCCAACACTCTTTAATTTAGGCACATGTTTAACATCAGTTAATGTCCTTATTATTCCATCAAATATTTTTATTTTGACACTTCCAACCCCAACAATATTACAAGATTATTATTACCCATGTTGAAGGAAAATCTCCCTGCGGACATGTAGATCTCCTCTTGAGAGCTAGACTCTTAACTCTTAAGATAGAAGACGCTTAACGTGGACACTGACTTCCTTTCAGATCTGTACAAACTAATGCATGAGGAGGAAGGAGAAAAGAGCTACCTTTTTACTGGCGTTTGTCCCTGCACGCTCCTAGTTGAGCTCCAATATTTCACTCCTCGATGATCCCTGTAGACAAACAACAGTACAACCACTTCCTACTCTATTGATATTAGCTTGAAAATAGATCTATCTATCAACGATAAGTTCATGTACAATTAAACAAAAACTAGAAAGAAACAGGCCAAGCATGTCATATTAATGAGAACAATGACAGAAGTAGCTTACAACCGTAGATGTGAATGCGACAGCTTCGTCAAGTCCCCTTTGTCTAAACCCTTGCTCGAAAGATCCACGATCCAGACGACAACAACTTCAATGATTACTCTCCTCCAATTCACTTTGTGTTTCCTATGAGATCATAGGTTTCATGCTTGCAATTCTTCCCCCTTTTCACCATGATAGAGCTTGCTTATATAGGTTCAGAGAGGCTTAACCTCTTGAGGTATCTTTAGGATAAGTTGAGGAATTCCCTCCTTAGATCAGGGAACTTCTCTTGAGATCAGGAATTTGAATGCAACTACCTTCCAAACTTGAAAGATCCTCCCCTTATCTTCCTCAATGGGCCAACTACTACCCAGATTAGACAACACTCCCTCAAAAGGGGCATCAGGGCACTATAGCACTCCCTAGGAGGCTCAAGGGGGAATCCAGTGCTCTAAAGATGGGTAGTGATCCTTCAGAGGGGTGATTTGTTATTATAATGCTACCCAACACCTTGTAGAGGATCGCCAACGCTCCTAAGGCTGATGTAGGGGAGCGCTCTCCTCTAAAACTCTAGTTTGAGAGCTCCTTTCAGGTGGCAAGAGATTCTTAACTTTAGTTAACCATCCTTCTTCCTCCAAATCAGGTGTCTGAGGTATTCTAAGTGTCCCTTTAGTGTCGTCATCATGGAAGTATGCTTGAACAACATTTGCGACACTTGTGAACAATATGCGACACTTGCGACAATTGTGAGGAGCATGCGACACTTGCGACACTCATCACAGCGAGTAATATTGATGTGTAACAGATTCCCCCCCAAAGTATGAAGTTAGAAGATGAGAACTGATAACTTAAATGATTTGTAGACTTTCAAGCAAGGGTATAGACTCGAAGAACCTGACGGAAGCTGCACACAAACATCCAACAAATATCATGACATGTTTCAAAACCCAAGGCAGACATACCTATGCTTGGGTGATCAAGACTTGCCAGATATGGCCGCCATAAAATACACTGCGGATCCATAATTGTATTGATAAAAAGGTATAGCCACCGAGGATACAATGTGGATCTATACTCTGATGACCTGGACTGATCATAGCCACGAAGAATACACAGTGGATCTACGAGATGACAAGACATAGCCACGACCAATACAAAGTGGATCTATGTAACAACGTATGTATCATTTGTCCAAGAGAAACTCCTTCGCAACTTGGGAAAAGCATATATCAAAGTGATCACTCAACCCAGGGTCTTCTTACTAATCCCAATGTGGTATGAATCTAACCATGTGAATAGATGTCCTGATGTCGAACATGGTAGAAACCACTTGATTACCGATCAATGGTGTAAACCATTAACAAGTGCAAGGGAGATCACCATTAATGTCAATGATTCCCAAGGTACCCTAGTACATTCCAACGAATGTGAATGGATGAGCTGGAGTCGAACATCCGTGGAATCATCCGATCAGAGGTCAATGATGTAAACCTACTGTCGAACGTGAGGAGGCCTGCCATTGAGGCATGCAAGTCCCAATGTACTAACTGGTTTCTAAGCCTAATTCCTGGATAATGTGTCGAGGTCGACAGGAATAGGCTCGTCGAAGGAGGGCCTTGATGTATCCCCCATCAACGACACGAAACAAACATAGAGATGTAATTGGTAGATCAAATGAACATGGACTGATACGGGTATTGAGACAAGATATTTGTGATGGCTGACTCTCGAGGCGGATACTTCCCTTGAAAACTGAGGTACAACAACAGAAACGTGACATGGACCAAAACTTGATGATGCAGTGGATGTTGTGACTTACGTCAGGTGACCCAAAGGAGTGAAAGAAACTCAAAGGATTGGCTCAATGCAGAGGTTCAACGGATTATGATGCATGCAAATGACAAAGTGTCGTGTTCAAGGGCGACTCTAAGAATTGCTTGGTAATGTTCTCAAGAGACTGCTTGGCTTGCTTCTTTCAAATTTTCCCCCATCCAGATAGACGATTACCTCTTTTTTATTTAATGAGCTCGAGGAGGATAACACATGCTCAATATAACTCACCTTCGGTAAGTTCCTCTTCCTTTGTTTAACGAACTGGAAGAAGTAAGGGTTTGATCCCATATGGGTCTGTCGATGTTTTGTTTAGCGAGTCCAAAGACAGAAAACTCGAAGGTTTTTCATGATTATAGTCTGGAGAAACACTTAAAAGAGAACTCTCTCAGTTCCTTTTTCATAAAGTAGTCTGACGAGACCGAAAAAAAGATAAACTATCACTCAACAGATGTTTTCTTCAAATACTTTAACGAGCGTGAAAAGAACAAGGTCGCTCGGTAATCTTTTCATGTTTAGAGAGTCTGAAAATGACTTGAAGATGACTCCAGGGGGGTTCCTTTTTCGTGTCTCCATGCGGGTCCGAAAAAGAGATAAAAGTCTACCTGGTGCATTCTCATATTTTCGAGCTTGAAAACGAACTAAGACTATGCTCATAGGTGTGACAAGGTAAACAAATGATCAGAACTGTTGGGAAACCTGTGATGTCAAAACTGCAATACAGAGGTTTAATGAAGCCATTATATTGTTAGAGAAATCCACAAATAACTATACCTTATAAAAAAATGGAAATTTATAAATAGTGATACAATGAAAATTTCATTTACCATTTCATTTTGCATAAGGATTTGTAGTAGTGGAGATTCTCACTTTGGAGGTGGATCTTGTTTTGCTTGATACCAGAGCTACGGTTGACCGTTTCTCTTGTAGTTCGAACCAGGTAGATCTTCATCTCCCCTTATTTCAATCACATAGTTTAATATTCATTTTCATAGCAGCATTTAATTTCAAAAAATGAAGCCTTAAGTCGCCCCAAAAAGATCAAATCGACCTCTATTAAAAATGATGGGAGTAAGACATTCTTTGTGCAAAATTTTTTTAGAAAGTGATAGCCAACATGCCAACGCCTTGACACTTGGGTGGATGGGTCGTTTTTGTCAAAGAACCCATAAGAAATTCTCACATATGCCCACGCAGCCATAATGGAAATCATTTTCATTTAAAAACGTTTTATTGTTGTGTGATGGATATTGAATGGCAAAGAGAGGGCATGATGATTATAAAAGAGAGTGTGGTCTTTTTAAACAATGTGGGCATTAGATTTCATGTTTTTAAATTGCTTTAAGAAATTGCTGAAAATTGCCGAAAAAGTGAAATAATGAAATTCTTTACTTTTTGTTTTGTAGGTGATTTCGGCGACCATGACCGAGTGGAAAGAACGAGAGCATGAGATGGATGACTTGGCTTCCTTGCAGAGTCCTTGCACGTGGGCTGCATTGAGAGCTTGTGGCTTATTGAAATTCTTCAAATTGCAAAAAATGAAGAAGGAGATTTTATTGCTTGAGCACATGATCAGCTTGTGGGATGTCACGGAGCAAGGGTTACAGATCGGAACACAGCTTCTAACCATCGAGTTGGAAGACGTATATTTCTTGACTGGCCTCTCGAAAAGAGGGGTCCCTATATCTTTTTCTGGGCAGAGGGTGCTTCCTGAGCAAGTGGGTGTGTATCTGGAACGTCATTGTGTCCCAGGAGCAAGACTGGTGGGGGGTAGAATCCATATCAAGGATATCCAAGAGTTACCCCTCCGGTCCATTTTGTTTTCCATCACGAGCGTGACGGGAAGTACTAGTGCACATCTGGCATCAAGCTCGCAGGTAGCTTATGGCGTACAGTGTTTGGAACTAACACTATTCAACTGGAGCGTAGGGTTTGTTCGGAATGTGAAGGAACAGGTTTCACGGTGTAGGATGGGGAAGAAATAGTTCGGATACAGCTCTTTCTTGGTCTCCTTTTTCTTAGAGCGCATCCCACAGATGCAGCCTCAGATAGCACTGGTAGTGCGACCGGTGGACAAACCATGGATGGAGAGGTGGACTAGTCTGTCTCCGAGGCTAGTAGCAGAGTCAGAGTTCTGTTTCACCGGTGACTTCTTCACTTGGCTGAGACGACAGTATCTCTGGATAGAAGACTTCCCGTATGCTGAGGTGGATTTTTGTGGGAGCATGGATTTGATTCTACTTGCGGGGGAAGATTGGGATGTGTCAGGTAAGAGACTGAGCAATACCTTGTCTAGTTTTTTTTTTTTAGTTTTTTTTTTTAGTTTTTTTATAAGTTTTTAATGTATATATATATATTTTTTGGGTATGTAGAAGAGTTTTTAATGGATGTATTGTTTTCAACATGCATAAAAGGGAGCAGTGCGCCCAACTGAGATACCGATACCAGGACATCGTGGGGGTGCTCCGGTTGCAGCGGATCCGGGAGTACCAGTGATAGGTCTCCGGGAGGTTGAAAGAAACCTTCAAGGCCTCACGATGGGCATTCCTCCTTTATGGAGGGGAGAAGTTCCTTTACATCTGCAGAGGCACACTGTGGGAGTGCCAGAGAATGTCAATTCTCTACTGAGACGCGTAGTGCGTGTAGTGATATGTTACTCTCAGCACAATGTAGTGCAGGGAGATTAGAGTCTCTCTGGTGATATTATTTTGTATAACTTGTCAGGCGATGTTGTATGGGTGTAAAGACCCCACATTTTTCTCTTCTAAATACTTTTTTGATGTAATCAAAAACATTTTTAGTCATGCTATGTATATATATAGTTCCGAGTTTTTACAGTGCCAAAGGATTTGTACATGATGATGCCTTTAATGTGATATGTTGTAACATCCCGCTCTGGCGCACTGACAAAAATTATTCTTTGAGGACACTTGCTCGCAAGTGATCTGGATTTTTATGATGATGAACCACTTAACCTTGATGATGATGCGTCATGATTGATGACATGATGTTTTACTATTGCTATATACAGATGCTATTGACTCAGTTTCATTGAG
>ML792713.1:401827-417627 GCA_009831015.1 Picea engelmannii | reverse complement strand
TGATTAAGGAGTAATTTAAGGAGTGATTTTGGGGGAGTGAGAGAATTGAGTCTTTTAATAATTAAAAAAGAAATTAATTTTGGAGAATCAGAGGCATGTGTGACACTTGGACGGCGGAGACTGTTAGAGGGTTAGTCATTAAATATTAATTAATTAATGATTTATGAATTAGGTCAGTCTCAAAATTCTATAAAAGGAGGGGAAAGGAAGGAAGAAAGGAGAAACGGTTAGCGTAACATTACGCTTCCGAATTGTGGCTTGACGGGTTGCTTGTGAGGAGTTGGGTATATCTCAGCTGTGTTTTGGAGTGGTAGCTCAGCCGTGGAGGCGAGCTGAGACGCTAGTCTATCTCTGGTTCTTGTGTGGCCCCTTTGCGGCTCGGGGGGCTAAGGGGGAAGCAGAGTACCCCTAGCGTTTGGCTGGGAGGTACCGGTGAGATTTCTTTGGTCGGCAAGCAGAAGCGGCACGGAGCGAGGGAAGCGGCACAGCTCGAGGGACGTCTCCGAAGCGGGCGAGTGGCAACGGTATTATTTTAATGATAAAGTAGAAAGCAGTTTTATATTCGGCAAAATTATTGTTATTGGTGATAATATGATGAGATTTGTTGGCATTATGGTTTGCAATTTCGTTCCGCAATGATATTGTAGAGTTTGTTTATATTCTGATCATGTGTCATCTTAGTTATGATGTCATGTGTTTTTGCATTGATATGAATTAGGTGATGTTGTTAATTTCTTATTTGTTAAAAAGAAAAAAGAAAAAAATTCCTAATGAACTTCGCTATTCATAGACATAACGAAGGGGTCGTTACATATGTTTTTAATTTACATGTGATGTACAATTTTGCTTTCCTTTATGAAATCTTATATATGGGCGAGATACTGATCCATGATGTAATTAGCTAACGAATCTGAAACACTGTTGAGTTCTCTTGGGATATGTTTGTATTCAATGTAATCAAACATTCATTCGAGATGACGAACTTGTAGATGGAGACGTAGCAGGATAGGATTACGAATAGCGTAGATTCGATTGAGTTGATAGACCACGAGTTGGGAGTCTAAGTAAAAAATGATATGAGAGATACCTAGGGAGGAGGCTTGGGTCAGAAGTCCGATGACAACATGATATTCTGCCATGTTATTAGTCGCTGGTCCTAAGCAAATACCTCCTGAACTCACCACCTCGTCAAATTGGTAAATGACCCATGCTGTCGAAGCAATGTTCTGGGTGTGTCGACTAGCGCCATCCGCAAACCCGACAAAGATAGGAAAGGAAGACGTCATCTGTGCATGAAAACACAAGGCACAGTATGAGTGGAAAAGGTAAAGACTCGAGCACACGAAAGAAATAGACACACCAAACTAAAATACAATAATGTACAAAGTACACATGCTGGGTGATCTAGGCATAGTACTTTTTAAGGTAAAGCCCGTTCCGGGGCTCTCCTAGGGAAATTCCATCTTAATCGACTAACTCGTAGGCACCTCTGTGTAGAACACGTTTCACAATGTAAGGGCCATGCCACAGAGGTTCTAACTTACCTGTCCCCAATTTGTCATGAGCCTGGTCATAAACGAGGACTAAGTCTCCTTCTGCAAAAGTCCGAGGATGGACGGATTTGTCGTATTGATTTTTAATCCGTTTCTGATGTGCCTCGTTAACGAGGGCGACATCACGACGTGTTTTGTCCAGTTTGGAAAAATATAAGAAACGTTCTTCCTCGGCAGAAGTATGGGGTAGGAGTTCTACTTTAAGTTTCAGAGATGGAATCTCCTACTCGATTGGTAAAACGACTTCGATGCCATATACTAATTGGAAAGGAGTAAATCTAGTTGCGGTTTTCACAGAAGTACGGTAAGCCCAGAGAGTGGAGAAAAGTTGTAGATGCCAGGATGTCTTATTTTCCCCTACCAGGCATTGAATCATGGTTTTAAGGACCTTGTTGATGGACTCAACTTGTCCGTTGGCCTGAGGATAATATGGAGATGAGTTTTCATGGCGAAAACCCAATTTGACATGCAATTCGCTCATCATTTGGTTCTTAAAGTGTGCACCGTGATCAATGACAATGGCGCGTGGTACACCAAAACGAGTTATGATGCGGTTAAAAAGAAATAGAGCTACGGTATGACCATCGTTTAAAAAGGTAGGCATAGCCCATTTGGTGAAGTAGTCGACGACAACGATTATATAGCCGTGCCACCCGGCTGAGGTAGGCTTACATTGCATAAAATCGATACCCCATTTGGAAAAGGGGCCGATGGCGATAATGGGGTGCAGCGTAGTAGGGTGGGTGCGTGTCTTGTTGTTAAAAACTTGGCAGGGTGGGCACTTTTTGACTACCTCGATGCAATCTTTGAAAATCGAAGGCCAAAAATAGCCGGCACGTAGGATTTTTTGGGCTGTGGCCATCCCAGAAAGGTGACCGCCACAGGAACCAAGGTGACAATCATTCAGAACGTGTTCAACCTCTTCGTGAATCAGACATCGTCGAAGGATAGTGTCAATACCACGACGATACAAGGTGTCTCCGATGATAAGATAACGGCGAGAATGGTGGCGAATACATCGACGTTCTTCACGGGAAATGTTAGGCTGAAAGCGTTGGGTTTGGAGGTAAAGGAGGATGTCTCCGTACCAAGGATCAGAGGTGCTGATGAGGAAGAGAGTTTCATCAGGGAGAGAATCTCTAGGTTCAATATCTTCATCAGCATGGGGGAGATCGCAGATGAGCTCCGCAAACACCAGGGACTTTTTGGCTTTGGACTTTGCATTCAAGATCAAATTCCTGAAGGATGACGATCCATTTAGAGTATTTTCCCCCAAGCACTTGACGTGTCAAGACGTGGTACATGGGGTTTGAGTCTGCAATCACCGTGGTGGTGCGTAGTAAGATGTAATGGCAGAATCTTTGGACAACGATAACGACTTCCAGAGCCAGTTTCTCTACATGTGAATATTGGAGTTCGGGTCCAGATAGAATCTTTCTCAGGTAATAGATCACATGTTCTTCACCATTAGGGTCCTCCTAGGCTAACACCATTGCAATAGTGGAAGTGGAGGCAGCTAAGTAAAGGATGTAGTCCTTTGTATAGTCTGGAGGATGCAATGAAGGTGCATGGGTCAAGGCATGCTTGAGAGCATCAAATGACCGTTGAGCGATGTCATCCCAGATGAAAGGGGTGTTTTTCTGCAGTAACCGCATGAATCCTTTAGTTATCTCAGCGTAAGTTACAAATGAAATGACGAAGGAAGTTTTCTTTTCCTTGCAAACTTTGGAGTTGGGTTAAATTAGTAGGTGGGGGTAAGGCCAGAATATCCTTAATCTTTAAGGAATCCACCCTAATCCCATCTTTAGAGACAATAAAACCGAGGAGTCGACAACAAAAATGCACTTTTGTGGGTTCAAACGGATATGGTAGAACCGACATCGAAGAAAAATAGTCCGTAAGTAATCAATGTGATCGGATCGATTGGATGAGTGGGTAGGTAAGTCATCGAGGTAAGGTTCTGCGATATGCTTGATATCGTGGAAAGTGTATGACATGGCCCGCTGGAAAGTAGCACCAGCATTTTTGAGACCAAAAGGTAGCTTTCGATAGGCGAAAGTTCCCCATGGGCAGATAAAGGCTGTCTTGTGTTGATCAACAGGTAAAATTTCAATCTGGTTATACCCAGAGAAGCCATCCATGAAAGAGAAGATTACGCTCCCAGCGCAATTATCGATGATTTGGTCGATGAAGGGTGTAGGGTAGTTGTCCTTTGGACAAGCTTTGTTGAGATCCTGATAGTCAACACAAACACGGATGGTCCCTTGTTTTTTGGCAACCGAAACAAGGTTGGAGACCCATTCTGTCAAAGGGACGGGATAGATAAAGCCAGATTTTAAAAGTTTCTCAGCTTCTGCCTTTATAGCTGCGACTTTCTTGGGATGAACCGGGCGGAGTTTCTGTCGAACGGGTTTTGCACCAGGGTAAGTTTTGATTTCATGCACGACAATCGAAGGGTCGATCCCTCACATTTCCTCGTAACTCCAAGTGAAGACATCGTGGAATTCTTTAAACAAAGCGGTGTAAGAGACCACTTCTTCAGGTGTGCAATTAGCACCAAGGTTAATGTTTTCCACAACACCTTCTTTAATCGAAATATCAATAATGATCGTAGTAGATATGTTACCCATATTCCCCTCAGAAAGAGTATCTTGTGTGAGGATGGGAGATTGCGGAGCATTGGTAACATTAGGAGGGAAGACATAGTGTATGTCTTGGTGAATTTCTTCCAAAGGCAGAAGAAAAGAGGATCGATGATGGTTATCATCCCAAGGTACGCCATCAATGCTAAGCATTTCCATTATAGATTCGTCGGAAGGGAAAATTTGGGAAATGTAATCGATGACAGATGATAGAGAATCCAACCATGAGGGCATTGAGTAGGCATCAGGTGCCAATAAATGTGGGTTTTCTGGAGAGGGAGAGGTGGACTCAATAGCTATGTATGCGGCCTCAACTGGGCTAAGTGGCATGGTGTCACCGAGCACATCAAATTCCATAGGACTAGGTACAATCCAAGGATCAGATGATTCCAAAGATTGATAAGGCATAGTCGAAATCATATTGACAATGGTGATATGATTTGCGGGGGGTGGAAGTGGTGTAGGCAAGGTACCCATAAGGCTAGAATATTTTAACAAGCCAACACCAACGCTTTCATACGTAACTGGGTGGTCTCCCAAAAAAGGAATGTTGTTGGTGACAGGGGCGCAAGCGTCGGGTGTACAGAAATCGAGTTGATCGATAGTGACAATTTTGCCTTGATGGAGAAATTGCACACATTGAAACACCGACGAAGCGATGGCAGTCATAGCATAGAACCAACTTCTTCCAAGTAGTAGGTTGTAATTGAGGGGGGCATCGAATACCTCGACGTCAACAGTAACAATTTTTCCGCCCAACTGAACGACTAAGGATTGTAACAGTCCGTGAGGGTGAAAACCTCGTCCATCGAAAGCGTGTAACATCATAGGGGATTTTTTAAGGGTAGGTGATTTTAAGACTTTCCAACAAGCTAGAGACATGACACAAGTAGAGGCTCCCTCATCCAAGATAGTTTGGTGGATTTTTTGATTGTGAACAACAACATCGATTTGAAAGGCTAGTTGGTGAGAGAGTCGGGGTTGATGATCATCCAGATTAAACATGAGGTTATTTGATGACTCAGGATCGAAAGTGTCGATGGCAGCTAAGAGCGTTCTATGTTGGCTGGGACAGTGTTGTAGAACTTCCAACGCAGACATAGCACACGGTGCTTGAGCCAAATCTTCAACGATGTTGTCGTTTTGGGCAGCCCGCGAACTAGGATTAAAGGTAGACTTCCGGATGGTGCTCTTAGGAGGGCGTAAAATGGAGTCAAACGAAGGTTTCTCAATCTGAAGTGGCCCGGATGGAGGGCTAGCAGACGAAGGACTAACGGAAGATGGTAATGGGTCTGATATGGAACCGTTAGTAGTCTTCGGCTTATCAGGTTTAATCTGTGTGTCATATGTCATAGTGCGAGTGGTCAGATTAACCCCGTTAAACATGTAAATGTGGGCACTTGTCAAGGCCTCATCATGGGGTTGGTTGGAACTGCCCCTTGGAGTGGGGGTTTGAGCAACCAAAGATTACTGCTGTGGAAAAGGCTAGGTGAGCACAGCGGGTTGTGAATTTCCTTTAAATATCTTGGCCACTTCATCGTGATGTGGACATTCTCAGGTGTAGTGATCATCACCACAAATGAGACATGGGAATTTCGGTTTTCATTGTGGTTGTTTTCTAGCAGCAGGGGTTTGAGGTTGATTTTTTGGTTGTTCATTGTTGTTGGTTTTCTTTGGTTTATTTCTTGCTTTCTTCTTTCCCCCAGCTTGTTGTGAAGGGGTTTATTGGACTACATTCACCTCAGAGACCTAAGTTTGAGGGGGGGTAGAAGAGGGTGCAGTCGAACTGGGAGCAGGTGTCGGAGTGGACCGCTGGATTGTTCTAGTCAACTGGGAAGTAGATTAGGTTTTGACAGAGCCAATAACTCCATCCACATGTGAGGTAGACGATGGTTTGGATGGATCATTAGTGGCACAGGTAGCATTTGGTATTAACTCATACATAGTACCAGATTGTGAATAAACCAAATCTAAGTACTGAGCTCGAGCAATAGCCTCTTCCTCGGTGACTACACCACCCATGGAAACATCACGAGCGATCTAGGGTAACAGTGATTTGGTGAACCATTCCGCTAATAATTGGTCAGGAATGACCACTTTGATTATCCTTCGTTGTTGTCTCCATTCATGAATATGATCATAGATATGTACAGAGGTTGTCTGACGAAGGGAGGTCAATAGTTCAGTACCCGTCTCGTATCGAATGGGTAGTTGGAAGTGTGTGAGGAAGGACATGGCGAGAGAGTTGAAATCATGAAAAGAAGCACGGGGTAGTTCAATGTACCATTTTGCTACGGAACCCGTAAGCATTCGTTGAAAAAGACGCAAATGTATAGAATCGTCCATGAGAGAGGTGGATGAACACCACAAATGGAAAGTCATCACATGGTTGTTTGGGTCTTCTCCGGACTTTCCATCGAATTTTGGAATATTAGAAGGAAGTTTAGCTGGAATAGCTGGCCAAACTGGAGAATGAAAAATAGGGTCATTCGTTAACCGAGACAAGTCTGGAAGGTCCAGAGTCGCTAAGAAAGGTAGTTGTCGGTTAACTTGTGGGTAATGCTAGTGTGGCATAGGGACACTAGTAGGGCCATACACTAGGTTATGCAGATAATTGTAACTAGTGGGCCCTCTTGTATAAGGTTGGTGTTGGCCAGGGTACACAGGATTTGAGGTGTTTTGGGAAGCATGTGTGAGCAGAGGATAACCGGATGGGTTTTGAGGATTGTAAGTTGGATTTGGCATTTGTCCGTAAGGAGGTTGTTGTGGAGCTTGATAATTGTGTCCCCCTGAGAACTGTGGATTTCCTGGAAAAAGGATGTTCCATGGATTAGGTGTGGTAGACACATTTTTTCCATATGGTTGATGGTAGGCTCCGGATTGAGGCTGCCCCCCGGCATGAGGGTGCCCTCCAAATGGAAATTGTCCTCCGGTGGGAGGATGCCCCCCAGCTTGAGGTAGAGTTCCCGGAATTTGAGAACCAGACGTAAATGACTGACCGGTACCACTGAACGGATTAAGACCACCAAGACTGATCCCTCCAGGTTGTTGTATAGGTATGGAACTTCCTAGTATAACTTGGGTAGTAGTGGCAGTGGAAGAATTCAATGATCTATACCCAAAAGGGAGTGATGATGAAGGTCTAGGTGTTATAGGTGTGTCAATTGCAGCTTGGATAACCACTACATTACCGGCAGGAATAGTCTGAACGTGAGGGACCATTGTAGAATGGGCCGTCTGGAGAGGAAAAGTAGACCTTGGGCCAACGGACGATGTGTTTAGACTGACGGATGGGGTGGCTTAAAAAGCAGTAGTACCGGTAAAATGGTTTAAAGGAACAGTGTAGGTGATAGGTGCGTCGACACCTATCCTTGCCCCATAAAGATCCCGCACCATGCACGGTGGACTTCGAACAATGTCTGCGGTCCAAAAGGGGTCATCGACTAAAGGGTTTGAATGAGATCCAGTCAGAATGTCAAAAGGATTGACGACGAAAAATTCACCGACTGAATTTAGTTGGAGAACACGTCACTCATATCCCTCCGGAATGCGGAAAGCTTCCGGAGACTCTGAAACAATTTGAAAATTCTCTAAAGGAGTGGGAACTTCTTCTTAGGAGGTTGTAGTGTCTTGAACCTCGCTCTGTTGAGGAGATTCCTCCATAGAATGAGGGGGTAAAGGGGTGTTCCCTTCCATATTTTCTGGAGGAAGTCCCTGTAGCCTCCGCAAACGGCGTGGAGGGTCAATGTTGGAAAAAAGAGTCGGCAGAAAAAATCTATGGCCAATTACCGAAAAGAAACAGCATACGCTAATAAAATCTAGGAGTCACAACCAAGCAAACAGGTCCTTCTCTCGATGACCATACTAGTTGGTGATGAAATCCAACGTCGTGTGATCAAGTCAAGAAGGGGCGGGGATATGGTGGAACAGTTACAATGGTGACCTGCTTAACGGACTTACGCCTTGGTGCAAGATTCCACGCAGTAATTGTGGCTTTACCCTCCAAGGAGCTCGAGTGAGTTTGACCAATGTCTGCTCCAGGTACAGTGAGACTTCCCTTCACTGTCACCTTGTGTAAGACCCTAAAGATTATGGCCACTAAGGTTACCAATTCGCAGTCATCCCCTGGGCGGGAACAATCGACAGTCCAATCCGAATGTACGGGCAGGGCATCTAGCCCGAAATCAACTTAAAAGGCTTCCACTCAACGTTGCAGGTATACCCTTTAAGCGATCCCCATAATACGATCTGACCACTACAATCAGTCAAACCACGGAGGGATAATCTTCGTAGCTTTCTCGAATGCGACCTCGTGCGTAACCCCTGTGTGAGAGGGGGATCACAGGGAGACTTATACGACAATTGGATTTGACTCTCCCTAGCTCAGGATGCTAATGTTTGTTTTGGCAACTTTGGAGAGTTATGCTCACAGCCTAATCCAAAGTACTAGTCCTAGTCTACTGTTGGTGGGGGATCCTAGAAAAGAAAATGTTCTAGATAGTTTTTAATTAGCGTTCATTTTATAGCTGTTCTTTACTCAAAAAGGGTGCATGGAAGTGAAACGGATGGAATGATGACTCAATCCCCAAAAAATGCATCAAATATGATAAGCAGTCATTTCAGTTCGATGAATATCTATTTAAGGGAGAGAGAGAGAGTTATTTTCACTAACAAGCACTAATAAGGAATGTCCTCAAACAAATTTTCTTCAATCAAATCCGATGTGGTGCTAAAACTTTTTGAAAATACCTTCTAATATGCAAAATCAATCATGAAGATGTCTCTTTATTGTTTGTATGTGAATAATGATTAGTTCAAAACAACACTTTTCCTACTAATTATCCTTTTGGATCAAGGAGACTCAGATGAACACAAGCAGGTTTCGTACAAACAATACACCCTCTTGTTGCAATAAAAAACAAGAAGTAAAAGAAAAGAAAAATCAAAGAAAAATCAAGAACTTCACACCAAAAGAAATGTTGAAGAACAATGACCTTAACTAAAACCAAATGAAGAGATTCGTAGACTTCTGATGTCCTTCACTAGAGTTTCTCGCTCAGTCAAAAAGGAGAGAACAAAAATGCATTGGTTTCAAACTCCAAACAGTAGAAAAACTCAACAATAATGAAGAAGGCTACAAAATCTAAATAGCAATGTATTTGTTCCTCAGCGGGAAGGATGTCAAAGTTGAACAGGAAGAAGTGTTGACTCACCGAGAGGCTCAGCAGGTGAAACACAGAGATTAGACCCTGAACAAGCAAATCTGGAAAGGTTTTTGGCCAAAAGAGGGTTGGCGCTCTGTTGTAAAGGGAAAGGAGCGTTATAGCGCTCTGTGTAAGGTACTCAGGGAGCAATGGCGCTCTGTTAACACAGCCACAAGGGCGCCAGGTTCAAAAAGCTCCTAAAAATGTCAATAAAAAACCAAAAATTGCAGTCTAGTCTCGTCAATCAAGCTGAGTGTGATGGCGTAGGGAGTCAATCAGCTCATGAAATCAATCAAAAAGGGGTGAACCAGGTCTGAAAACAATCAAGGGGTAAGACAAGGTCTATGAGGAGAAATCAAAACAAAAAGGTTTCGTTTTGAGACTCCCCAGTGGAGTCGCCAGTTTCTGTTGAAGGAAAATCTCCCTGCGGACAGGTAGATCTCCTCTTGAGAGCTAGTCTCTTAACTCTTAAGACAGAAGACGCTTAACGTGGACACTGACTTCCTTTAAGATCTGTACAAACTAATGCATGAGGAGGAAGGAGAGCAGAGGTACCTTTTTATTGGCGTTTGTCCCTGCACGCTCCGAGTTGAGCTTCAATCTTTCACTCCTTGATGATCCCTATAGACAAAAAACAGTACAACCACTTCCTACTCTATTGATATTAGCTCGAAAATAGATCTATCTATCAACGATAAGTTCATGTACAATTAAACACAAACTAGAAAGAAACAGGCCAAGCGTGTCATATTAATGAGAACAATGACAGAAGTAGCTTACAACCGTAGATGTGAATGCGACAGCTTCGTCAAGTCCCCTTTGTCTAAACCCTTGCTCGAAAGATCCACGATCCGAACGACAGCAGCTTCAATGATTACTCTCCTCGAGTTCACTGTGTGTTTCCTATGAGATCATAGGTTTCATGCTTGCAATTCTTCCCCCTTTTCACCATGATAGAGCCTACTTATATAGGTTCAGAGAGGCTTAACCTCTTGAGGTATCTTTAGGATAAGTTGAGGAATTCCCTCTTTAGATCAGGGACCTTCTCCTGAGATCAGGAATTCGAATGCAACTGCCTTCCAAACTTGAAAGATCCTCCCCTTATCTTCCTCAATGGGCCAACTACTGCCCAGATTAGACAGAGATCCCTCAAAAGGGGCATCAGGGCGCTATAGTGCTCCCTAGGAGGCTCAAGGGGGGTGCCAACGCTCTAAATATGGGTAGCGCTCCTTCAGAGGGGTGATTTGTTGTTATAACGCTCCCCAACACCTTGTAGAGGAGCGCCAGTGCTCCTAAGGCTGATGTAGGGGAGTGCTCTCCTCTAAAACTCTAGTTTGAGAGCTCCTTTCAGGTGGCAAGAGATTCTTGACTTCAGTTAACCATCCTTCTTCCTCCAAATCAGGTGTCTGAGGTATTCTAAGTGTCCCTTTAGTGTCGTTATCATGGCAGTATGCTTGAACAACATTTACGATACTTGTGAACAATATGCGATACTTGTGACAGTTGTGAGGAGCATGCGACACTTGCGACACTCATCACAACGAGTAATATTGATGTGTAAAAACCCATAAGAACAACTCCACCATCATCTACTTGATAAGAAGTAAACCAAATTCTATGTGAGAAAATATGGTGTGAAGCACCATAGTCTAAAAGCCATCCTCCATAGTATTCATAGACATTATTAATAGACAAGACTTCATCAATCGTACCTAGACCTGATTCAACCAGATTTACCTATGTTTTGATGTCTTCCTTGGATTCCTGTCTTTTCCAACAATCCTTCTTGAGGTTTCCTATCTTGTTGCAGTACCAACATTTAAGCTTTCTCTTCTTTCCTTTCGACTTTGATCTGGATGTACCTCTCTACTTCTCTCCCTTTTCTCTGGACCGACCTCTAGAAACTGTTACTTCTGGTGTGGAGGTTTGAATACTTGATTTCCTCCACACGTCCTTAGACAAAAAAGCTCCAACCACAATATCAAATTCAAGATTCTCAGTTGTACTAAAACTAATGGAAGTGACTAGATGGTCCCAGGATTCAGGAAATGGACATAACAATGTTACCTCCTTATCTTCGTCATCGGGTTTAACATCCATAATATTTAACTAGAAAATAAGAGTATTAAACACATTCAGATGATTAGCAATTTTTGTACCTTCTTTCATTTTTAAGTTGTATAACTTCCTCTTCAGATAGATCTGATTCATCAAGGACTTTTTCATATAAATATTTTCCATCCTGCTCCATAAGCCTGTTGTCGATTCTTCTCCAATGATGTTAAACAAGACACCATTAGAAAGACATAAATGAATTGTACTGTGAGATTTTGCATCGAGGTCTTCCCACTCTTCATCGGTCATAGAAGTAGTTTTAATCCTCTTTTTGTTTAATTCCTTATGCAACCCTTGTTTTACTATCAAGTCTCACATTTTAAGTTTCAACAATTCAAAGTTGATTTTTCCATTAATTTTTTCAACCTCGAATTTAGCATCTATCATCTTTTCCATTAATTCTATCCAAAGGATCTCTTTAATAAAAAAAATGTTTTGACCCACTTCATCTTAATGAATTATTCTCTTTTAGATTCTTCACAAGAAAAAATTTCAATTTTTTTTTTTCAAAAAACAAAATTCGATTTTTTTTTTTAAATAAGATCCCAAGAAACATTGGTATCTCTACCAAAACTCTTGCTTAGTTCAACTACCTCCAGCATGATATTTTGCAACCTTCAACTCACGACCTGCTCTACTCTCCTTTGCACAACTTCTACTTGGCACAACAAAACCCATCGACCCTTCACCTCACTCTTCTTCAAACAATCATATTTTTTTAGAACACGATGGATTGATGAACCCTTGCATGTACCAGAAGACTGAGGGATGGCTTAATCAAATCTTTGCGTGGACATAAATCACACTAGAAAACCTTCTTTTCACTATGCAGATTGCACCAAAAAACCCTCGTTGACTTGGTTTCTCTTTCTTATACGTGGAAGTCAAATAGAAAACCCTTTTCTCTATGCATATTTGGATTGGTTTCTATTTCCTCTTCGCGAAAGTTAACTAAAATTTGAAAGATAGTTGGAATTGCAGATTTGCGTTGTTGAAATTGTATAATTCTAAAGGCTTTTAAGGGCGCTAAATCTATTTATACTTTCAAAAATGCATTTTAAACAATGTAAGATTGTGATTTCACCAACAATTATGACATTATATTTATCCATCTCCCATCTTTGAGAATAAGAACACTATCCACTCTTTCGGAATAATAACTCCACTATCAACTAACTATTGGTAAGTGTTAAACAATTTGTCGGGTTGTATTGAATGCTATAGGGTGTAGGTTGTTCATACCTTGCTTTACTTGAAGTGTCTTATTTTTTTCCCTATTTATCTCTTTTTCTCATCACTAAAAACATTTAATGTTGCTTAAAGTTCCTATGCCACATTCAATGTGGTATTATGAGATTCTTTGACCTTGCACTACTTAAAATGATTTATTCTCACATATACCTCTTTCTCTCATCAAAATAAATGTCCACAATCATCCCATCTATTTGCAAATGTATTAGAAGGGATAAGAAGCCCATCAATTTCCAAATCACTTTCAACTTTCAAATCACTTTGCAAAGATGGAGGTCTCAACCAGGGTGTTGGAATTAATGCTTACATTAATGTAATCAGTTACATTCTATAAGTGATGAATCAATTTGAGTAGCTCTTACATATGGTTGGGATATTCTCTCAACCTCTCTACCTAAACTAGGAATAAGTTAGATCTGATAACAGTGAAGTCTATTTAATAGAGTCACAACCTATTATATGCATGTCAATTTTATTCATAATTTCCTATTTGTGGCATCTATGTGTATACGTGATCCCACACTTTTGTTTTTCTTCTTCAAAACCTCATATTGTTATCATGGTGTTAGAGAAGGTTCGTATACAATCATCTTCACGTCGATGATAGAGAGCTGCCAATGAGTAT
Source organism: Picea engelmannii (assembly GCA_009831015.1). Taxonomy (NCBI): domain Eukaryota; kingdom Viridiplantae; phylum Streptophyta; class Pinopsida; order Pinales; family Pinaceae; genus Picea; species Picea engelmannii. The sequence goes on along the minus strand of ML792713.1, from coordinate 404,237 downwards.
GTGAAGCCATGTGTAGGACCTTTTGTTCTTTTCCCTCAGATTTAGATCTTCACTTGTAAACGAGATCGGGCCTGGTTAATTTAATCTAGCGCACTCTCACTTGCAAATCCACATATCCTTCTCTATAGAAAGTTCATCCTCCCTCTTAGATCATGGCATAATATTTCAAGGATCTTGAGTAATTCGATTCCAACGGAAACAAATTCATCTTCAAAGAAGAAGAGGAGGCACATCAGAATAATAACAACAACATAATAACACCTTTGTCCAAAGTCAAAGTCTTACAAAGGTATTTTGTGTTTGGTATCGAAGAAGTTTAGATACAAAACTTTTTTTTTCGAACATGGATTTCACACTTTTAGAAAAAATCATTGGCCTCAATTTCCACACATAGTAGGTAAAAATACATGTATTTTGTGTTTGGTATCGAAGAAGTTTAGATACAAAACCTTTTTTTTTTTACCATAGATTTCACACTTTTAGAAAAAATCATTGACCTCAATTTCCACACATGGTAGGTAAAAATACAATTGCAGTTGATGAATAAAATTTATGGGATATAGATGTCAAACAATAGGTTTAAGTGGAAAAGTAGAAACGACAAAGCCAATTCCATTATTGGTCTTGCTCTCTTAGACTAACAATTATATCATATTGTCATGGAAAATCATTTAAAAAAATATAAAAAAACTTAAGTAAGATATTCAGTGCAAACTTTGTGAATGTAAAATTTTCACTAAAATTGCAACCTATGACTCCTATGTCTAATCATAATAATAACTTTAAGTCACTTATAAGACATTACTTATAAGACATTTAAGAGAGTTTGGTGTCGAGATAGAAAAGGGATTTAACAAAAATAATTTTGTTAAATAGTCTTCTTAAGGATATTGTTTTTACTTTAAATCAAATGTATACACAAACATTGGATGAGATGATACCATCACTTTTGGTGGAGGAAAAGATGCTGAATGAGGGGATTGAATTTTATTACTTTAAAAAATTAGGATTGAATTTTATTACTTTAAAAAATTAGGTCATACAGTGGTTAATTGCAAAATTCATGCCCATGACCTTCTGGTATACCAGTTGTTAATTGCAAAATTCATGTCAATGATCTTTTGATCTTTTGTTAATTGCAAAATTCATGTCAATTTATATGATAAGAAAGTATAATGATCTATTTTTGCCAATTTTTTTTGATATCCACATTTTTTTTTTCTTATCACATCTGATTCGAATTCAAATTTGATAACTATGATTTCTGATTTATGATTTAGAAGAGTTGGAGCCCGGATGTCACTTTGTACCGCACAACCAATATTGTATTCCCTGCCACTTTGCCATACAATGAGACACGCATTCAATCTCTTGCCTGCACCAATGCCAGCGATTTTTTAATATTCCATCATATTTATTCTTTACAAAGTAGCTAGTGGCACAGTAATTATGAAATCGTCGGTTAGTCTTAAAATTATGCCATTTCAAGGACCACGATGATCTTATTTATTCTTTACAAAGCAGCTATGATAGTGGCATAGTAATTATGAGATGGTCGGTCAGTCTGGTCCATCTAACAACGTCCATCTGGTTCACGTGTATGTACCGACTAAATGCAGCATTTATATCACCAAAATGATTACCAAAAAAGGAAGGCTGGCATGCCTAAGATGCTTTTGTAACAATAATGATTGTGTATTTTTATTTTTGTTTATATAATAATTTGGGAGTAAGCTGAGTTACGAGTAAATAGAGTTTTTTTTCAGGTAAAAAATGGCATGAATTAGGTCATATTTTTAGGAGTAGTTTGAGTTTCGCATGAATCAAAGTTTTATGTATTTTAGAAATTTATTAGAAGAATTTTGCTTCATTTTAAACCAATCCATATACTCAAAAAATAGATCAGAATTTTGAATTGATCTGAAATTTAAAACTTGCTCCCAAATTAACCACTCCAATAATTTATACCTTTATGCAGAATTTCTCTACAAATTCTTTCAATCATTCAATCTAAACCCAATTGATTTATAATTATTACAAAATCATCATCATTACAAACACGTTAACAACCTTAAAAAATTAGAATTGTGATTAATATAGAATATCTGCTTTCACAACGTTAAAAAATTAAAAATGGCTCTCTTCTGCTCCTTTCAATTCTCATTATCTTTGATGCTTATACTTGCAATCATCCTATATAATTATCACATCCTTTAAAATACACATTGAATATAAAAAATCAAAGAATCAAATTAAAATTATGTGGAAACAATGATGCCAGTTGGTTGCTGGGTTGGTGCGATCTGCTCTGGTCTGACAGTATAGCATCTGCTCAGAAGCATCTTGACCACCGTCCTCTTACTCTGTTGCCTCTGCAGGGACGAGCTGCTATGCAACTTCTCCTTGTTTT
>ML792713.1:383888-398696 GCA_009831015.1 Picea engelmannii | reverse complement strand
GTCTCATATGTACAAATTGCTACACACAGTACCGCGGTCCGCCATGGATTTGAAAGGGTGGATGGGGACTAAACCTACACCGTACCACGTTCACTACCCGACGAGGGGCGAGTAATTTGTTTTTTCTTTTTCTTTTCTGGATGTTTTTGAATGTTTGGGTGATTGCAGGAATCGATTCGTTGTCGATCGATATGAAGGAGAGGACGCTGACGGTGATCGGAGATGCGGATCCTGTAGGTGTGGCCAATATGCTGAGAACGAAATTCAGGTGCGCTAAATTGCTCTCCGCCGGGCCCGTGCCGTCTGCTCCAGCTAAAAAGAAGGAAGAAGAGAAAAAGGAAGAAAAGAAAGATGAGAAGAAAGGAGAGAAAAAGGAAGAGAAGAAAGGCGAGAAAAAAGAAGAGAAGAAGGAAAATCCTGATGGTAAAAAAGCATTAATGGCGCCACAGCCGATGTGGTATTCAGTGTGCGAGGCGCAATGCTATCCTCCAAGCCCAGATTGTTCAGACAGACCAGAGATACTGTGGCCGCGATACCAAAATCCCCATGCCCCCAATGAGGTTACTTATGTCTGGAACGAAGAGAAACAGGATCCCTGCACAACCATGTAGGGGATTTCTTTATTGATAAAATTAGAATTCTAGGTTTCTCTGTTGGTATATATCAGTAGTATATTTGGGTAGTTACTGTTGCCTGGAAATTGGACCGGCATGGAGATGCAGATCTGCTACTGCCACTGTGTGTCCTGATTTATATTGACAAAAAAAGACAGATATCTGTCTTCCCCCAATTGTTATTGATTCATATTTAGCAGAAAGGAAAATTTCTTTGTAAACACTGTTCTTATTTATTGATTGATGTTGGTCACTACCGAATAAATTGAGACTTTTTTAGTGTGAGAACAATGAATTTCTTCTACTTTTTCTGTATGGATTGGTTTTCTATCAATTCATAAGAACGTTAGGCACAAACATGTCAACAGGCGAGCGTTGAAGATCACTAAGTCTTGGTGGAACCTCCGAAAAGTCGTAATTTGGTGAAACACCCTTTAAACATCTGAGCAAAAGTAAGTTTTATATTATGTATTGCAGGCGTTGAGTCCAGGGATCATTTCCCTGGATTATGAATAAAATGTGGAAGATAGTTTCACATCCATCCATATGTGAAGGCTGCTTATTCATTTGTGGATTTTAAAGTTCTCTATTTGTTTTATATAGAGAAGAATTTGGTCTTGTGGACATGTTCACCTCAACTACAGAATAGTTGCAAGGGTATATAGTCTTAGGTAGCAGGGCATTAATTCCATTTTATTGGATCTGAATAAGTAAGTTATGTTTTTTTGGATTTTCAAGTAGTTGGCCAGTGTGGGGTTTTGTCTTCATTTGATTACTTGTTCAAATAAAATAATTGCATACTTGTTCAAATAAAATAATTGCAGGGTACATAGTCTCACTTAGTAGGGTATTAATTCTATTTCATTGGATCGGAATAAGTAAGATAAGTTTTTTTTTGGTAGTTGATCAGTGTGGAGTTTTGTCTCCATCTGATTACTGGTTCAAATAGAATAGTTGCAAGGGTACATAGTCTCAGGTAGTAGGGCATTAGTTCCATTTCATTGGATCTGAATAAGTAACTTATGGTTTTGTCTCCATCTCTGATTACTGGTCCAAATAGAATAGTTGCAAGGGTACATAGTCTCAGGTAGTAGGGCATTAGTTCCATTTCATTATCTGAATAAGTAACTTATGTTTTTTTGGTTTTTTAGGTAGTTAATCAGTGCTGGTTCAAATAGAATAGTTGCAAGGGTACATAGTCTCAGGTAGTAGGGCATTAGTTCCATTTCATTGGATCTGAATAAGTAACCTATGTTTTTTTGGTTTTTTTAGTAGTTAATCAGTGCGGGGTTTTGTGTTCATCTGATTATTCGTTCAAAACTTGTGGACACCTAAAACTAAGTAATGAGCAGTTAGTCAGTATAGGGTTTAATTCCATCTAATTATTAGTTAAAAACCTATGAACACCTTAATCTAAATCATAGTGGTCATATGACTAAAAAGAAAAAACACAAAAAAATCATTATGGCCAATCATTTCATGATGAAAAAAAACTCAAAATTGTCATTATTGAGTTGATTTGAGCAGCACATGGTATATGCATTATCGAATATATGGGCACAGATCTTCAATGGCGTACATGTTACTACAATATTGCAGTAAATGTTGAATAACTCAATACATATTGATTGCTTAAAATCAACTTCAAAGAATTAAAAATATTATAATCACTGTAGCATCGTCATGGCGGTCCCGGCTAAGTAATGTCTGAATGAAGATAAGTTACAGGAGTCCGGCAATTATTATAGCAAATTCTCATCCTATAGCAAATTCTCTCTTTAATAGAGGTGGAATTTTCCTTGAAATTTGTATAATTTCATTGTCTTCTGATTATGATAAAATTGTAGCTTTTCAATTTGAAAATAAAAGCTGCCTGAATTTAGAATTGGAGCTTTTCAATTTGAAAATAAAAGCTGCACGAATTTCCATTCATTATTGGACTTTTTTATAATAATGATATAAAATTATAAATAACATATTATAGTTGAAGTTAAGTACAGTCAATTAGCTTGAATGAATGAACGTTGTAGTTATATTATTAATATTTTTGATATTAATGCACCTCTCTCTAAACATCCATAAGGATTTTTTCCATAGAGTTTTCAAGTCCTCCAAGGATTTTTTCCATAAAGTTTTCCCTGGAGATTTCTTTGAAAAATAATGTTGTTGAGATCGAAATCATGGTACATGTTTTTACATATAAGTTAGATATTTTATACTTCTACTAGTGTGCATATGTCACGACAAATCTTTTGGAACTAAAGACAAGGCTCGATATTTAATATATTTGTTAAAATATTTCATTGTTCTACCAGTGGACAAAAATGTTTACATCACGGTCGATGTGTTTGAAATTTAGATCTCACATGTAAATTTCATATATTGGTTAATTATCCACATGCTTCCCATGTGGACATAAATGTTTAAATTCATATAATCTATTATATACAAGTGAAAATTAAGTATTTAATATTTTGTTCAGTGAAAAATAAGTATATAATACTTTGTTAAATAGTTAAGTATTTTTATTTAAAAATGTTAATGTTTAATACTTTGTTCAATAGTTAAGTATTTTTATTTAAAAATGTTAATGTTGTCATATGTTTTTAAATGTTAGTATTCATTACAACCATTATAGTTATATGTTTTTAAATGCTTGTACTCATTACAACTATTATATCAACAATATAGATGTAGTTTAAATGTTTTAAGTTTTTATTTTTTGGGGGTATTTTTTTCTATGGGTTTTGTTACTTTAGTAAATTGTTAGTAGATTGGGTTGGGTTTGTTGAGCTGTTGAGATATTCTCTCAACCTCTCTCTCCAAATATGGAATCGGTTGGATCTGAATCTAGCTATATATTTACCTATGTATGTGTGTAAGAGTGCAGTAATACAATCAATTATTGTGTGAATTATTTGCAATGGACGCTCTTCCAATTTCTCATATGGTATCAGAGCCTAGCTGGGCTTAATCCCTCACGGGAGTGCCCAGGAAGATGAAATAGTTTGGGAGACAATTCTCTGTACATAAGTAGCGTAGTAGAGTGTTAAATTTCTTAATTTTCTGTGTGTTGCATAAGACTCTATAGGGATTGTGCAGTTGTTAATTGCTTACCGCAGCCATTGTCTGGGTTTGTGACTGTTATAGCTGGTAGAGCCACCGGTTAAGGCGTGAAGCTGTGCAGGCGTGAAGATGGTAGAGTTGTTGAAGAGTTTGAAAAGGGTGCACGAGAGAAGAAGCCACCATTGGTTGACCTGTGCGTCAAAAGGAACAGAAGCTGGTATCTGTCCCTGCCAATTAGTTGTTCCGCTCACTGCGCACATCTACTTCGCCGGGATCTGTCATCAACGATCTTTGCGCCATAGCCAGGAAGAACGCTAGATCATGGTCTTATGCGCTATGTGTAAGAAAGAAATATTGATTGGACATTGTTTTAATCATTGCAGTCAAACAAAATATGGTTGATTTCCAGCCAATATTTTGGCTCAGCAAATCCCGTGAAGGTTATTAAGCATTCGCCAAATCTGGTGACGAGTTGCCTACTTGGAGAAAACCACTGTGCAGAATTCCGTGAGCCCTCACGAGGAACATATGCATTGACAGTGTGCTCATAATTCAGAACTATCGTTGGCAACCATATATCAGTTTAGTGTGGCAAAAAACATTAAGAAGAAGTTGGTTAGCTATACCAGCTATTGTGTGTAGTTTTCATATTTGTTTATGTATTTATAAGAATTGTAATGCAGAACCAAATATAGAGTAGAACGATGTAATTCAACCTTGTAGTTCTTGCGTGTTCTTCGGTGCCACAAGATCAAGTTACTAGTTTGATTATGTCAAGTATGTTATAAGTTGTAGACTCTTGTTGTACTTCGGTTCTCCAAGATCGACAATTATAGGTTACATTTACCTAGTGAGTTTAAAGTTTTGTGTGTAAGTGTTTATGTAAAAATAAGAACTTTTATTTTGATGCAAGATGGTAGCCCCAGTGTCAAGTACATTGTTTTTATTGGAAGTCACCTTGTGTAAAGAATGTTGAGGACATTCCGTATCCAAAATTTTCTTCTAGATACTGAAGGATAGCCGAAAGAAAAAATACGACAGATGAAGGCAAGTTCATAGAATGCATCAATAATTGCCAACTTTTATCATGGAAGCTCCGATGAGCCAAGTTGTCAAATTGTCCAGTATACAAGTGCAAGAAAGATGGTCAGAGACATTTTGACTTTAAATGTGTCGATGGAAAGCTCGAAGAAGAGGAAGAAGAAAGAGCGGAAGCCGTGTGATTGCAGCGTGAGTTTCAGTGCTGAGGAAGACCAGATCAGACAGACAGATGAAAGTTCTAGTGTTGTAATCTTTTGTGTTGTATTGTAATTTGTAAAGTAAGCATTAAGGGAGGGTGTTAGAATAAGCTTACTTTAGTAAATTGTTAGTAGATTTGGTTGGGTTTGTTGAGATGTTGAGATATTCTCTCAACCTCTCTCTCCAAATATGGAATCGGTTGGATTTGAATCCAACTATATATTTACCTATGTATGTGTGTAAGAGTGCAGTAATACAATCAATTATTGTGTGAATTATTTGCAATGGACGCTCTTCCAATTTCTCATACTTGATACTTTAAAATTTACATCATTATGAATCTGAAATTGTTAATCCCAAGTCTCAATGGAATTTTTTTATTATTACCTCTTTCAATGGGTATAATATGAATAGTATGAGAGAATAATTCATCCCATGGAACTCCCACATAGTTATCAATCTTACTAAAACATATGTGGGAGGTTCATGAGTGAATTTTTTTGGATTATACACAATATGTTCAACTACCCAAGGGCACCATTGGCAAGTCCTGCATTAGTCCATAAGTTTGAAGTAAGCATAACCCTAGCTCCAATAGAAATGAGAAGCTCATAGTACATTGTTTTCTCATCTGCTTCCATGGAGTAGTTACTACTTACTCTTGTAACAATGCTTCCATGGAGTAGTTACTACTTACTCTTATAACAACACTTCATGCAATAGGGCGATTTAGTGATATCAAACAACAATTATTGTGATTATGGAAATCATCATTTGTTACAAGCAAATGTATAGCCTTATCAAATGACTCTTTTGTGAAACCATCCATATTGGTATATGTACATGTCATTAGTAATCTCCTATATTCTACAATAGGAATTGCATCTCTAACATTCATTCATTAGAATTGTATCAAGAGCTATGTAACAACTGTGAACAAATTCCATTTTTCTCTTGCATGAACTTAACATGCACATGCAAGTCTATCTAGAATAAGAAGTAGTTGTCCCAAATTACCTACCAATACAATTTATCTACCACCAAAAGGAACAATAGAATACACCTACTTCATTATGTTAAATCATTTTTCATTGTATCAACACTTAAATCAATGCATATTGATTTGCATTATGTCATTATTAAATCAATGCAACTAATTGCTCTAAATCATTTATCATTGTATCATCACTAAAATCTGCATAGCATGGTTTTTCATTATATCATCATTGAAATCAATGAAACTAATAACTCCAAATCATTTATCATTGTATCATTACTAAAATCAATGCATCTCATTGTTTTTCATTATGTCATTATTGAATCAATGCAACTAATTTTTTAAAATAATTTTTCATTGTACAATGTCTAAAATAAATGCACCCTATTGTTTTGTGTTATATCATATTAGTGAAATCATTTCAACTCCCTTATTTCTCTACACCATTTTTTTATTATTATCGTAAATCAAATCAATATGTCATATTCTTTTGTGTTATATCATATTAGTGAAATCATTTCAAATCCCTTATTTCTCTACACCATTTTTTTATTATTATCGTAAATCAAATCAATATGTCCTATTGTTTTGTGTTATATCATTACTGAAATCAATGCAGGTACTCAATGATTGATATTGCATTCTTTCTTAGTTTCCATGGGTGGAACATATCAATAGTATAAAATTCGGCATACTTAATTTTGAAACATTCTTTATTTTGATACTCATATTAAGGCGAAACAACTGCTAATTATACATGTCACATTTTAGGACTATTTATACAAATTGTGAAAATTAAATAATGCTTCACTGCCAAGCATTATTGAAATTCTCCAACTAATGTGGGCACACACACACGCACACATTTAAATGGGAATGCCATTTTCTGATTCACTTATTGTTTAATATTTAACTATTTTTAATCAAAATTATTTTTGAAGAGATACTTGTTAACAAAATTGAATACAATTTTGTTAAATATTTAGAGATTTGGTAATAATTAATTGTATGTTTTTAAAGACTGATTTTGAATTAGATTTCCTTTGAGTGGTTTAGTTTTTTTCCCTTATTTTTTTTATAAAAATAGAGCAATCCATAGTAATTGATTCCTATATATAATCATTCTTTAGGGTGAAAAATATTACTTAATTTTGTTTGCATGTTAAATGAAACATAATTTAAAATATGGTATATACATCATGGCTATGAACTATAGATATATATGGATAAATTTTGTCACGTTTCAATGAAATTAAATATGCAAATTGAGAATTATAATATATAAATAAATCTTGCCAGGTTTAAATAATATTAAATATATAAATCCTCAAATGGGGTGTTAGTTTAGGCTTAATGAGTGTCCACGTGAAAATTGAACTCTCTTCCACCCGACAGTCCCATTCCCCAGGCGGATGTGTGGTCGATTACAATATCATCTCTTCCACCATGCGGTTAATGGCGATCAATTATTTGAAGTGTGAGGTGTTGGATCAAGGTACATGTGATGAGACATACTGTAACTCTCAAAGAAATGAAATAGTTAAGATGCAAATGTTGTATCTATGGTTTGACTTCTCCAAGATGACGATGATGATGTATGACGAGCAACTATTTATTATGGTTTCTGCATGAATGCATGATGCCCAGAGAGTAAGTTGTTGGTTTGAGGTAAGATTATCGTCCCCCCTGAGTTGAATTGTGAGCTTCCTTCCTCTCACAATGCCTCACGTACGGGAGAGAGGGTGATTTCACAGGGACAAGGGTTCTTACTGACAAAGGAGCACCCAACAAGATAGAATGGCACCATCATTAGGTGATTATGGGAAGGAGACAGGTCTTCAATCAAATCAGAATGATACCTTGCATGATGATTGACATTCTCAATCGAGGGGGTTTGACATGTAGGAAGTTCTGAGAGACGTTTTCTCCTGGGGTTGTTGGATCGAATGCAAAGAGGATGGTGTTGTCTCTAAAGATGAAAGCCTCTAGCTGAACATCCTTAGTAGTCACCTAGACATGGCCCCTCCTATGAAAAATATAGCTCAATATGAAAAGACTGAGACATTGAAGAAATACTTCCCTTCTTCTTTGAACGTGAATCTAGCGTATGGACGAACACCATCACACCACGACAAAGAATTGTCACCTAGAGGGTGCTTATATAGATTTATCATTGAGGTAAGAAGTGAGGTTGCATATTTGAAGTAAAGAATGGAGTAGTTGGACCACATGGTTAATTTGTTGTTGGCTCTTTGTTCTCATCGTGAACAACCTTGACTTGTTGAGGAGATGGAAGCCCGGGTAGGTGCCAACCTATATATGCCTATTCCTCTGCGGTCACATCACCTGGATAGCTAGTCTAAAGATAAGAATCCTCACAAAGTCCCCTAAATAGTCATCATTTTCAAGATGGCTCCTCTACTCAACTTTGTCTGTCTGGTTTCAATTTTTCTTCTTATTTGGATGTTTTATATTTTGCTTATAGTTTGCTACAATTCTTGCGCAATAACAAAACATATACAGTGTTTTGGCTCCTCGGAGTAGGATTATTTTTTGACATGGAATTGGGCTTGGGTTAGTTTCCAATATTGGATACCTAGACCCGAGAATACTGCACCTATAAATGTTATGTTTCTTAGAAGGTAATTCCAATTTCCTTCTTATAAACAAAAAAATATTAAATATATAAAACTTGGAAATTATAACAAGTAAATTTATACAATATTCAATCTTTTTTTAATGACATTGAATATGCAATTTAGAAATTTCTAATATGTGATCTACATTTCCTTGCTACACATGATAAGAGTAGAATAGTTGTTAACTTGCAATGAAATCTCATCATGGTTATAACAAACTTATTCACAACACACATGAAAAGGTTAGGGTATTTATTTGCTTACAATATAATCTTATCATAAAAATATTTCACTACATTGGTGTTCTCCTTGGTTGTAGGGTCATTGGCAACATGTTCTCCATAAAAAAGAGTGATTCATCCTACTTTATATTTCATTTATTCATTAATTGGTGTCATAAAAATATGAAATATATGTGGTTATGTGGTATAGATTTTAAGCAAAGTAAGAGATCTAACTCCCACAATATGGTACAATATTATATATAACAACAATAATTATTAGTAGCCACATAACCATTTAAACATACCTCCCACAATCAAACCAATAAACTATCCATTAAACTTTCGATAGAATCGAGCTCTAGTCCTCTCTATAATTTGAAATCTATTTAAGTTGAATGTCACGTCACATTATTCTATTCTTCTTGTTATCTCTGGCCACTGCTAATTCAATGCCAAAGATATATATATATATATATATATATATGTTGTGAATTATGCATGATAAATATGGAGGACCATAATTTCTGCTACTCCTTTTGGTGTCGACGTAATAAATAATGGATCTGTCTGCATAGGAGTATGTGTGTGTGTGATTTAAATGATGCATGAGATCTAGAGTTATCTCTGGCCACAATTTCTAATGTCACTGGAAAATCGTTTAACCTCACGAAAAATATTTACATCGTAGTTTTTTGTTGTGCTATTAATAACAGAACCTGGAAGTCTACCTTGATGCTTATCATAGTACTTACATTGTAGAGGTTGTTAAGTATCATACCATTTAATAAAATTCACATTTACTTCATTTTAAATTTCAATGTGGAATGTGAAAGTGTTAGAATGATTCCATATTTTTCTCAAAAGTTGAGTTCAGTTTCATTGCAATATCTAATGTGAAAGTGTTAGAATGATTCCATATTTTTCTCAAAAGTTGAGTTCTCTCTCAAGTTTATAAGTTATTGGTGTTCACATTAATAAATGTCAAAAAATTCCTTGTATGGTTAATTGTTAAAATTTCATCCTCTAAACTAATACTCCGCTCCAATCTCAAACCCTTTTGAAATCTGTTTTAAGTGACCTTTTGAAATATGTTTTAATTTAATGTCACATCACATACAATTTTTGCTTATTCGAGAACTTGGGAAACCCTAAAAACCCAAAACAATTCAAGAACAATAGTGCACATAATCCCTAGGTGAACTTCTACCCAACATAAAATATTGATAATATTGAAAAACAAAAAACAATTACAATACAAAAGTCTTATAATTTCAAAATGTACCTATTATACTTATAATGGTTTACAAATTGAATTTTTTTTCGTAAGTCATTCCCATATATAAGAGAGAATAACTAAGTAAAGCAACAATATTGTTAATGTATCACAATATTTTTAATTAAACCTAATGATATGCATACATATATATGTATATGTGTGTGTCTATGTGTGTTTCACTTTGTTTTTTAAATTTTACATTAAAACCGAGATTGTTTTTTATTTAGTCAATATTATATATATCTATATATTTAAATGGACACGTGTCAACTCCATGTTGAGCACGTAAGGAAATACACATTTCTCCCATACTAGGTAGTAGAAAGTGACTCTCAATGCAATAATAAATATGTTATTTCCTAAACTATCGTATTTACTATGTAAATCATCAAACTTTGAAGAAAATTTGATTATGGTTATAAAAACCATCTATCCATTGTCCTTTTGATAGGCCATTGAATTGAACAAAGTGGAAATGAGAATACACACAAATATATCTACTTCAAAAAAATCGATATCTTTATTTGTGCATCAAATGTCTTTATATAGTATTTTACATAGGATCAATCTAGTTCTTATTTGATATATACTAGCAATAATTTGACATAGTTAACTTTAAGTATCACCAAATATAAATTAAAATTGCATGAGGCTTACGTTTTTTTGTGTCTTTATTAACTTATACTTAAATACTAATACTAAATATTAGTGTTTGTTAGAGATGTCATACTATTTACACCTAGTCTAAAAGGAGTCCTTGCTTTCCCACTAGTTTTCAAAAGGTCATAAAATTGACAAATCCACCAACCTTCTAGTTTAGGAGATACACTAAAGCAATTTAAATTTGACCCTCAGTTTGCTGACATATACAAGAGGTCTTCATGTACCGTGGGTATTATTTGGAGTCCGGAAGAAAAACTGAGCACACAATTTTGGAATGCACCTTGTTTCTAGCAAGTGTCGATTAGATGGGGAAGCCATTAGTATTGGAAAGATTCTATAAGATAAGATGTGTTGTCATATGGTGACAAAAGATACTACAATAAGGCCTTGATGGAGTCGACTGTGATAAATAATGATGTCCTTGACTAGATGTGTCAGTATATGCATAAGGATAATCATGACACTACCACATCTCGAATGTGTCTCTTTCAATATGTAAAATAAGTTTCCTTAATCATGACTCAACTCAACCCTTCCATGTCCTCAAATCATCTTTATCTCCAACAACAATTTCTATTTGCAAATAATTCTAGAGGATTCAATGGGAAAATTTGAAAACATTGCCTATGTTCATTTATTGATTCACAACCTTGTGCACATTGACCTATCTTCACACTTTTGGCAGGGAGTAGACCTTTTGTTGTACGCTAACCCATATTTTGAAATTTGATGGCGGAGCATCTTTGGTTCTGGGCAATCCACATCACCCAAAAACATTTCAATTATGTACACATTCAATTAGGATGAATAAATATGGTTTCAACTCTACTTTGCATATCGTGTTGCGTCTCCTTGTTACAAACAATAGTTCTACGACCTGTGCCGAAATGACTAATGACAATGTTGTGACTCCTATGATGCAACTCCATGCTATAGGAAATATGTTGCAACTCCACGCTACAAGAAATACATTGCAACTCCATGCTACATGAAACATGTTGCAATTCCACGATACATGGAATACTCTACAATTCCAAGTTCCACGTGTCTCGAGAAAATAAAACGCTAAGTGACAATCACTGATGAAAGAAGAGGGAATCAAATTTGAATTGGGAAATAGCTGGGCAGTTAAAAATCATGATTGTTCATCTCCTCAATGGATGGAAATAGATTGCCAAGAGAAGTATTGGGGATAAAAATGGAGAAGAAAGGAGATGAAGGGGTTAATAATTTTAGTGAAGAAATGAATAGAGATTCACTGGGGTCGATTGAAGTGGTCCAGATTTCGACAGAGAACAATGCCCATAGGTAAGGCCTATTAATATTTATAGGCCTTACCTCTGGGCATTGTCCTCTCAAGGAAAGGATTGATAGTGTTTTTGTGTTCTTGGGTTGTAATCAAATTCTTCTATTTTTGTCTTAAAATAAAAGTAAATGAATTTTTTGTTAAATGTTAAAGAAATGAATTTTTTGGTGCATTCTGAAGGAAAAACATGGTACTATAGGTGTTAGAATTGCTACAGGGTCTTGTTATTGTATCAAGTGGTATCAGAGTAGGTTTAGTTCTTGAGTTGTGAGAGAATAATACCCAGAGGTAAGGCCTATAAATATTTTTTCTAGTGAGGGTTGCATGAAAACTCGTAAGGATGCCACAATGAAGAGAATAAGCAAAGCCACAAGGTTCGAGGAATAGAGAACTAGAAGAATTGAGAAGAAGAATAGAAGAATTGGAGAGAAGAATAAATGGAGAAGCCGAGTTAGATTTAGAATATGAGAAAGAGATTGAAGTTGAACAAAATTCTTAGGAAGGAGACCCAACAGTGCATTTGATATACTTCTTGAGTAATAGAGGTAGTGCGAAGGTTGAAGTTTTGTGCTATCATGGAAGTCCAAGGGATGAAACTCTTATAGATTGGATAAGAGAGCTTGGAAGATACTTCGAGTATGAGAATGTTCAAGATCCAAATTGTGTTCGTTTTTCCATTACAAAGTTGAAAGGACATGTTGCACTTTGGTGGGATGTGCTACAGAAGGGCAGAGTAGATAAAAGATTAGAGAAGATGAAAACTTGGAAGAAGATGGTTAGTAAAATCAAAGAGAGATTTTTACATGTTTACTACCAATAGAACTTATGTAGACAAGTACAAATTCTCAGGAAGAAAGAGACATCAATGCGTGAATATACTGAAGAATTCTTCAAGTTGTCACTCAGGTCAGGGATAGAAGAACCAAAGTATCAAAGAGTGGAAAGATATGTGAATGGGATGAAGTATCAGATTCAGGATGAGATGAGTACACATGAATTTCATAATGTAGGCAAATCCTATCAGGTTTCTTTGAAGGTGGAGAAAAAGATTAACATATTATTGTGCTAGAATTTTTAAATGTGTTGAACCTGAACGTAATAGATCTAGATATAAAATGACATACATAGTTTAGAAAGAAAATATGAGAAAAGAGAAACAAGAGAGAAAGAATGGAAGCATTCTCATTAACCAAATGAATGAATGATAATTTACACATGATATACTCTGTATAAATCAACTAATGCGCACTGGAGGAGTAGCCAATGCAACATAGTGGTGGTTTAGAGTGATCTGGACACACACAAACAGTTACAGGAGTAAACTGCCACATAGTCTAGTCTCTCAGGCAGTTACGGGAGTGAACTGCCACCTAGTCTGAGTTAACTACTCTCTCAGTATTTAGTTAACTCACTGAAACAGACTGAAGTGAGGAGGAGATCAGGGAATCATGAGTAATGCACTAGTATGATGATAATCCCAAGGACAATGCACAGTAGTTGGTGATGATCCCGATGCTGCATGGTGATGATCCCAATGTGGCATATAGACTCCACTCAACTGATCAAACTGAAGTGTGAATTGAAGAAAATATTCTCCCTAAACTATAGGAGACTAAATAATGACTAATAAACATAGGGAAAAACTTAGGAAAAATAAATCCTAGGTGTGTGCGAAGTATCTCCAACACCTCCCCTGAACATCACTATGGTGAAAAAAAAGAATGGGTCCCAACAACGAGGCTATGTTAGGTACCCAAATACAAAAGATACACTAAAATAAACGATGAAAGAGGGAAAAAATTGTGGGAAAACCCCCCCTCAAAGCACAATGTATGTAAAAAGAAGAACTGACAGTTGCTAGGCAACTGTGTCCATCACTCCAAGACGACTGCGCATAGAATGGAACTTCTACTCAGTGAAGGTCTTGGTGACGATGTCTATAGTATGTTCTATTCAGGGGTGATTTTAAGAACCCCCCCTAAATTTATATGTATAATAAATGGGTGAATCCCCATGATACATAGGAAAAATTGAAGGCTATTTTATCAATAATATAATATGTATATATAATTTTTTGGCGAATCTTTTAGTCAATTATATAATTTTGTAAAATCTTGGCGAATCTTTCGTTGAATTATAAACTCTTGTAAAATCTTGGCGAATATTTCACTAAACCATAAAACCTTGTAAAGTTTTGGCGAATTTTTTCATAAAGTGTAAAACCATATATAATAATAGGAATATGTATTCATTAAATTGTAATATACTCATTTTACATATTTGGAAAAAGAAACATAATTTGTCCATCCTTTAGACAATGTTGCAAGCATTAGGGGTTATGTTTTTCAAGGCTCTCACTGTACACTCTTGCATATCTCTCTATCGGTTTTGATGATATTTCAACACAAAGTTCATATGTGTTGATCCTGACCACCACTTCTATCAAGATCGAATATATTAATATTTTCTCTACCACTTATATTATGGATTATTTATTACCAATTCATCGATTATGAAAATACCTTTCAAACAAGTTCATTATAGATGATAGAATGTTTTTAAATAGGAACACGCATAATTCTATCCATCAATAAATCCAAAAGTATCAGAATATTGATAGGCCACATTCCATGCATGAATCCTCTCTAATCATCCATTTGTACTAAAAAAGGACCCCTTTACGAGGAAGAGAGGTCTCTTTTATCCCTTATATTTTTATTGTCTTATAAAAAAGTAAAGGGACACATAACTTTGTAATAAATGTTGGGCATAGATTAGGCCTTA
>ML792713.1:348723-373540 GCA_009831015.1 Picea engelmannii | reverse complement strand
AATGCTAGAGGGAAGCACTAACAAATACACTACAACAAAGAATTCTTAGTTTCCAAGCATAGATAAATCATTGTAATCCTAAGGCATGTCAATGAAACCAAGAAGAGATTGATCAATTGGAAAAGGAGATGGATCAAATCTTACGGGCTATGAGAAAATTGTAGTTACTTTATAGATTACATATCTCATATTAGGTTGCAACAAAGATCACCAACCATTATGATAGAGCTAGAAATAGAGTGGCAATTAAGTAGAAATAGAGTGGCAATTAAGTGACACACAGACCATAAAACCGATGGAGAACATTGATTCTTGAACCATTGGCACAAAAACAAGAGAATAAGAGATCAATTATTAAATGATAACATTTAAAAGTTAAAACCCATGAAGAAACTCGTTACTCGATCCCTTCGAACTAGGTAGAGGGACAACTAGTAAGGAAAAAGTTAAAATTCGAGGCAAGTTACTATCATCCCATGAGCCACATCATTTCACAACCTTATTTGATATATCATCCATTCTTATCAAAGAATGATGAAACAAACATTAAGACTCACGAGTCCAAATATATTTTTTCCTATCATTTCATGCCTTAATCAAAGTTGAGGGACCGCACTGCCTCATTAATCATCATCTAGCTCAATGATACACTCTACCAAATTGTAGAAGACAAGAGTGAAGCTTGCATTCAAACCCAGTTTATTCTCTTTATATCCTTCCAAAAATAACTATCGATCTTTTGATATTATGTATATTGTATATATTTTGGAAGGCAAAACAAAATAAATGAGAAGAAACATTCAAGAGGCAGGAAGATAAAATACAATAAAAGTTAAAACAATCATTGCTATCATAATCCTTTTCTATGAGGAAACACAATGAGATGAAGGTAAATACCTATCAAGAGGAATGAAAACCCTGGTAAGTGTTCACCACTAGAGCCTTGTGCCTCACTGCATTGGGCACTAATTGATTCCGCAAGTGCAATATGCAAAATTTCAAATTGAATCGCATTAACCCGCTCAAGAACCTATGCAACGCTCACGAACTGAACAAATCTATGGCTATATGATAAAAATCATGCATCATAATGCTTGGATTTTAACCCAATGCACATATGGGAAGATCCTATACAATTTATACCAGATGGGAGGGCCAGATTGCTCCCAAAAATCCCCTTGTTCTTTGGAAAGTGGGAAAAGGGAAGATTGTAACTTCCTAGTGCCCATACCAAAAAATTGGGGCAAATTAAACCATAAACCCATATTTTACCAAATAGGAGGGCGAATATGTACCATAAATTCTCATATTTCTAGAAATGGAGGGCAAAGATGTAACAAAAATTCCCATATTTATCGAAATGGGGCGATTGGAAGCTTGCAACTCCAAATTTCAGGAGCGAAATATAATTTTTTTTTCTCTCTAGCAAATAGAAATGTGGGCTAACCCTCATTACAAATTTTATTTTAAAATAAATTAGGGGCTATTGATATAAGTTTTAAAAAATCACTCTAATACAAACAATTTGCCCAATAAAAATTTGGAGGCCCCTTAATTTCGCCCATGAGCAAAGTTTCGCCCCTAAAATCATCCTTGGTTCTATTGAAGGACAAAGATGCAGGTCAATGATACCCTCATGTACTAAGTCCTGGATGTAGTGCATGTGGATCTCGATGTTGTTCGTTCGCTTCCTTTGAACTGAATCTCTGTAGAAATTTAGAGTGCTCTGGCTGTCACACCAGATGACGATCGATCGATGAAACTAAATTCCCAACTTAGTGAGAAAATGTTGTAGCCACATAGCCTGAATGGTTATGTTAACTACCCCTATGTACTCAACCTTGGCTGAATATAGAGAAATAGCAACCTGCTTCTTGCTCGACCAAAAGATAGGCCCAAAACCAATACTGACTGAGTAACCAGATGTAGATTTGTGATCAATGCTATCACCAACCCACTCAGTGAACTTGAGGAGGTCCAGTGTAGAGTCTATTGCATAGTGATTCCAAAAGGTGATGGTGCCCTATAAGTATCGAATGATACACTTTACAACCTTCCAATCTAGCTCATGTGGCTCCTACATGAACCTGGAGACTTCTCTAACTACATAGGAGAGGTTTGTTCTAGAGTGTGTGAGATACAACAAGCTGCCCACTAGCTGTCTGTATAGTGTTTTGTCAACCAGTGGAGTGTCCCTTCCATCCTCAAGTATGACTCATGATAGGAAAGGAGTCAGGGCATACTTGCAGTCTGTCATGTGAAATATCTCAAGGAGATCTCATGCATACTTGGACTGAAACAATTTGATTCCTGATGCATCCTCACTGATATCAAGTCCAAGAAATAAATGTAGTAGACCCATGTCCATCATCAAGAACTTGTCATGCAAAATCCTCTTGACTGCAGCAATCGCTAAAGTCGAGCAACCGATGATCATCAAATCATCAACATACATAACTAGGAGTAGAAGTGAATCAACCATCCTGAGCATGCAAACATTCGGGTTTGACTTACAACGTAAAAAGTTCTATGACAACAGGTAGGAGTCCATCTTGGCATACCATGCCCTCAGGGCCTACTTGATTCCATAAAGAGACTTCTTCAGTTGACATACCAAATATGAATCCTACATAAATCCCTGGGGTTTCTCCATATAGATATCCTCAAAGAGATCTCCGTGAAGAAATGCATTCTTCACGTCCATCTAATGTACTTCCCATCCCTTGGTTTTCGCAATGGAAAGTGCCAAATGTATGGAATCCATATTCTCTACTGGAGCGAAGGTCTCATCATAGTCAATGCCATGCACTTGTTGGAAGCCTTTGGAAACTAGCACGGATTTGTATCTGATAACCTATCCATACGATGCGCTCTTGGTCCTGTAGACCCATATGCACTTGACAAGTTCCCTTCCTGAAGGAAGGGGAACCATATCCCAAGTCTGGTTCTCGAGGAGGGAGTTGTACTCCTCCTGCATGGTAGATTCCAAAAAGGGATTTCCAGTAGCCTTGCAATAAGAATGTGGATCTGAAGACTGACCCAAGAAAATATGTATGGGTGGCATCGTTTTAGTGGAAGTGAGTGCAAGAGGAGGCTCCTCAAAATCAAATCAAGTCCTCCTAGTATCAGCTGGATCCCCAACAAGATCTCCTGCATCCTGAAGAATAGTGTTGGCCCAATTGGGCATCTTCTCTGGCTCTACATATGTATGCACTGACTCTACATCTGACTGTATTAAGTATGTTTCTAGATCATCTGAATCCTCTGAATAAAAAATCTCATCTAAAGAAGAGTCGACATGCGAATGCTCATCATCTCTGATAGGTTGAAGAATAAAAGTGTCTGCATGCGGCTACTGAGGTACATGTGAGACACTTTCCTTGAATTGGACACTTCACTCAATGATGAGCCGGTATGAGGAAAGATAAATGATTCTATATCCCTTCACACCGTCAGGGTATCCAACAAAGATAGACTTTGTGCTCTGTGGATCAAGTGCCTTCCTCTTCTTAGAGGGAACCTAGCCCATGCATGAGAACTGAATATACAAAAGTGGGTCACTTCTAGTTTGAGGCCACTCTAAGCCTTGTAGGGGGTCTTATCCTTGACAGATCTATGGGGAGATCTGTTTTGGATGTAGGTTGCACAATTAAGTGCTTCAGCCTATAATCTTTGTGGAAGTGACTTTGCATGTAGCATGCAAGATGCCATCTCTTTTAGAGATCTATTTTCCCCCTCAGTAACTTCGTTTTTCTGCAGAGTAAAAGGAACCATGCGCTGCAACTGAATCCCGACCTCATGAAAAAGATTTTGTATCTCATGGTTGACATACTCTCCCCCGTTATCTGTTCGGAGGACTTTTATTTTCTTTCTTGACTGTGTCTCAACAAGGGCTTTGAAATCTTTGAGGTGTTGAAATACCTCTAATTTTTGATTGAGAAAGAAAATCCATGTGAAGCGTGAGAAATCATCAACAAAAATGAACATGTACCTTGCTTTATTGATTGACGGATGCTGAAAATGTCCAATGAGGTCACTATGGATCAGATCTAAAGGAAATAAATCCTTTTGAGTCTTTCATTTGTTGAATTTCTCTTGAGGGTGTTTTCCAAGAACACATCCCTCACAAATTCCTTTAGAGAAGTAGATGTCAGGTAGACCATCAACCATTCCTTGCTTGCTAAGTTTTTTCATATATTTGAAATTTAAATGCTTGAACCTTCCATTCCATATACTAATGCATTTATCAACATGGGTAAGTAGTAATGCATAATCTGGTTCAATAAATTTAGAAAATGTGTAGAGTCTAGACTGATGATTTACCTCACCGGTAGCAACCCTGGAATTGGTTTGCATGTCATAGATATCCACTACATCAGGTGTGAATATGACTCTCTTTTCGGTGCCAGATTTTTTCATCCAATACACGAAGAGAAGATTGATAGAAAGTTTGGGAACGTGTAGCACATTCTCGAAGCTTCTGTTTTTTAGTTCAATTCTTCCTTTGTCAGTGACCTCGATTGGAGAGTTGTCCCCCATACGAATATGAGGACCTTTGCATGCATCCAATGAAGAATAGACTTATTTTGTGGCTTCCATGTGGTGTGATGCACCTGAATCTACGATCCAAGCATCGAGAGAGGAGTTGATGACAATCAAAGAATGGATAGAATTGCCTTTCTTGGGATTCTGATCTTCTAGCTTCTTTTTCTTGGCACCCTCGGGGATACGATCTCAAAGATGGTTTTTCTAAAGTATTTGGGCCATTTGATCTATCTGTTTCTTCATACATGCATATTCTAGATGGAATCCTTTATGGAAGTAAGTGCATTTCTCCCCTTTTCTTCCCTTTCCACCTTTGGATCTGGAGGCATCGTTGAAGGGTTTTGAGTACCATTCCTTCTTTGGATTTGCATGTGCTTTCCTTTTGTCTTTGTCTCTAGATTTCTGATATTGATCACCACTACCATCTTGCACAGTAAGTGCATGCAGCTTTGGGTGTTTTTTTTTTCCCATATTGATGAGCTTGTTCTGATCTTGTGTCAGAGACTCGATAAACGCCTCAAGAGAGGGCATTGTCCAGGTTGATCCAAAGGTGAGCCTAACTAAATGAAATGTAGATACAAACATTGAGTATTACAGACCAATTTTGGAGAGAATGGTAAGAACCATTTGTTTCTCCTCCTTATATTTATCAACCCCGCAAGCCTTGAGTTGTGAAAACAAATCCTTATATTTGGTAAAGAAATCTTGGAGACTGTCAAAGATTTTTGGATCCAAAGTGAGAAATTCCACCTCAAGCATGTGTCTCCTCATCTCATCCTGTTTTCCAAAAATCCCTTCAATGATGGTCCAAGCTACATTGGGGGTTTTACAGGAGGATATGTGAAAGAGGAGTTCAAGAGAAATGAGACTGCAAATAGCTCCAAACGCTTCATCCATTCGATTTAGATACTTTAATTTTTCTATGACTGATGTGGGTTCTATCTCTGTGTTCATGGTTAACCTATATAATCCTCTTCCTTGAATATGCATTATCATATTCTCCTTCCATCCAAAGAAATTGTATGGTGTAAGAATGAATTCTTTTGGAAATTCCATTTTTCCATTGTCTTCAATCTTCGGTACCTGCAAAAATAATTTGGTGTGTCTTTTAGCTATTAGTCAGTCGGCTCTGATGCCATGTAAATGTGTTGAACCTGAACATAATAGATCTATCTAGCAAATGACATACATAGTTTTCAGAGAAAATATGAGAAAAGAGAACTAGTAGAGAAAGAGTGGAAGAATTCTCATTAACCAAATGAATGAATAATAATTTACATGTGATATACTATGTATAACTCAACTAATGTGCATTGGAGGACAAGACAATGCACCATAGTGGTTATCTAGAGTGATCTGGACACACACCAATAGTTAGAGGAGTAAACTGCCACCTAGTCTAGTCTCTCAAGAAGTTACAGGAGTGAACTGCTACCTAGTCTGAGTTAAATAGTCTCTCAGTCTTCAGTTAACTGACTGAAACAGAGTGAGGTGAGGAGGATATCAGGGAATCATGATTAATGCACTAATCTAGTGATAATCCCAAGAAAAAAGTGCATTAGCTGGTGATGATCCCAATACTTCCTGGTGATTATCCCAATGTGGCATCTAGACTCCACTCAACTGATCAAAATGAAGTGTGAATTGAAGGGAATATTCTCCTAGATGAATATTCTCCCTAAACTATAAGAAATTGAATAATGAATAATAAACATAGGAAAAAACTTAGGAAAAATAAATCCTAGGTGTGTGTGAAGTATCTTCAACAAAAGTTTTGGGGAGAAGGAACTAGAGGCAAAGGTAGAACAAGTGCTAGTAAATATAGTGAGAAGGAGGATGAAATGACCAATAATCAAAATACAAGAGGAGGAAGAATTGCTGGCAGAGGTAGAGGTTTTGGCCAAGGTAAGTATGTGATTACATGTTATAGATGTGGTGTAGAGGGTCACAAGGAATCAGAATATCCAGAGAGACATAACACAACGAGAATAAATGAGGCTAGGATGCAAGTCACCCAGGAAGATGAGACAAAAATTGCTGGTGAGAATGTGGAAGTACTTTAACAAGAACAAGGATAAAACTTGATGTTGAGAAGAGTATTACTCAAGCCTGAGAAAAAGAAAGAAAAAAAGCCTAAACAAAGAAAGAGAGTGTTCAAAACTAAATGTGAAATTCGAGATAAATGTTGTCATCTTATCATAGATGGAGGAAGTACAAAAAATTTGGTATCCACTAAAGTAATGGAGAAATTCAATTTTAAATACATTCCCACCCTAGTCCGTACCAAGTTTCATGGTTTCAAAAAGGACAAAAAGTGACTATGACTGAGCAATGTTTATTGAGTTTCCATATTGGGTGTTTTAGCGAACAAGTTTTATGTGACATAATAGAGATGGATGCATGTCATGTATTGTTTGGGATACCGTGGATGTTTGACATAAGGGTATTCCATGATGGAATAGAGAATTTATATGAATTTTTCATCGACATACATCGTTATAAGTTGGTACAAATGTTGGAAAAGGTTATGGACAATAGTAAAAACAAGGGTATGGACAATAGTAACAACAAAGTTATGGACACCATTAACAACAAGGGTATGGACAAAAACGACAACACATTTATGGACAACAATAACAAATAATACACATAACAAGAACATGTGAATCATGTTATGTTCTACTAAAGAGTTTCTAAGAGGGAAGAAACATAGTCATTTTTTTAGCTATAATGCCAAAAGGGATTCAAGAGACTGGGAAAAAGGATTTTATATCAGCCGAGATTCAACAGTTGTTGAAATAATTTAAGGAAGTTGTAGCAAATTATTTACCAACATGGTTATCTCCATTGAGAAGTATATCACATCAGATCGACTTGATACCAAGATCAAGTTTTCCAAATAAAACACCTTATCAAATGAATCCAACATAGAGAGAAGAGTTAAATAGGCAAGTACATGAGTTACTTGATAGAGGATTAATTCGAAAAAGTTTGAGTCCTTGTGGAGTACCACCGGTTTTGACACCAAAAAAGAATCGTGAGCGGAATATGTGTACAGATTCATGGGCCATTAATAATATTACCATCAAGTACACATTTACTTTATTGAGAATCGATGATCCTATGGACTGTCTGAGTGGCACTGAGTACTTCATGAAGATCGAATTGAAGATTGGTTATAATCAAATTTGGATAAGGGAAGGTGATGAATGGAAGACAACGTTAAAGACAAGAGATGGGTTGCTCGAGTGGTTAGTTATGCCATTTGGATTAACTAATGCACCCAATACATTCATGTGGCTGATGAATGAAGTTTTGAAACCTTTTTTGGGAAAATTTGTTGTTGTATACTTAGATGGAATTTTAATTTTCAGTAGGAGAAAAGAGGAACAATTAGAGAAAATAAAGAAAGTGTCACAGTGATTGAAAGAGGAGGCATTGCTGATGAATCTAAAGAAGTGTACATTTTTTCAAAAGGAGCATGTATACTTTGGTTTTGTGGTTTCCAAAGAAGATTTACAGATGGAATCCAAGAAAGTAAAATAAATTTTAGATTGGCTGACACCTAAATGCATTTTTGATATGCAGAGTTTTCATGGACTGGAGAGTTTCTATATGAAGTTCATTAGAAATTTCAGACAGATTTGTTTGCCTCTTACTGAATGCATGAAGAAAGGCGCATTTCAGTGGACAACAACAATAATGAATTCATTTGAGTACTTGAAGAAAAAGGTGACAAAACAACCAGTGTTGACACTTCTAGATTTCAATAAGGTATTTCAACTAGACTGTGATGAAAGTGGGACAATAATTGGAGTATTTTTGAGCCAAGAAGGTATAATGATATCATTTTTCAGTGAGAAGTTGAATGAAGCAAGGAATAAATACTCTGTTTATGATTAAGAATTTTACACTATCATCCATGCCTTGAAGAAGTGGCGACATTACTTGCTTCCAAAGGAGTTTGTTTTGTTTACTGATCACAAGGCACTACAATACATTAATAGCCAAGGTAAATTGAATCCAAAACATTCTAAATGGGTACAATTTTTACAAATTTATACGTTTGTTTTGAAAAACAGGCCAGGGAAATAAAAAAAGGTTGTTGATGCGTTGAGTCAGAGGACAAAATTTCTAAACACCATGTCGGTTGCAGTGGTAAGTTTGGAATGTGTGAAAGGGTTGTATGAAGAGGATTCATATTTTGTAGAGGCTTGGGAAGCATGCAAAGAACCATGGATTTTGGATTGAACACCATTCTTGGATTACCATATTCAAGAAGGATCTTATTGAAGAACCAACAATTGTATATTCCAAAGAGTTCATTAAGGTTGAATCTCATTAGAGAGTTGCACCGTGGCGGTTTAAGAGGAAATTATGGTATGGAAAAGACCACAACATTGGTGAAAGAATGGTAATTTTGGCCCAAAATCTACAAATACGTCAGAAAATTTGTTGAGGGTTGTAGATTTTTTCAATTAGCCAAAGGTAGAAGCCAGAATACAGGACTTTACACTCCATTGTTGATACCTAAAAGATCGTGGGAATATGTAAGCATGGATTTCATTTTGGGACTACCTATGAAACAAAGGAAGCATGATTCTGCGATGGTGGTATTAGATTGGTTTTAAAAAATGGCACATTTTGTAGCATGTAAAAAGACAAGAGATGCCGGTGAAGTAGATGCATTATTTTTCAGAGAAGTGGTAAGGTTACATGGCTTACTGAGGTGTATTACTTTAGACCGAGACACAATATTTCTTGGTTACTTTTGGAGAAAACTTTGGATTTAATTTTGGCACAAGATGAATTTGCTTACAATGATTCAGTGAATATATCTATAGGGAAGAACCCATTTAAAATTGTCTATGGAAGGTCACCTAAAGGGGTGGTAGATTTGGTTGATTTATTGGATCTAGGAGATAAAAGGAGTGTTGATGCAAGTGATTTTGTAGAAAGTATGCAGGAACTGCATGAGCAGGGGAAGTAGAAACTACAGGAAATCAATAATCAATATAAACAGAGGACAGATCTACGATGGAGGAAAAATATATTTAAATAAGGTGAGCTAGTCATGACTCACTTGAGAAAGGAACAATTTCCCAAAGGTACCTATAGAAACTTGAGTATAAAAAAATAGGACCATGCAGAATCTTGAAAAAAAATTCTGATCAGTTGGAACCTCCGGACAAGTTTGATATATCTCCAACATTCAATGCTATTGATATCTATGAGTTTCATGAAGGAAAAAAAGGTGACGATGAAGGTACTCTGGATGGATTGGAGCAAAGGATACCAATCAAGCAAGTTGATGAAGTGGAAGAAATTTTGGCCACAAGGATTGGTAGAAAAACTCACAACAAGGAATATCTGGAATATTTAGTTAAGTGAAAAATAAAGGGTCTAAGGATGCATCGTGGGTTTCCGAAGAAGAACTAATATGCTTATGAAACACTTCATCCTCTGGAACAATAACCACATGAGTTGGGAGCTCATGTTTTTCTTACCAAGGGTGTCTGATGCAGGAACATATTTGGTTATGGAAAATCCGCATCACCCAAAAGCATTTGAATTATGTACAAGTTCAATTAGGATGAATAAATATGGTTGTAACTCTACTTTCTATCTTGTGCTAGGACTCCTTGTTACAAATAACATTTTTTCAATTTGTACCCAAATGACGAATGACACTGCTGTGACTCATACCCAAATGATGAATGACAATGATGCGAATCCTATACTACAACTACATGCTATAGGAAACATGCTGCAAATCCACTCTATAGAAAATGTGTTGCAACTCCACACTACATGAAACATGCTGCAACTCCACGCTACAAGGAATATGCTGCAATTCCACTCGACGTGTCTCAGGAAGATAATATGACAAGTGACTATCATTGGTGAAAGAAGAGGGAACACAATTTGAATTGGGAAACTAATGGGCAGAGAACAATCATGACTGTTCATCTCCTCAGTGGATGGAAAAATATTGACAAGAGAAGCATTGGGGATAAAAAGGGAGAAAAAAAGAGTTGAAGGGGTTGATCATTTTAGTGAAGAAGTGAATTGAGATTCATTGGGGTTGATTGAAGTGGTCCAGATCTCCACAAAGAATGGGATCGAGAAAAGACTGTATCAGGCAATGAAAGATTGTATCTATTAACCACATTGTAAACATAGGAGATCTGAAATAAATGATCAAGGAAATGATTCATAGCCCATTTGTGTTCTTGTGGTTGTAATCAAATTCTTATATTTCTGTCTTAAAATAAAGGTAAATGAAATTTCTGCTAAATGTTGAAGAAATGAATTTTGTTGTGCATTCTGAAGGAAAAACATGGTTCTGTAGGTGTTAGAATTGCTGCAGGGTCTTGGTACTGCATCAAAATCCCCCCATTTCTTCCTAAGACACAACATAGGTGGAAGACAACAGTTATGAAACTAGAACCGCCTTAACCATGAGAGTGAGGTGACAGAGCTTGGAACATGTTTTGTGTGTAGTTCAATAGTCGTCTTCAAAATTTATGAAAATCAACACCTCCATGAGTTTTCTTGTTAGCTACTTTCTGTGTCTTTCACTATTAAAACAAGCTATTAAGAATGGGATGAAAGGGAAAGATATTTAGAGTCCACTAGATCTATTATGAAAGTGGGGACACAAGGGGCCGATATAGATGAAGTGTAATGGTGAATGATGGATGGAAAGAGAGGTGTGTAGACGGGGAGGTAGTGGAGCAAAGGGGAGACATGATGCTACCTCGGGAACAAGAAGAGAGTGTGTGAGCTCAATAACTCTTTGAGCTTATTCTATTATGATGGATTAGAGATATTAGTTGTGGGAGTATAAATGAGATCAACCATAGGAACAGTTTAGGAATGATGATGAAACATAACATATTTGGATGATGTACTGGATAGAGTTGCGGTGGAACTAACAGAAGGGGGGAAATCGAAAAGACCATTGGTGACTACTATCCTTTGGAGCACCATTGTTTTAGGATGTAGACTCATATATTTCCACCAATTTGATGGAATAATAGTAATGTTGTCTTCAATGGAAAGGTCATGTAGAGAATTGGATGAGAATTAGGTAGAGAACTTTGACTCGCTTCTAGGGGTTGTATGGGGAGAGTGGTTAGAGTAGCATTTGATGAAGAATACGAAGTTTGTGGTAGTGTTATGGTGTCAACAATGGGGGAGGTTTCTCTGTTGGTATATATCAGTAGAATATTTGGGTAGTTACTGTTCCCTGGAAATTGGACCGGCATGGAGATGCAAATCTGCTAATTTCACTGTGTCCTGATTTATATTGACTAAAAAAAGGCAGATATCTGTCTGCCCCCATTGTTATTGATTCATGTTTAGCAGAAAGGCAAATTTCTTTGTAAACACTGTTCTGATTGATTGATGTTGGTCACTACCGAATAAATTGTGACTTTTTTAGTATGAGAACAATGAATTTCGTCTATTTTTTTTGTATGGTTTGGTTTTCTATCAATTCATAAGAATTTTAGGCATAAACATATCAATAGGCGAGCGTTGAAGATTACTAAGTCTTGGTGGAACCTGCGTAAAGTCATAATTTGGTGAAACACCCTTTAAACATCTAAACAAAAGAAAGTCTTATATTATGTATTACAGGCATGGAGTCCAGGGATCATTTCCCAAAATTATGAATAAATTTGGTCTTGTGGACATGTTCACCTTAACTACAGAATAGTTGCAAGGGTACATGGGCATATAGTCTCAGGAGCAGGCATTAATTTTATTTCATTGGATAGGATTAAGTAAGTCATGTTTTTTAGGATTTTCAGGTAGTTGGTTAGAGTGGGGTTTTGTCTCCATTTGATTACTCGTTTTTTTTTGGTTTTTTAGGTAGTTGGTTAGTGTGAGGTTTTGTTTCCATCTGATTACTGGTTCAAATAAAATAGTTGCAAGAGTACATAGTATCAGGTAGTAGGGAAGTAATTCCATTTCATTGGATCAGAATAAGTAAGCTATATTTTTTTATTTTTTAAGTAGTTGATCAGTGTGTGGTTTTGTCTCCATATTATTATTCGTTCAAAACTCTTAGACACCTAAAACTGAGTAATAGAGTAGTTAGTCAGTGTAGAGTTTAATCTTGTCTCCATCTTATTATTCGTTCAAAACTCTTAAACACCTAAAACTAAGTAATAGAGCAGTTAGTCAGTGTAGAGTTTAATCCCATCTAATTATTACTTCAAAACTTATGAACACCTTTATGATTAACTAAATCATCATAGTTGTGACATGAAGAAAAAGAAAACACACAAAACAGTTATTATGGCCATCATCATCATTTCATGATGGAAAAAAAAAAACTCAAAACAGTCATTATGTATTGAGTTGATTTGAGCAGCACATGGCATATGCATTATGGAATATATGCGCACAGATCTTCAACGGGGTACATGTTACTACAATATTGCAGTAAATGTTGAATAACTCAATACATATTGATTGCTTAAAATCAACTTCAAAGAATTAAAAATATTATAATCACTGTAGCATCGTCCTGGCGGTCCCGGGTAAGTAATGTCTGAATGAAGATAAGTTACAGGAGTCCGGCAATTGTTTGAGGAACGGGCCTCTTATTATTAATTAATAACCTTAGAAATCAAAGATGCTGTTGGTATATCAGTCTGTCTACGCCTAAAAGTAGTATTCTGGTGCAGTTACTTTGCCTGGAAATGGGCCGGCCATGGTCATATAGGTGGCGGTGATGTAGTGGAATTAGACATCCATCTAGGCTTTATCCCCACTTTCTATCTCTACAAGTAAGTATTTTCGTTTAAAATATTGTTAAAAAATTAGAAGTATATAGATGTTTTAGGGTTTTTAGAATGGATTTATGAATTCAAAAGATTTAATTATTATAAAATTGTGATTTTACTAACAATTATATTATATTATCAGATTCTGATAATGATTATAAAAAAAATAAAAAACATAGAATGTTTAAACATTTAGGGATCTTTTATTTGCACTAGTGCACATACTCTGCATGTTGGATTCTGTAAGTTTGAACATATGCTCATTCTAGATGCCTTCAACTGATTTCTCCTATCCAACACCTTAGTGCACATACTTTGCATGTTCGATTCTGGAAGTTTGAATATATCTTCATTCTAGATGTCTTTAACTGATTTCTCTTATCCAACACTTGAAGGCTGTGGATTTATGAAAATGACAAGTGTGAATTTAAGTTATATATATATATAGGAGGTCAGAGAGTCAAATTTAAAAGAGGCAGGGTAAGGTAGGATAAGGTATGTACACCTTAATAAATTTTATCAGTCAAATCATTGTTATTATTAATGTAATAATATTATAATAGTTTAATCAAATTCTATTGTTAAGTATTTTTATTTTAAAATGTTAATGTTTGATACTTTATTCAATAGTTAAGTATTTTTATTTTAAAATGTTAATATTTGATACTTTGTTCAATAGTTATGTATTTTTATTTTAAAATGTTAATGTTTGATATTTTTTCAATAGTTAAGTATTTTTATTTAAAAATGTTAATGTTGTATGTTTTTAAATGTTAGTATTCATTACAACCATTATTGTTACAGGTTTTTAAATGTCTGTACTCATTACAACCATTACATTAATAATATAGATGTAGTCTAAACATTTTAAGTTTTTATTTTTTGGGGGTATTTTTTTTCTATGGGTTTTGTTTAAAATTTGGTTGGAAATTTAGAAAATTGCAAATTTCAGTGATTGAGATTACACATTTTGGGTTTCTAGAGGTTTTTGAGGGCGCTGAATTGATTTATGCCTTCAAAAACTAGATCTAAGCAATGCAAAATTGTGATTTCACCAACAAAGTAAATAAATAAAACGTTTAGACTATGCCCTGTCCCTCTAATATCCCAAGTACCCATGGCTTAGCTCATCAATCAAATATACACATGTATTTGTTGCTTTGCAAATTCCTTATAATTGATTTACTATGATTATGGATATGGGAATTCTTATTACTATTTTGCCTTAATTTTGATATTGAAATATCTATATCAATAATTAAAAGAATTTTTTAAGAACATTAAAATTTAATATATATTAATTTTAAATTATACACATTTTTCTATCTAGATCCATCTTAACTCTGGATCTATTATGCATCGAGAGGGATCAAATCCCTCGAGGTGAAAACCTCCTTTTAGATTGAAAAACTTGAGGAAAGGTTTGCACCTCAAGGGATTCGATCCCTCTCGGTGCATGAGAGATCCAAGTTAATATGGATCTAAGTTGGTTCAAGTCATGGGAAGGAGCGTGACATTTTTAGATGATAATAATTATATATATGTATATGTTTTAGATGAACTTGATACTTTAAAATTTACATCATTATGAATCCGAATAATAACAAATTAACAATGTTTAATGATGAAGATGTCGGATAATAAAAAATGGAATCATTAAGATGTTGAATAACATATATACTTCATCATATAAATAAGAAGTGATATGAAGAAGATATTGAATAACTCATATATTACATAGAAATTGATCTAAATCTGTCTTATTTAGTTTTTCTCTTAGACACACTGGCAAACTTTTCCATATTTTCATATTGATCATTTGGAAATGGAGGTTTAAATTGAAGACCATGCAAAGCGTTAACTCGAGATATTGCAGTAAAAATGAGACCTTGACACTCTATCTTTCCAATATTAATAGTTTCATTCTTTAATGTCAATCCCTGGAACTTATGGATTGTTAATCCCCAATAAAGTCTCAATGGATTTTGTTTATTATTACCTCTTTCAATAGGTATAATAGGAACAGTATGAGAGAATAATTCATCCCATGGAACTCCCACATTGTTATCAATCTTACTAAAACATATGTGGGAGGTTTAGGAGGGAATATTTTTGTATTATACACAATATGTTCAACTACCCCAAGGGCACCATTGGCAAGTCCTACATTAGTCCATAAGTTTGAAGTAAGAATAACCCTAGCTCCAATAGAAATAAGAAGCTCATAGTACATTTTTTTCTCATCTGCTTCCATGGAGTAGGTGCTACTTACTCTTGTAACAAAGCTTCGTGCAATAGGGTGATTTAGTGATATCAAAAAACACTTATTGTGATTATGGAGATCATAATTTGTTGCAAACAAATGTATATTCCTATCAAATGACTCTTTTGTGAAACCATCCATATTGGTATATGTACGTGTCATTAGTAATCTCCTATCTTCTACAATAGGAATTGCATCTCTAACATTCATTAGTAGATGTCAAAAATGTTTATGATCATTGCTTTGTGCATCTTTCAACATTGTATCAAGAGTTATGTAACAATTGTGAATAAATTACATAGTTCTCTTGCATGAACTTCACATGGACATGCAGGTCTATCTAGAATAAGAGGTAGTTGTCCCAAATCACCTACCAATATAATTTCACCAAAAGGAACAATAGAATACACCTACTTCATTATGTTAAATCATTTTTCATTGTATCAACACTTAAATCAATGCATAATGTTTTGCATTATGCCATTATTAAATCATTGCAACTAATTGATTTAAATCATTTATCATTGTATCAATACTAAAATATGCATAGCATTATTTTTCATTATGTCATCATTGAAATGAATGCAACTAATCACTCCAAATCATTTATCATTGTATCATTACTAAAATCAATGCATCTCATTGTGTTTCATTATGTCATTATTGAAATCAATGCAACTAATTTTTGAAATCATTTTTCATTGTACCATGTCTAAAATAAATGCACCCTATTGTTTTGTGTTATATCATATTGGTGAAATCATTTCAACTCCCTTATTTCTCTACACCATTTTTTTTTATCATCGTAAATCAAATCAATATATCCTATTGTTTTGTGTTATATCATTATTGAAATTAATGCATGTACTCAATGATTGATATTGCATTCTTTCTTAGTTTCCATGGGTGGAACATATCAATAGTATAAAATTCAGCCTACTTCATTTTGATACAAATGCTAATGATACATGTCACGTTTTAGGACTATTTATAAGAATTATGAAAGTTAAATTATGCTTCACCACCAAGAAACTAATCTGGACACACACACACACATTTAAATGGGAATGCCATTTTCTGATTCACTTATTGTTTAATATTTAACTATTTTTAATCAAAATTCTTTTTGAAGAGATAATTGTGAATAAAATTGAATATAATTAATTGTATGTTTTTAAAGACTGATTTTGAATTAGATTTCTTTTGATTGATTTAGTTTTTTTCCCTTCTTTTTTTATAAAAATAGAGAAATCCATAGTAATTGATTCCTATATATCATCACTCTTTAGGGTGAAAAATATTACTTAATTTTGTTTGCATGTTAAATGAAACATAATTTAAAATATGGTATATGCATGATGGCTATGAACTATAGATATATATGGATAAATCTTGTCATGTTTCAATGAAATTAAATATGCAAATTGACAATTATAATAGATAAATAAATCTTGCAAGGTTTAAATAATATTAAATATATAAATCCTTAGATGGGGTGTTAGTGGAGGCTTAATGAGTGTCCACATGAAAATTGAATGCTATTCCACCTGACAATCCCATTCCCCAGGCGAATGTGTGGCCGGTTACAATATCATCTCTTCCACCATGCGATTAATGGTGATCAATTATTTGAAGTGTGAGGTGCTGGCTCAAGGTATAGGTAATGTGACATACTGTAACACTCATAGCACTCGAATAGTTAATATAAAAACATTGTATCTATTGTTTGAAAATTCTCCAGGATGACAATGACGAGGTATGATCAACAACTATTTATTATGGTTTCTGCTTGAATGCATGATTCCCAGAGAGTAAGTTGTTGGTTCGAAATAAGATTATCATCCCCCCTGAGTTTCATTGTGAGATTCCTTCCTCTTGCAATGCCTCACGTACGAGAACAAGGATGAGTTTGTAGGGGAAAGGGTTCTTGCTGGCAAAGGAGCACCCAACAAGACAGATTGATACTATCATCAGGTGATTATGGAAAGGATCCAGACCTTCAATTGACTCGGAATGATACCTTGCATGATGATTGACGTTCTCAACCGAGGGGGTTAGACATGCATGCAATTCTGAGGGACGTGTTCTCCTGGGGTTATTGGATCGAATGGGAAGAGGATGGTGTCATCTCCAAAGATGGAAGCCTCCAACTGAACATCCTTACCAGTCACCTAGACATGGCACCTCCTATGAAAAATATATCTCATTATGAAAAGACTGAGACATTGAAGAAAGACTTCACTTCTTCTTCAACCATGAATCCTTAGCCTATGGATGAACATCATCACACCATGATGAAGAATTGTCACCTAGAGGGTGCTTATATGGATTTAATCTTCGAAGTAATAAGTGAGGTTGCATATTTGAAGTAAATAGTGGAGCACTTGGACCACAAGGTTAATTTTTTTTTGGCTCTTTGTTCTCATCGCGAAGAACCTCGACTTGTTGAGGAGATGGAAGCCCAGGTAGTTGCCAACCCAGATATGCCTATTCCTCTGTGATTAGGTCACTTGTATAGCCAGTCTAAAGATAAGGATCCTCGCAGAGTCCCCTAAATAGTCATCATTTTCCTAGATGGCTCCTCTACTCAACTTTGTTTGTTTGGTTTCAAGTTTTCTTCTTATTTGGATGTTTTATATTTTTCTTATAGTTTTCTACAAGTCTTGCATAATAACAAAACATATACAATCTTTTGGCTCCTCAGAGTAGGATTATTTTTTGACATGGGCTTGGGCTTGGGTCAGTTTCCAATATTGGCGACCCAGGCCCGAGAATACTGCACCTGTAAATGTTCTGTTTCTTAGAAGGTAATTCCAATTTCTTTCTTACAAACAAAAAAATATTAAATATATAAAACTTGGAAATTATAACAAGCTAATTTATACAATATGCAATCATTTTTTAGTGATATTGAATATGCAATTTGGAAATTTCTAATATGTGATCTTCATTTCCTTGCTACACATGATAAGAGTAGAATAGTTGTTAACTTGCAATGAAATCTCATCATGGTTATAACAAACTTATTCACAACACACATGAAAAGATTAGAGTATTTATTTGCTTACAACATAATCTTATCATAAAAATATTTGACTACATTGGTGTTCTCCTTGGTTGTAGGGTCATTGGCAACATGTTCTCCATAAAAAAGAGTGATTCATCCTACTTTATATTTCACTTATTCATTAATTGGTGTCATAACAATATGAAATAGATGTTGTTATGTGGTATAGATTTTAAGGAAAGCAAGATATCTAACTCCCACAATATGTTACAATCTTATATATAACAACAATAATTATTAGTATCCACATAACCATTTAAACATACCTCCAACAATCAAACCAATAAGTTGTCCATTAAACTTTCAATAACATCAAGCTCTAGTCCTCTCTATAATTTGAAATCTATTTAAACTGAATGTCATGTCATATTATTCTATTCTTCTTGTTATCTCTAGCCACTGCTAATTCAATATATATATATATATATATATATATATATGTTGTGAATTATGCATGATAGATATGGAGGGCCACAATTTCTGCTACTCCTTTTCGTGTTGACGTATAAAATAATGGATCTATCTGCATAGGAGTATGTGTGTGTGATTTCAATGATGCTTGATATCTATAGTCATCTCTGGCCACAATTTCTAATGTCAATGGCAAATCATTTAAGCTCACGAAAAATCTTTACATTGTAGTTTTTGTTGTGCTATTAATAACGGAACATGGAAGTCTACCTTTATGTTTATCATAGTACTTACATTGTAGAGGGTTTTAAGTATCATAACATTTAGTAAAATTCACATTTACTTCATTTTCAATTTCAATGTGGAATGTGAAAGTGTTAGAATGAGTACATAGTTTTCTCAAAAGTTGAGTTCATTTTCATTGCAATATCTAATGTGAAAGTGTTAGAATGATTCCATATTTTTCTCAAAACTTGAGTTCTCTCTCAAGTTTATAAGTTATTGGTGTTCACATTAATAAATTCCGAAAATTTCCATGTATGGTTAATTGTTAAAATTCCATCCTCTAAACTAATACTACGCTCCAATCTCAAACCCTTTTGAAATATGTTTTAAGTGACCTTTTGAAATCTGTTTTAATTTAATGTCACATCGCATACAATTTTTGCTAATTCAAGAACTTGGGAAACCCTAAAAACCCAACAAAATTCAAGAATAATAGTGCACATAATCCCTAGGTGCACTTCTACCCAACATAAATATTGATAATATTGAAAAACAAAAAAAAATTACAATACAAAAGTCTTATAATTTCAAAATGTACCTATTATTCTTATAATGGCTTACAAATTGCAGCTCACTAAAAAAAAATTGTAAGTCTTTCCCATACCTTAGAGTATTTCCCATATCTAAGAGAGCATAACTAAGAAAAACAACGAGATTTTTCAGGTATCATAATATTTTTAATTAAACCTAACGATATACATACATGTGTGTGTGTGTGTGTGTTTCACTTTGTTTTTAAAATTTAACATTAAAACCGTCATAGTTTTTTATTTGTCAATATATATATATATATATATATATATATATATATATATATATATTAATGGACATGTCAACTCCGTGTTGAGCACATGTGTCAACTCTAGGTTGAGCACGAAAGGAATTACACATTTCCCCCATAATGGGTTGTAGAAAGTGCCTCTCAATGCAATAATAAATATGTTATCTCCTAAACTATCATATTTACTATGTAAATCATCAGACTTTAAAGTAAATTCAATTATGGTTATAAAAACCATCTCTCCATTGTCTTTTTGATAAGCCATTGAATTGAACAAAGTGGAAATGGGAATACACTCAAATATATCTACTTCAAAAACAATTGATATCTTTATTTATGCAACAAATGTCTTTATATAGTATTTTACATAGGATCAATCTAGTTCTTATTTGATATATATTAGCAATAATTTGACATAGTTAACTTTAACTATCAACAAAGATAAATTAAAATTGCACGAGGCTTAAGGTTTTTTGTGTATCTGTTAACTTATACTTAAATACTAATACTAAATATTAGTGTTTGTTAGAAATGTCATATTAGTTCCACCTAGTCTAAAAGGAGTCCGTACTTTCCCACTAGTTTCCAAAAGGTCATAAAGTTGACAAATCCACCAACCTTCTAGTTTAGGAGATGCACTAAAGCAATTTAAATTTGACCCTCAATTTGCTGACATAGACAAGAGCTCTTCATGTACCATGAGTACTATTTGGAGTCAGGAAAAAAAATTGAGCACATAGTTGTGGAATGCACCATGTTTCTAGAAAGTGTCATTAGATGGGGAAGCCACTAGTATTGAAAATATTCTATAAGATAATATGTGTTGTCACATGGTGAGAGAAGATACTACAGTAAGGTATTGATGGATTCGACTGAGATAAACAATGATGTCCTTGAATAGATGTGTCAGTATATTCATAAGGATAATCATGACACTACAACATCTCAAATGTGTCTCTTTCAATATGTAAAATAAGTTTCCTTAATCACAACTCAACTCAACCCTTCCATGTCCTCAAATCATCTTTATCTCCAACACCAATTTCTATTTGCAAATAATTCTAGAGGAGTCAATGGGAAAATTTGAAAACATTGCCTAGGTTCATTTATTGATTCACAATCTTGTGCAAATTGATCTATCTCGACACTTTTGGGAGGAAGTAGACCTTTTGTTGTATGCTAACCCATATTTTGAAATTTGATAGAGGAGCATATTTGGTTCTGGGAAATCCACATCACCCTAAAGCATTTCAATTATGTACACGTTCAATTAGGATGAATAAAGATGGTTGCAACTCTACTTTGGAGCTTGTGTTGTGACTCCTTGTTACAAATAACATGGTTATGAACTGTGCCCAAAGAATGACAATGTTGCGAATCCTATGTTGCAGCTCCATGCTATAGGAAATATGTTGCAACTCCACGCTACAAGAAATACACTACAACTCCAAGCTATAGGAAACATGTTCCAACTCCACAATATAGGGAATATGCTACAATTCCAAGTTCCATGTGTCTCAAGAAGATAAAATCCCAAGTAACAATCATTGGTGAAAGAAGAGGGAATGAAATTTGAATTGGGAAATGAATGGATAATGAAAAATTGTGATTGTTCATCTCCTCATCGGATGGAAACAGTTTGACAAGAGAAGTATTGGGGATAAAAAGGGATAATAAAGGAGATGAAGGGGTTGATCATTTTAGTGAAAAAGTGAATAAAGCTTCACTGGGGTCGACTGAAGTGGTCCATATTTCCATAGAGAATGAGATTGAGAAAATACTATATCAGGAAATAAAGGATTGTATTTATTAACCACATTATAAACATAGGAGTTATGAAATAAATGATCAAGGAAAGGATTCATAGTGTGTTTGTGTTCTTGTGGTTGTAATCAAATTCTTTTGTTTTTTTCTTAAAATAAAAGTAAATGAATTTTTTGTTAAATGTTAAAGAAATGAATTTTGTTGTGCATTTTGAAGGCAAAGCATGGTCATGTAGGTGTTAGAATTGCTATAGGGTCTTGTTACTATATCAAGTGGTATCAGAGTAGGTTTAGTTCTTGAGTTGTGAGAGAACAATGCCTATAGGTAAGGTCTATAAATATTTTTTCGAGAGAGGATTGCATGGAAACTTGTAAGGATTCCACAACGAAGAGAAGAAACAACATGAAGAGGTGCGAGGAATAGAGAACTAGAAGAATTAAGAGGAAGAATAGAATACATGGAGAAGCTGAGTTAGATTCAGAATCTGAGAAAGAGATTGAAGTTGAACAAAATGATTAGGAAGGAGACCCAACAATGTGTTTGATATCCTTATTCAGTAATAGAGGTAGCGCGAGGGTTGAAGTTTCGTGCTATGATGGAAGTCTCAGGGATGAAACTCTTATATATTGGATGAGAAAGCTCAGAAGATACTTCGAGTATGAGAATGTTTAATATCCCAATTGTGTTAGTTTTTCCATTACAAAGTTGAAAGGACATGTTGCACTTTGGTGGGATGTACTGCAGAAGGAAAACATACATAATAGATTAGAGAAGATGAAAACTTGGAAGAAGATGGTTAGTAAAATCAAAGAGAATTTTTACATGTTGACTACCAACATAACTTATGTAGACAAGTACAAAATCTCAGGCAGAAAGAGACATCAATCCGTGAATATACTGAATAATTTTTCAAGTTTTCACTCAGGTCAGGGATAAAAGAACCAAAGCATCAAAGAGTGGCAAGATATGTGAATGGGCTGAAGTACCAGATTCATGATGAGATGAGTACACATTAATTTCGTAATGTAGACGAATCCTATTAGGTTGCTTTGAAAGTGAAGAAAAATATTGACATAATATTGTGCTAGAAGTTGTAAATGTGTTGAACCTACACAAAATAGATCTAGCTAGTAAATGACATACATAATTTGCAGAGAAAATATGGGGAAAGAGAGGCAGGAGAGAAAGAATGGAAGAATTCTCATTAACGAAATGAATAAATCATAATTCACATGATATACTTTGTATAACTCAACTAATGCACATTGGAGGAGAAGAAAATGCACCATAGTGATGGTCTAGAGTGATCTGAACACACACCAATAGTTACGGGAGTAAAATGTCACCTAGTCTAGTCTCTCAGGAAGTTATGGGAGTGAACTACCACCTAGTATGAGTTAACTAGTCTCTCAGTCTTCAGTTAACTGACTGAAACTGAGTGAAGTGAGGAGGAGATCAGAGAATCATGAGTATTGTGCTAGTCTGGTGAAAATACCAAGTACAATGCGTATTAGCTAGTGATGATCACAATGATGCATGGTGATGATCCCAATGTGGCATCTAGACTCCACTCAACTGATCAAACTGAAGTGTGAACTGAAGAGAATATTCTCCCTAAACTATAGGAGACTGAATAATGACTAATAAACATAGGGAAAACCCTAGGAAAAATAAATCCTAGCTGTGTATGTGAAGTATCTCCAACACCCCTCCTAAAAATCACTATGGTGAAAATAAAGAATGAGTCCTGGTAATGAGGCCATGTTAGGTACCCAAATACAAAAGATACACTGAAATACATGAGGAAAGAGGGTAAACCGCATGGGAAACCCCCTCCTCAAAGTACAATGTATGTAAAAATAAGAACTGACAATTTCTAGGAAATTGTGTCCTTCACTCCAAGACGACTGCATAGAGAATGGAACTTCTGCTTAGTGAAGGTATTGGTGAAGATGTATGCAGTCTGTTTTGCTGAAGGACAAAACTGTAGCTCGATGATCCCCTCATGTAATAAGTCTCAGATGTAGTGCATGTGGATCTCGATGTGTTTCATCCACTGCCTCTGAACTGGATCTATGCAGAACTTTAGAGTGCTCTGGTTGTCACACCAGATGACAATTAACCGATGAAATTGAATTCCCAACTCAGTGAGAAAATGTTGTAGCCACATAGATTGTGTTGGATTACTGAGAGGGGGGGTGAATTAGTAATAGCATAATTATAATCATTTTTCTTCAAATGTTATATCAATGTAGAATTATTATCCAATAATGAGAAGTAAGAAATAAACAATCACACACATACACAGTACACCAGTGTTTTACGTGGAAACCCAAATTGGGAGAAAACCATGGAATGCTTTTTATTATATGTCTTGAAGAATTACATTCATTAGAAGCACCAACTTCCTTTGTTTTCCAACTGCAACTGGAAGGAGGCTCCAACCCCCTAGTTTCTCAGGCTACAACCTGAGGGAAGCTTCAACCCCCCAATTCTCTGGCTACAACCAGAAGGAGGCTACAACCCCCTATGTTCTCCAGCTATAACCGGAAGGTGTCTACAACCACCTGTCCTTGCCCCGTCCTGCCGCCCTAAAGTAGAAGTAGAATGATGGAACCACTGTCACACTATCACTGTGAGATATACTGTTGTAAACCTGTACCAATAAATCTAAACCATGCATCAACCATGCATCAACCTATACCTCAACTTGTAATCAAACTGTATCATAAACAAGTGCATCAACCATGCACTAACCTGTAATCAACCTGTACCATAAACAAGTGCATCAACCATGCACCAACCTGTAATAAACATGTACCATAAACAAGTGCATCCAACCATGTACCAAGTATGTAACAATCATGTGTCAACTACTCATCAACTATGACTCATCAATATGT
>ML792713.1:331284-342748 GCA_009831015.1 Picea engelmannii | reverse complement strand
GATTAAACGTAGCGAGGCCTTGTGTGTATTAATGACATGGTGAGTGTCTATGGTATCATTTTTCGACAGTGGTGACATGACAATAGAGGAAGTAAGTACATAGGTGCCCCTGACCTGCTTAAGATGGTACTGATGAGTTTTAATGTGATACACCGCTTGTTGGTCCTATTGGTAAGGAAGACCGAGAAGTAGATCAACACAATCTAATGGTAATACGTCGTAAGTCACAGTGTCATGGAAAGGACCAATGGAGAAAGTGATCATGCAACATCAAACAATAGTGATGCGAGGACCACCTTTTTGGACCCATCCAAGATGATAAGGATCGGGGTGTGGAGTTGTGGGGAGTTGCAGATGTTGGACTAAATCTTGTGATATGATATTCTTTTGACTGCCATTGTCGAGAAAGAGAGTGGCTAGTTTGGTTTTTATTTGGAAGTTGTGGGTGAAGAGCGGAATGCTAGGGCGACCTAGTTCTGGTTTGGTCATGAGAATGAGAGAGGGGTGGGATTCGATGGGGTTGCTAAGGGAAATGGTATTTGGGATTTTTGTCAAATCTGTTGAATTGACCTCAGTCATAAAGGTCTTAGTGGTGCAGATATTTTTAAGTGCACAACAGTCCGTAGAATGGTGGGAGTTGGCTTTTTGAAAGTTACACTAGACTACATTTTTGGATGTGGAGGAAGACACTAAGTGAGGATGAGATTGGGGATTTGGTGGAGTAGCACTAGAGGTGCGATAAGTGGGGAATCTGGGGCGAGGAGATAACTTCCTTTCTATGACCAAGGCCCGTAATAAATCCTTGTCCAGAGAAGGACTGTGAAAAATATCAACCTCCTGTCGGAGGGGTAACACTAAACCAGAATTGAACTTGATGATTAATACCTCGTCTGGTTCGCTGATATGGAGTTGGATGTGAAACTTGTAGAAGACATCGATGTAGCCTTGAACCGACTGATTGGAAATCCAATGGAGTTATAAGCACTTTGCAAGTAAATTAGGAAGGTATCCTGGAGGGTATCAGCATTCTCTCAAGGCCTGATAGAACGTATCCCATGAATTAATGTGGCCATTTGTTGGGGATGGAGTACCGATATTGACGATCAATTCTGCACTGTTCAAGTGTGTGTCCCACCAAGTTTGGGTGATTCCTTCGAGTTGGAGACTAGCTATTTGCAATTTGGTAGCCTCCTCCATCTCAGGTGAGGTTTTGAAATAATTGGAAAGGCTACAGATCCAAGAATCC
This sequence comes from Picea engelmannii, assembly GCA_009831015.1. Classification (NCBI taxonomy): domain Eukaryota; kingdom Viridiplantae; phylum Streptophyta; class Pinopsida; order Pinales; family Pinaceae; genus Picea; species Picea engelmannii. The sequence continues at coordinate 341,502 of ML792713.1, read as the reverse complement.
ACGTTCACGCCATTCATTTGGCCGATGAACTTGAGTAATTGAAAAAATGTGTCCAGTTGCATGGTCATTGGAGGTCTTCTCTGCTGAATTCGAATCAGTTCTTGGAGAGCCAACACCAAATCTGCCACTCAGCTTGATGTGTCTGCGCTAGATTCCTCATTGGAGGCTTCTCATCGAGGCAGAATGGTTGGCAACCTAGAATAGACCCTGAGGAGGTGTGAAATAATCCCTGAGAAGGGTGAAATGGATGCTTTGAGAAAAAGAGTGAGACTAAGTATGAAGACCCACAAAAACAAAAATTGAACCTGGTGGTTGAAGTTCTGGTCCCAAGGACAGAACATGCTCTAATACCAATTGATATGACTATGTGTGGGGGCATCTTGCTGAAAGGAAGCATATTATATGAATACACGCTCTGATATATCAACTAGAGGGAGGCACACAACAGACTTGGAGAATGGGAAAAGTAGGCACCATAGGAAGAAAGTAACGTCTCTCTTGTTGGAGATAAATGCCTTGTCTATATTCTATGTTGTCCACCAATAGCAGTGAAGAGGCATTTTGCTGATGTGTTTTAACCTAAATAGAGATGTGCACCAGTTCCTTTGGTGCACTCTCTCTTTCTCTCAACTCTCAATGAACAACAAAAATGTGAATGCATTGTAGTTTTCTCAATTCATCTTAGGAAAAACGAAAACGCACAGTTACACAAGAAAAACGATTAACTTAGAATTCCCAAAAAATCATCAATCATTTTAGGGGATTCTCTCCCTTCTTAAATAATCCATACAAACTTCTACAAATGGTAAATTACTCTTTTATTCTTCTGCCATTCTCTGTGCAATAAAATTCACAGGTGAAATTTCCCGCAACATTTACTGACACAACTAACTATTAATAAAAATAGACATCGTCGTTATTTACTTAGACTGGAAAATGATTTATTACAATAACGGACTAATTGATGCTGAAAACTATCAGAAAACTAACATAGCAATACTTCTACTTCTCTCTTTGTTTGTTTCATATGACTTGTACTCTGATGTGTGCTCTCTAAGGAAGGTTGATGTCCTTCCTTATTGGTCCACGTATGTTATCCATATTTTCTACTGGAGAAAAGGTCTCATCATAGTCAATGCCATTCACTTGTTGAAAGCCTTTGGCAACTAGCCTGGCTTTTTATCTGCTAACCTTTCCATCTATTTCTCTCTTGGTCATGTAGACCCATCTACACTTGAAAGTTTTCCTTCCTAAAGAAAGGGTAACCAGATCCCAAATATGGTTCTCGAGGAGGGAGTTGTACTCTTCTTGCATGGAGGATTCCCAAAAGGGATTTCTAGCAGCCTTGCCATAAGAATATGGATCTGAAGACTAAACCAATAAAAGATTCATGGTTTCCATCAATTCAGTGGTAGTGAGTGTAAGAGTAGGCTCCTTGAAATCCGATCAAGTCCTCCTAGCATCAGCTGGATCCCCAACAAGATCTCATGCATCCTAAAGAGTAGTATTGGTCTACTTGGGCCTTTGATCTAGCTTTGCATCTGCATCTGCATGCAATGAATCTGCATCTAACTATACTGAATTTGTGTCTGGATCATCTGAATCCTCTAAATAGTAAATCTCATATGAAGAAGAGTCGGCATGTGCATGCTTATCATCTTTGATAGGTGGAAGAACAAAAGTGTTTGCATGCAGTTGTTGAGGTACATGTGAGACACTTTCCTCAAATTTGACACTTTTCTCAATGATGAGATGGTCTAAGGAAAGATAAATGAGTTTGTATCCCTTCACACCTTCAGGGTATCCAACAAAGATACACTACGTTCTCTATGGATCAAGTGCCTTCCTCTTCATAGAGGGAATCCTGGCCCATTCACGAGAATTGAATATACGAAAGTGGGTCACTTCCAATTTGAGGCCACTCCAAGCCTCGTAGGGGGTCTTATCCTTGACAGATCTACAGGGAGATATAATTTGGATGTAGGTTTCACAATTAAGTGCTTCAACGCATAATCTATGTGGAAGTGACTTTGCATTTAGCATGCAAGATACCATCTCTTTTAGAGATCTATTTTTCCGCTCAACAACTTTGTTTTGCTATGGAGTATAAGGAACAATGTGCTGCAATTGAATCGTAGACTTATGAAAAATATTATGTATCTCATGGTTGACATACTCTCCCCCATTATCTATTCATAGGAATTTGATTTTCTTTCCTGACTATGTCTCAACAAGGGCTTTGAAATCTTTGAGGTGTTGAAAGACCTCTGATTTTTTCTTGAAAAATAAAATCCATGTGAAGCGTGATAAATCATCAACAAAAATGAGCACGTACATTGATTTATTGATTGATGGATGTAAAAAATGGCCCATGAGATCACTATTGATTAGATCTAAAGGAAAGAAATCCTTCTGAGTCTTTCCTTTGTCGAATTTCTCTTGAGGGTGTTTTCCAAAAGCACATCTCTCACAAATTCATTTGGAGAAGTGGATGTTAGGTAGACTATCAACCATTCCCTGCATACTAATTTGTTTCATATATATGAAATTTAAATGCTCAAACCTTTCGTGCCATATCCTACTACTTTCATCAGCATGGGTAAGCAATAACGCATAATCTGGTTCAATAAATTTAGAAAATGTGTAGAGTCTAGATTGATGATTTACCTTACCAGTAGAAACCTTGGAATTGGTTTGAATGTCATAGATATCCACGGCATCAGATGTGAATATGAATCTCTTTCCGATGTCGAATTTTTTCATCTGATACACAAAGATAATATTGATGAAAAGTCTGGGAATGTGTAGCACATTCTTGAAGCTTCCATTTGTGAGTTCAATTCTTCCTTTGTCGGTGACCTCAATTGGAGAGTTTCCCCCCATCAGAATAGGAGGACCTTTTCATGCGTCCAATGAATAATAGACTTATTTTTTTGGCTTCCATGTGGTTTGACGCACCTGAATCTATGATCCAAGCATCAAGAGAGGAGTTGATTGAAATCAAAGCATGGCTATAATTGTCTTTCTTGGGATTCTGATCTTTTGGATTATTCTTCTTGGCACCCTTCCGAATGTGATCTCAAAGGTTGTTTTTCTGAAGTATTTGGGCCATTTGATCTATCTGTTTCTGCATACATGTAGATTTTGGATGGAATCCTTTATGGAAGTAAGTGCATTTCTCCCCTTTTCTTCCCTTTCCACCTTTAGATCCGGAGGCATCGTTGAAGGGTTTTGAGTAACATTCCTTCTTTGGATTTGCATGTGATTTCCTTTTGTATTTGTCTTTATATTTATGATATTGATGACCACTACCATATTGCACAATAAGTGCATGCACCTTTGGGCCTTTGATTTTTCCCATATTGATGAGCTTGTTCTGCTCTTGTGTCAGAGACTTGATAAATACCTATAGATAGGGCATTGTCCAGGTGGCACCAAAGGTGAGCCTAACTAAATGAAATGTAGATACAAACACTGAGTATTCTAGACCAAGTTTGGAGAGAATGGTAAGAACCATTTGTTTCTCCTCCTTAGATTTATCAACCCCGCAAGCCTTGAGTTGCGACAACAAATTCTTATATTTGGTAAAGAAATCTTGGATATTGTCGAAGGTTTTTGGATCCAAAGTGAGCAATTACACCTTGAGCATGTGTCTCCTCATCTCATCCTATTTTCCAAAAATCTCTTCCATGGTGGTTCAGGATTCATTGGGGGTTTTACATGAGGATATGTTAAAGAAGAGTTCAGGAGAAATGAGACTGCAAATAGCTCCAAACGCTTCATCTATTCGATTTAGATACTTGGATTTTTCTATGGATGATGTGGGTTTTGTCTCCATGTTCATGGTTAACCTGTATAACCCTCTGCCTCAGAGATGCATTATCATATTCTCCTTCCATGCAAAGAAATTGTACGGTGTAAGAATGAATTCTTTTGAAAATTCCATTTTTCTGCTTTCTTCAATCTTCGGTACCTACAAAAATAATCTGGTGTGTATTTTACCTAGCAGTCCATTGGCTATGGTACCATGTAAATGTGTTGAACTTGCACATAATATATCTAGCTAGAAAATGACATACATAGTTTGTAGACAAAATATGAGAAAAGAGAAGCATGAGAGAAATAATGGAAGAATTCTCATTAACCAAATGAATGAATGATAATTTACACATGATATACTATGTATAACTCAACTAATGTGCATTGGAGGAGAATCCAATGCACCATGGTGGTGGTATAGAGTGATCTAGACACACAGGGGCAATTACAGGAGTAAACTTCCACCTAGTCAAGTCTCTCAGGAAGTTATAAGAGTGAATTGCCACTTAGGCTAAATTAACTAGTCTCTCAGTCTTCAATTAACTGACTAAAATAGAGTAAAGTGAGGAGGAGATCAGGGAATCATGAGTAATGCGCTAGTCTGGTGATAATCCCAAGGATAATGCGCATTAGTTGGTGATGATCCCAATGTTGCATGGTGATGATCCCAATGTGGCATCTAGACTTGATTCAACTGATCAAACTGAAGTGTGAACTACAGAGAATATTATCCTAGAGGAATATTCTCCCTAAACTACAGGAGAATGAATAATGAATAATAAACATAGGGAAAACCTTAGTAAAAATAAATCCTAGGTGTGTATGAAGTATCTCCAATAGAAGTTTCGAGGAGAAGGAACTAGAGGCAGAGGTAGAACAAGTGCTAGTAAAGATAGTGAGAAGGAGGATGAAATCACTAGCAATCAAAATACAAGAGGAGGAAGAAGTGTTGGAAGAGGTAGAGGTTTTAGTCAAGGTAAGTATGTGAGTACATGTTATAGATGTGGTGTAGAGGGTCATAAAGCATCAGAATGTCTAGAGAGACAATACACAATGAGAACAAATGAGGCTAGGATGCATGTCACCCAAGAAGATGAGACAACCATTGTTGGTGAGAATGTGGAAGTACTTTAGCAAGAAAAAGAATAAAACTTGATGTTGAGAAGAGTATAACTCAATACTGAGAAAAAGGAAGCAAAAGAGCTTGAACAAAGAAAGAGAGTGTTTAAAACTAAATGTGAAATTTGGGATAAATGTTGTCATCTTATCATAGATGGAGGAAGTAAAAAAAAATTGGTATGTACTAAAGTGATGGAGAAATTGAATTTGAAAGGCATTCTCGTCCTAGCCCATACCAAGTTTCATGGTTTCAAAAAGGAAAAAAAGTGACTGTGACTGAGCAATGTTTATTGAGTTTCCATAGTGGGAGTTTTAGAGAACAAGTTTTATGTGACGTAATAGAGATGGATGCATGTCATGTATTGTTTGGGAGACCATGGATGTTTGATAGAAAGGTATTCCATGATGAAATAGAGAATTCGTATGAATTTTTCATGGATGGACATCGTTATAAGTTGGTACCAATGTTGGAAAAGGTTATGGACAATAGTAACAACAAGGGTATGTACAATAGTAACAACACAGTTATGGAAAATAGTAACAACAAGGGTATGGACATCAAGAACAATAAAGTTATGGACAATATTAACAACAAGAATATGCATAACAATAATAGGTGAATCGTGTTATGTTTTTCTAAAGAGTTTCTAAGAGAGAAGAAAAATAGTCAATTTTGTTTAGCCATAATGCCAAAAGAGATTAAAGAGACTGGGAAAAGGGATTTTATATCAGCTGAGATTCAACACTTGTTGAAATAATTTGAGGAAATTGTAGCAGATGATTTACCAATAGGGTTACCTCCATTGAGAAGTATATCACATCATATCGACTTGATACTAGGATCAATGTTTCCAAATAGAGCACCTGATAGAATGACTCCAACAGAGAGAGAAGAGGTAAATAGGAAAGTACATGAGTTATTTGATAGAGGATTAATTCGAAAAAGTTTGAGTTCTTGTGGAGTACTAGCGGTTTTGAAACCAAAAAAGAATCGTGAGTGGTATATGTGTACAAATTCATTGGCCATTAATGATATTTCCATCGAGTACATGTTTCCTTTACTGAGAATGGATGATCCTATGGACTGTTTGAGTGGCACTGAGTACTTCACGAAGATTTATTTTAAGAGTGGTTATAATCAAATTCGGATAAGGGAAGGTGATGAATGGAAGAAAAATTTCAAGACAAGAGATGGGATGTTCGAGTGGTTAGTTATGCCATTTGGATTAACTAATGCACCCAATACGTTCATGTGGCTGATGAGTGAAGTTTTGAAACCATTTTTGGAAAAATTTGTTGTCGTTTACTTAGATGGAATTTTGATTTTCAGCAGGAGAAAAGATGAAAATTTAGAGCGCATAAAGAAAGTGTCACCGTGATTGAAAGAGGATGCATTGCTGATGAATCTAAAGAAGTGTACATTTTTGCAAAAGGAGCATTTATACTTTGGTTTTGTGGTTTCCAACTAATGTTTAAAGATGGATTCCGAGAAGGTAAAAGAAATTTTAGATTGGCTCACACCTAAATGCACTTTTGATATGCAAAGTTTCCATGGTCTGGCGAGTTTCTATATGAAGTTCATTAGAAATTTCAGACAAAGAAAGGCACATTTCAGTGGACAACAATAATAATGAAGTCATTTGAGGACCTGAAGAAAAAGGTGACAAAACAACAAGTGTTGGCACTTCTAGATTTCAATAAGGTATTTCAACTAGACTTTGATGCAAGTGGGACAACAATTGGAGTAATTGTGAGCCAAGAAGGTATATTGATATCATTTTTCAGTGAGAAGTTGAATGAAGCAACAGAGAAATACTCTGTTTATGATTAAAAATTTTACACTATCCTGTAGGGCTTGAGGAAGTGGCGACATTAATTGCTTCCAAAGAAGTTTGTTTTGTTTATTGATCACAAGGCACTACAGTACATTAATAGCCAAGGTAAATTAAATGAGAATCATTCTAAATGGTTAGAATTTTTACAAATTTATACGTTTGTTTTGAAACACAGGTCAGGGAAATAAAAAAAGGTTTTTGATGCGTTGAGTCGGAGGACAATATTTCTAAACACCATGTCATTTGCAGTGATAAGTTTGGAATGTGTGAAAGGGTTGTATGAAGAGGATTCATATTTTGTAGAGGCTTGGATATCATGAAAAGAACCATGGATTTTGGATCGAACACCATTCTTGGATTGCCATATTCAAGAAGGATTCTTGTTGAGGAACCAACAATTGTGTATTCCACAAAGTTCATTAAGGTTGAATCTCATTAGAGAGTTGCACCGTGGTGGTTTAGGAGGACATTATGGTATGGAAAAGACCACAACATTGGTGAAAGAATGGTAATTTTGGCCCAACATTTACAAAGACGTCAACAAATTTGTTGAGGGTTGTAGAGTTTTTCAATTAGCCAAAGGTAGAAGCTAGAATATGAGACTTTACACTCCATTGTTGATACCTAAAAGACCATGGGAAGATGCAAGCATGGATTTCATTTTGGGAGTACCTATGACACAGAGGAAGCATGATTCTACAATGGTGGTAGTAGATTGGTTTTAAAAAATGGCACACACTACTAAATTTGAACGTTTTTGCGACGAAGTTTCGTCGGAATAGGGTCGTCGTGACCAAGATGATTTTTTTTTTTCGTCGGAATAGATTCGTCGATCTAGTGAATACACATGGATCTTAGCCGGTCTAGCGACCGAGAAAAGAAGCCTATACACAATAGGGAAAAGTTACCATTCATCGGTCCATCCACCAAGATTAGTCGGTCTAGAGACTCACTTTATTTGTAAGCCTTGCTAGCATATCTATGGAAAACATAACCTTGGTCACTCTAGCGACCATAATTAGTCGGTCTAGCGACTAATGTTAGTCGGTCTAACGACCCACTTTAGTTGCAAGCCTTGATAACATCTCTAAGGAAAACATAACCATGGTCACTCTAGCGACCATAATTAGTCGGTCTAGCGACTAATGTTGGTCAGTCTAATGACTAATATTAGTCGCAAGAGCGACCAAGACAACCCTAGCAAACTTAGTCAAGAGACCAAATGGATATACAAGCGACGAACCTGTTCGTCGCTAGAGCGACTAATGTTGGGGTTTTTTAGAAAAAGAAATATGCCATTCACACAGGAATAATGTTGGGGTTCTGTTAGTGATCAAAAATCACTTTCTAATATTTCCCAAATCATGTGATAAGAGGATCATTAGGTGGAAGAGTTATTTTTAAATCTTAAAGTTTTAGAGGTTTTGAGAAAGGCTCAAATTCACATAAATTCAATTAAATGAGGATTTCACCTCTAAAAATAGGCCAAAGGTTAATTTTATCTTTCGGTGGCTAAATTTGAAATTTACAGTTTAATGAGCCACCAAAAAGATCTGACTTTCGATGGCTAAAAGGAAAAATACACAACTAGTAAGCCGTCGAAAGCTCCGAAGAGTCTAGATCGGTCTTCTTTCTACCCAAATCACGTTTTTCCATTTCCAGAATCTGTGGGAATGATCTCAAATCAAAGATAATAATTTTATTTTTAAATCTTAAAGTTTTAGAGGTTTTGAGAAAGGCTCAAATTCACATAAATTCAATAAAATGAGCATTTCACCTCTAAAAATAGGCCAAAGGTTAATTTTATCTTTCGACGGCTAAATGTGAAATTTACAGTGTAATGAGTTGTTGAAAAGCTTTGAATTTTGGTGGCTAAAAGTCAAAGTACATGACTAGTAAGCTGCTGAAAGCTCTGAAGAGTCCAGATCGGTCTTCTTTCTGCCCAGATCATGTTTTTCCATTTCCAGAATCTGTGGGAATGATATCAAATTAAAGATAATAATTATCAGAAGATAGATCATCCTCTTCATCAAGTTTTGAAGGCATATGGTAAGGGAATGAAGCCAAATGTCATGTTTATTCTTGACAGAAATCGCCCAGCCATCAAAGACAGATTTCAAAATCTGTGATTTTCACCAGCAAGTTGCCAAATAATTCTCCAGGTTGTAAAAATTGACTTATGATGATAATATTGGATCATTTATGCTAAAATATCAAATTGATTATGTTTATTTTTGGTATTTCAGATCCATTAAATTAGGATATTGAAACCTTGATGTAAAGTCTATAAAATCCTAAGAATTCTAAGACACCAAAGGGGGGGGGGGACAGTCTAAGGAATGTGGTTCTATTCTTGAAGACTTGTACATTTCATCCTTTGCATATGTCCATGAATATATCTTGACATCGAGCTTCTTTCACTTTGTTTTTTTAGTTTTCATATCCTTTCTTTCCAAGTTTATGTATACTCAACGACAGAAGGCTGTCATCCCATCTCTTCGTTGGTATATTAGACTTATATACATTGCTTCTTATGTTTGTCTTAGTGCTAGATAGTTGTCATCCTATCAATGCACTCATAAGCTTAAGCTGCAAGTATTTACTTATTATGTCTGGCCATCTACTATATACAAATCTTATATATGTTTCTGCTGGTATGAAGAAGTATCTTACCTATCATTACTGGCCATTCACATATGCCTTTGTGTAGGTATGTCTTGCTAGCATAATGAGTCTTCTCCATGTTTTCACACATTGATTAAAACCTTCTGAGCAACATAGTTGAAAGCCTTGGTCTTTCAAGTGACCCATGTCTTTCTAAATGGATGTGAGTTTATAATGTCATCCGATTTGATCCTTTTTCCTCCACAATTTATTGATCTATTTAAGTTACCAAGCTTACACCCTTATACAGTTAGGGAGTGATTTCTTGGCGAGATAACACTTTCATTATGTACTTGGGACCTAGCACTGGAGTCCACCCCCTAGTGGTCAATACCGGTGATCCAATTTACCTTGTCATTTCTAGATGTAAGCACCATTGTGATGAGTCTCAATCCATTCTAGGGGATTTAATATCAAGACTCAAATTGTGGAAGGTGAATCTAGAGCACTGGGTGGAGGAGATTTCATAGCAGCAAACCTCCCTTACAGAGTAGTTGGGCACTATTAAATCAAAGGAATTCCTGTTAGCTGTGGAAAATCAATGCCTAAGAGAAAAATCCAAGGAACAAGAAGCTGAAATTTAGAAGCTACAACGACATGTAAAGAAGATAGTCAACCTTCCCAAGCCTGATACAGGACCTAGGAGGTTGATAGTCACATCCAACATATGACCAATTTTAATACATATCTCATCGAGATGGAAATAACAATTGAAGGCATAGCTATGTACAATGTGCATATTAATAAGAAACACATAAATCCTATGAAATGTATTAACTTA
>ML792713.1:263756-281179 GCA_009831015.1 Picea engelmannii | reverse complement strand
TTAGAATTTCCCATCTAATTTGTATCCCACCTCTAATTTATGAGAACCCATGAGGGATTTCATCATGCTAGTGAGTAGGTTATATGGTGAAAAGGATTTCTCTTATATGCAGAAGCATTGGGTTCCCTCGATACACCAAATGTCGAAGAAGGCAGTTGCAAGTCAAGAAATATAAACATGGTTGCCAATAAATATGAAGAAAACTTAAATGAACAATCCCTTTAGTTTCACATAGCTAAATTTATATTGAATGCAATCTACACTATATGTTCTTTCCTAAACACATGTGTGACATGTGATATATTAATCTTCCTCCTCTTTCAATGAGTTATCAAAAGTTGTGGAGATATGGTATTTGGATCATTACAAACATTTTTGCAAGGTGTTCTTAGCTCCTATTTATGTTCTCCTCTTTTATAAACCATGCCCAATATTCTTTAAGGGAAACTTAGTTTTGTTAGGGATGATAAACAATTGGTACATAGAAGGAGATGATAATTATATCCAAATCTATAAGTGCACCTCATCTTTGCATATATTTCTTAATCACATCCTAGGTAGATTAGTAATCATGGATGTATCTTACCAAATCGTCGAATTTGGATCCTATACAGAATTAAAGGAACACAAGAAATGCATGCTTTCAATATACTGACGCCAACCTCTCCCACTCCTCAGAGAACGATCGCTCTCACCAGGACCTTCTCTAATCTTTGGCCCGAAGAGCATCAATGCTCTTCTAATTCCCCGTAGGGAATTCTTCACCCACAACACTCGCCAATGATTTCCCTTAACAGACGGAAAATCGGAATTCTTGATATCGCGAATTATATACTCGCGTGCCTTATGCCTCACGAGTTCCCGAACCCCGATATGGGTCAATCGTTGACTTTCTCCTCTTCTACTATCGGAATTCTCCTTATCGGGATATCGCTACTCGCGATGTTGACGCTCTGAATTTTCAAACTCCGAGCCCCGATGTGCCGACCCTCCGATTCAATGCCACCTGTACCCCACTAGATCCTGGGGTCCCACACTGCCCCGTCACCTTCGAGATATCGCGGATCGTGAATCCGACATGCAAGTGTTCTCTCTCGTCGAGAACCCCGATTCTCCGAACCCCGATTAGATGGGATTCCTTTGACACGTGTCCCCACGATCAATGGTTGTGATCCTATCGAAATATCGCGGATCGCGATATTGCCACTCCCATTCCAACGACTTGGTGCTTCAACTCGCGATATACCGATATGCGATGGTACGTGCGAATCTGATGGTTCCTATGAACCCCGATCGACGACACTACTTCCTCCCGAGCTTCGAACTTATAAATGCTTGCACTGTAATCTCCACGCACCTTTGGTAAAATCTGACGGTACTCAAGTTCTCGTGGAGTCTCTCCAGGAGATGTCAACCGTTCGTCCTTCCTTTGGTATTTCCTACGAGATGAAACAAATGCTTCCTCCGTGAAGACTTGTTCAACCACTCGCCAACCTGTGGAGCTTCTCTTAGGTGTTCCACAACACCCCTGCAATTCTCCTTCAGTGAACTGTAGGTCTATTCCTCCTGAGCTTGTCTTCGCTTCACAAGTCTTTATGAGAACTTGTCGCACGCACTCCTGCGGCAACTCTTCGAACATGACTAAGTGTTGAAGCTTCCTCGACTCTGCGTGCTCACCTGCAGCAGCAGTCCTAACTCCCTTTTCTCAGAATCGCAACTCTGAGTCTCCTTCCGGTCTGTGCACGCCTTGCACGGATCCGACGCCAAATTTTCACTTTTGAGAGATTAGAAAAAAAGTTATCTCTATCTGAACCCTGCATTCACGCACTCCTTGCGGACAAATTCCACTGCACTCCTTGCAGGAATTCTCTGGTTCAAGATAGAGAAACAATTGAAACTAACTCCTTGTTCTTCCAGACTTTACTTCAACCATGAAATTACATACACGCATATAAAAGAAAATGTATGACGAGAAGCAACCATTCAAGAGAATAATATCATCAATACACAGAGACTAACACTACCATGAAATTGAATCAAAGCTTTCTATTAATTCAATGTCTGTACATGGAGGTTCTTCCAACAGTTCTCTGTTGCTCTTCTCTTTTGCTTCTCAAGAATAATTTACAATGTACAAAGGAGGGTGTCTATATCCGTTTCCCTCTCGAGACCTAAAGCTATCAAATCTAGAAATAAATTCCTATCTACTTTTACATTAAATCTATTAAATGCCTCAACTACTTAAGGACGTGAGCTATCTGCTCAAGGTCCATTACAATATACAAGTGCACTTCATTAACTCTACACATTAATGTTTGGCACGAAAAATATCAAGGTGCTTTCAAAAACAAATCCGTTGGCTCGTCCAGCTGTCTTCTGCTCTCGCGCTGGCTCGCTTGATGTGGGCGATGCTCTTGCATCATACTCCCTGGCTTGAAAAATTTCATGGGCTCCTGTCCATGAGCTCCTGCACAGTCTGTCCATGCTTTTGGATAACTTCTTCTGTCTGCCAGCTGGTGTCTTCGACTGAGTGATTCTTCCATTTGACCAGATACTCAAAATATTTCTTTCGTCTGGTTTTCCTACCCACTCGCTTATCCAGTATGCATTCCATCTGCGGCTTTTCTGCTACTGGCATCTGCTTCATCCACTGGATTAGTGGCTCCTCAGTTCCAGTCTCTTCTTCTCCAGCCCTGTATGGATATAAGTCTGCTATGTTGAATATCAGAGATATTCTGATGCCATCCAGCAACTCAATTTCATATGCATTCTCTCCGAATTTCTTCAGGACTCTACATGGTCCAATTTTCTTCATCTTGAGTTTATTGTATGTTCCCCTTGGGAACCTTTCCTTCCTCAAATGTGCCAGACCAAGATCCCCAACTTCAAACTGAAGTTTCCTCCGATGTTGATCTACTCTGCGCTTATACTCTTGATTTGAACTTATTAGTCACTGCTTCACCTGGTTGTGAAGTTCCTGCATCGCCTCAGCGAATTCTTCTGCACTAGCACTGCTAGTCGCAGTCTGCTCTGAATCTCGCAATTCAGAAACTCCTCTCGGTTGGGTCCCATACACAATCTGGAATGGACTTTTCCCTGTGATCTTGTTCATAGAGTCATTGTAAGAAAACTCTTCCTGTGGTAACACATTGTCCCAACTGCTATGGTGTTCTGTCACCGAGCTCCTCAACAAATCTCCCAGACTTCGGTTGACCACCTCGGTCTGTCCGTCTGTCTGCAGACGATACGCAGAACTAAATACTAGATTAGTTCCTAACTTCTTCCATAGCGTCCTCCAAAAATGACCTATGAATTTTGTATCCCTGTCCGAGACTATACTTCTTGGTAATCCATGAAGTCTAACAACCTCTTCGAAAAACAAGTTTGTGATGTGGGTCGCATCGCTGGTCTTCTGACACAGAATAAAATGTGCCATCTTAGAAAACCTGTCCACCACCACAAAGATGGAATCTACACCTCTCTGCGTCCTCAGTAGTCCTAATACAAAATCCATGCTTATCGCCTCCCATGGCCTCTCTGGTATGGGCAATGGCTGATAAAAACCGACATTCTGCTTTTGGCCCTTTGAATGTTGGCAAATTCGACACCTGTCAACAAATCTCTTGACATCTGCTCGCATGCCCGACCAAAAATACGATTCGCTCAGTTTTGCGAATGTTTTGTCATGACCAAAGTGACCTGCTAATCCACCACTGTGCTTCTCCTTCACCAAGTTTTCCCTCATGGAGCAATTCAGAATACACTGTTGATTACCTTTGAACAACAATCTCTACTGGATCATATAATCTATCCATGGGCTTCGATCTCTAAGAATGGGATTTTCAGCTGCTTCATATGCTTCCCCGAAGTCTGCATCTCCGGTGTACATGTCCTTTAGATTCTCAAAACCTAATGTCTTGACTCGGAATTCCTGCATCAATAAACATTTCCTGCTCAAAGCATCAACCACTTTATTAGCAGTCCCTGAAATGTGTTTAATTACAAACGTGAAATTCTGCATATACTCTACCCATTTTGCATGTTTCTGATTCAATTTCTCTTGTTGACTCACAAACTGCAACGCATGATTATCATTGTACAATACAAATTCTTTTGGTATCAAGTAATGCCTCCACTTATTTAATGCCTGTATGATTGCATAAAACTCTTTATCATACGTGGAGTATTTCATCTTTGCTTCATCCAGCTTCTCACTGAAATATGCAACTGGTTTGTCCTCCTGACTCAGGACCGCTCCTATGGCATATCCACTTGCGTCACATTTCACCTGAAGTGTCCTCTGAAAGTCTGGCAACACTAACACTGGTTGCTCTGTGATCTTTCGCTTCAACAGATTGAATCTCTTCTCAGCCTCCACTGTCCAATGAAAGGACTTGTGTCGCTTCTTCACTGTGTCCATCATTGCTGCGCTAATTCCACTAAAATTTCTAATGAATTTTCTGTAGAAACTAGCCAGTCCATGGAAACTCCTCACCTCGAAAACATTTCTCGGTGATGGCCAATTCTTGATCACTTCCACTTTCTCCGGATCCATCTTCAACTCATTAGCCGAAATAACAAAACCCAAATAAATGAGCTCTGTCCTCATGAATGAACACTTCTTCATGTTGATCAACAACTTCTCCTGCTGCAGTCTTCTCATCACAATTCCCAAATGTTTCAAATGCTCAGCCTTCGTCTTACTGTAGATCAATATATCATCCATATATACGACTACAAACTTTCCAATGAATTCCCTCAGGACTTCATTCATCAGCCTCATGAATGTACTTGGCGCGTTTGTCAAACCAAACAGCATGACTAGCCATTCGTACAAACCTTCGTTTGTCTTGAATGTTGTCTTCCATTCATCACCTTCTCTCATGCGAATCTGATGATATCCGCTCTTCAGATCAATCTTTGAAAAGAAATTTTCCCCACTCAGGAAATCCATCAGATCATCCATTCTTGGTAGTGGAAATCTGTACCTGATGGTGATTTTATTTATTTCCCTGGAGTCTGTACACATTCTCCAGCCTCCATCCTTCTTCAGACTAAGCACTTTCGGAACAGCACACGGACTTGGACTCTCCCTGACCAGTCCTTTGTCCAACAAATCCTGGACCTTCTTCTTGACTTCCTCATTCTCTTGGGGTGTCAACCTGTACGCTGCTTTATTCGGAAAACTGGCTCCAGGTATGAGATCGATGTGATGACTCACACTCCTCATCGGTGGCAATGAACGAGGTAATTCATCCACTATGATATCAACGAACGCATCCAGCAGTTCCTGAATCTCAACTGGTAAGTCATCCATTCTTGTGCTTGTCAGAACAATCCTCGGCTTTCTGACAACAAAGAATTGTGGATCTTCCTTCTTCTCCATATCCGTGAGAAGCTCCTTCCCACTCATGAGAAGTATGGTACTTCTTACTTCCGGCTTCACTTCTTTATCCTTTATCGGAAGCAATTTATGGGTTCTCCCATTCTTCTCCAAAGTGTACGTGTTCATTCTCCCATCGTGAACTACATTTCTGTCATATTGCCACGGTCTTCCCAATAACAGATGACATACATCCATGGGAATGACATCACATAGAATTTCATCCTTATATCCACCTATTTTGAATTCAACCAAGCATTGTTTAGTGACACTCACCTGATGTCCTTTTTGTAGCCATGAAACCTTGTATGGACTCGGGTGATTGGTTGTCTCCAACTCCATCTTTTCCACCATCTCGGTCGAAACGAGATTATCAGTGCTTCCACTGTCCATGATGACCTTGCATTTTCTGTCCTTGGCTGTGTAAGCTGTCCTGAACAGTCTGGTCCTTTGTACTGATCTTTCCACCTCTTTCTCAGGTGTCAAAAGGACTTTATGCATTCCAAGCGATCTTCCACTATCTGCATCTTCTGACTCAGCATCACGCTTCTGCGCTTCAGTGATGTGAGCTTCTCCTGCATCCTTTTTCTTCTCTGGACACTCGAATGACTTGTGCCCATTATTTCCACATGCAAAACATGTGATCACTCCACCTCTTCCTCTACCTCGACCTCTAGTACGAGGAAGAGTGTTTACGTCAGCATAATCTCCTTGATGACTATTTTGCTGTCCCCTCGGCTCAACATATGGCTGTTTCTGCGAGGTTCCACCTCTTTCAACTCTACCCTGAGGTTTCTTCCACTCCTCCTTGGGCTTCTGGAATTTCTCCTAGGCAACTGCCTTGCCTTTGGGCTGACTCCTGCCTCGCCCTTGCTATCCTTGCCTTCGGCTCAACTTCTCTTTGGCTTTCAGGGCCATCTGGTATGCATCCTCAACTGTTCGGATAGCTACCATTCTCAATTCATCCTGAATGTCATGTCTCAGACCATTCAGATATCTCGCCACCTTCTCATCATCGCTCTCCCAATGCCCTGCTCGGATATTGAGCTTATAAAACTCTTCGGTGTATTCCTTCACCATCATCAACTTCTTCCTCAGGTTCTGCATTCGCCCGAACAATGTGATCCGATAATCCCTCAGGATGAATTTTGCCTTCATCTTAGCAATCATTCGATCCCATCTTTTAATTTTCTGTTGCCTTTGGAACGTCTATCTACCTATAGCTCGTCCCACCATAAAGCTGCATGTCCTTTCAACTTAGTGACATCATTCCTTACCTTTTTATCCTCTTCAATATCTTCATAATCGAAGTAGGTGTCAAGAGCTTTGATCCAGTCCAGCAACTCTTCTGCATCCAGGCTTCCTTCATAGACTGGAATGTCCATTTTCGTCTTGGAACTCATCCTGGAAATGGCTTTGATCAACCGCTCAGTTGATGCATCCTCTGCTGCGACTTCTTCGGCATGTCCAGCTTCTTCTTCCACTTCGGAATCGCTAAGATCCCTTGCGCCAACTCCGCGTCTTTGTACTATCTCCATCTCCTCAAGCCTTGCTCAGAGATCTCTCATCTGGCGCTCCATTTCTGGATTTCCTTCCGGCCTACCTCTTCTTCTCACCTCCCTGTCCTCTGGGTCGAGTGATTGTATCTCCCTTCTGGGCGGCATGGTGAATCTCTCTTTTCTACTTCAGAAAGCAAAGAACTATTCCCGCTCTGACACCACTCTGACGCCAAACTCTCCCACTCCTCGGAGAACGATCGCTCTCACCAAGACCTTCTCTAATCTTTGGCCCGAAGAGCGTCATTGCTCCTCTAATTCTCCGTCGGGAATTCTTCACCCACAACACTCGCCAATGATTTCCCTTAACAGACGGAAAATCAGAATTCTCGATATCGCAAATTCTATACTCACGTGACTTATGCCTCACGAGTTCCCGAACCCCGATATGGGTCAATCGTTGACTTTCTCCACTTCTACTATCAGAATTCTCCTTATTGGGATATTGCTACTCGCGATGTCGACGCTCTGAATTTTCAAACTCGGAGCCCCGATGTGCCGACCCTCCGATTCAATGCCACCTGTACCCCACTAGATCCCGGGGTCCCACACTGCCCTGTCACCTTCGAGATATCGCGGATCGTGAATCCGACATGCAAGTGTTCTCTCTCGTCGAGAATCCCGATTCTCCAAACCTCGATTAGATGGGATTCCTTTGACACGTGTCCCCATGATCAATGGTTGTGATCCTATCGGAATATCGCGGATCGCGATATTACCACTCCCATTCCAACGACTTGGTGATTCAACTCGCGATATACCGATATGCGATGGTAAGTGCGAATCTGATGGTTCCTATGAACCCCGATCGATGACACTACTTCCTCCTAAGCTTTGAACTTCTAAATGCTTGCACTATAATCTCTGCGCACCTTTGGTAAAATCTGACGGTACTCGGGTTCTCGTGGAGTCTCTCCAGGAGATGTCAACCGTTCGTCCTTCCTTTGGTATTTCCTACGATATGAAACAAATGCTTCCTCCGTGAAGACTTGTTCAACCACTCGCCAACCTGTGTAGCTTCTCTCGGGCGTTCCACAACACCCCTACAATTCTCCTTTAGTGAACTGTAGGTCTATTCCTCCTGAGCTTGTCTTCGCTTTGCAAGTCTTTATGAGAACTTGTCGCACGCACTCCCGCGGAAACTCTTCGAACACGACTAAGTGTTGAAGCTTCCTCAACTCTATGCGCTCACCTGCAGCAGCAGTCCTAATTCCCTTTTCTGAGAATCGCAACTCTGAGTCTCCTTCCGGTCTGTGCACACCTTGCACGGCTCCGACGCCAAATTTGCACTTCTGAGAGCTTAGAACAAAAGTTATCTCTATATGAACCCTGCAGTCACGCACTCCTTGCGGACAAATTCCACTGCACTCCTTGCAGTAATTCTCTGGTTCAAGATAGAGAAACAATTGAAACTAACTCCTTGTTCTTCCAGACTTTACTTCAACCATGAAATTACATACACGCATATAAAATAAAATGTATGACGAGAAGAAACCATTCAAGAGCATAATATCATCAATACACAGAGACTAACACTACCATGAAATTGAATCAAAGCCTTCTATTAATTCAATGTCTGTACATGGAGGTTCTTCCAACAGTTCTCTGCTGCTCTTCTCTTCTGCTTCTCAAGAATAATTTACAATGTACAAAGGAGGGTGTCTATATCCGTTTCCCTCTCGAGGCCTAAAGCTATCAAATCTAGAAATAAATTCCTATCTACTTTTACATTAAATATATTAAATGCCTCAACTACTTGAGGACGTGAGCTATCCACTCAAGGTCCATTACAATATACAAGTGCGCTTCATTAACTCTACACATTAATGTTTGGCACGACAAATATCAATGTGATTTCAAAAACAAATCCGTTGGCTCGTCTAGCTGTCTTCTGCTCTCGCGTTGGCTCGCTTGACGTGGGTGATGCTCTTGCATCACATACCCTCTCACCATTAGAGATTTTATTATGAAATATTTCTTTGCAATCTTGGTAAAACATGACTAGATTGAATTCTACATATTGCATCTCAATATTTTTAAAGTCCATGACCTACTGGACAATATTTTTTACCACTTCAAGCATTAAAGCTTAGGTTGGACATATTACCACCAAGAATGCCCATAATAAAAATGCCCATAAGAGCGACGATGAGATAATATAATAAGGGGGGTATACTCAGATTATGGGCTATATTATGAAAGATTATTACTCTGCCACGTTTCCTACAGATTAGCACAAACTAGGTAGGATCTATTCCACATACTAGGATCTCTTCTGGACAAGTGGTTCAGGTATTCCTATTCTCATTCTTATATCGAGGGCTCCTTATTCTCATGTAGAAGAGGGATTAAGAAAAATACTAAACCCTAAACTCTATATCAGGAATTCAGAAGATATCATAATAAGAATGCCCATAAGAAGAAGAAGCAGAGTAGGAAGGTGAGAGGGAAGCAATCACTATGCTTGGGAGGTAAATGAGAAATCACTATGCTTGGGAGGTAAATGAGCATGGGAATATACCAATACGACTCATACTCAACAATTATCTTTAGAAGGGGTAGGAAAAAATTGGAATAACATACTCAACGATTCGTTTTGGAAGAAAAGGAAGTCAAACAAAAAAATAGAAAACAAATACAGAGTCAACACGGCACTAAATCATTATCCTGTGAGGTGTGAGATCAATAGCTGAATATGGAGGCAAAATAGGGTTTAGAGACTATTTTTGTATACCATTGTTTTTTCCAGGGAAGTCTGTGGAATCGAAATTTAGCCTGTGTGCCCCTCCCTCCTCTGTGCACCTCTCCCTCCTTCTCCCGTGCTCCTCTCCCTCCTTCTCCTCCTCCTCTCCCTCCTTCTCCCCTGCTACCCTCCACTCAGTGTGCATGCGTGTAGCTATTCAGGCCAGTCCAAAAATATGAGCGCACGATTTTGGTTTTTTTTTTTTTTAATGTTGTTTTTATTTTTTATATATAATATAATTTATATATTATATATTATATAAAATTTATAAATTAGATATATTATATTATATTATATCTATATCTATATATATCTATATAATAAATTATATTATATTATATATATATATATATATATATATATATATATATATTATCATTGAAAAAGGATTTGCATAATTTGGTTAACATAAAGAACATGTAAATCTTCGGTTATTTTTAACAAAGGTTGTTTTAACTAGAACACAAAAAAGTCACGGAGCTAGGGTTTGGAGGAGCTACAACGACAGGAGCGTCCAAGAAAAGCTTCCATGAGTGCGCATGGGGGTGGGGAGTCGGATCCCCCCCCTCCATTCTCTGTTGATGATGCTTTCAGGAAGCTCATCAACAACCAAGGTAAGAAAATTCCCCCCCCTGAAGTCCCAAAATTCATCAAGAAATTAGATGCTATCCCAGAAATAGCATTGTCAGAGGAACAACCCATCAAGATCGCCCTGGCATTAGCAGAAAGAGGGTTATTAGAACCATTTATGGGGCTATTGTTATCGACAAAAAATACAGATGATTGGATCCAGAGGAACTGGAGGCCCCAACTTCAACACAACGTAACCTGCTATCTAGTGGCAAGGTAAATTCTTCATTTTTTAATCTAGGGGTCCATCATACCCACCAACTGAAAGTTTGCATGTATCTATACAAAAAAAAGAAACAACTTCAAAATTGGTATTGTGCTTGGATCTCCCCTCATCATCAGGCTTCTACTCTCTACATATCTCTCTAAGGTTATATTCTTTAAAATGTGTAATGGCATCTTTGTCATGATACCCTACTTCATTTTCCATTGTACTCCATCTCTTATTTTCCCTCTCTATGTCTATCTCTCCTATAGATTTCCATGATGGAGTGGAGTGTAGGATAAGGGGGAACTTGAACCTTAGGCCAATCTAATTTATCTTAATATTATTTATAGTTTCCACATATAGCTATGATATATATAGGGTAGATTTTAGACCATGTGGGAAGTGAGGCTCTTCTCTCTTGAGTGCAGGCGTTAACTTCTCCCTCCTATTTTAGCATAATTGTAACACCCTATCCCTAGAGTTCTTCATGGTGCTTTAGTGTTGCATTATGGATTCCTTCTACTTCTCCTCTAGAACTAGAATAAATTCTACATTTGAATCCATTTGGGCATAGTTTCACAATAGATCTTTAGGCTTAGTTTTTTTATCCCTTACCCACAAGCTAATGTTGATCTCCTCTTCTCTGTATATTTGGGATTTCATGGGGATACATAAGGGTTGGGAGACCACTTCAATGGATGAGGAAAAACATAATTGTTTGGGTAGAATTCAGACATCAATTTTTTCTACAATTTGTTTCTACTTATCATGGCATTTGGGATAAATTTTAGTAAGCTCTCTTTGGTAATCCATTTGGAAGGGCACATATCAATCAATTTTTTGCAGTCGAAACTTATGTAGAGGGATATTGACATGACAACATCTC
The DNA here is from genome assembly GCA_009831015.1 of Picea engelmannii. Classification (NCBI taxonomy): domain Eukaryota; kingdom Viridiplantae; phylum Streptophyta; class Pinopsida; order Pinales; family Pinaceae; genus Picea; species Picea engelmannii. The sequence continues at coordinate 269,773 of ML792713.1, read as the reverse complement.
TTCTACAATTTATGTAGCCTTAGAAATGGAGCTATCAAAGATCACAATATTTTCAACTCTTGTTTCAGTATCATGTTTTTGCCTCTCTTATAACACTCTTAAGGTTAAATTTTTATTCTTCGATTGCTTGATCATATCCATATGTTGCAATTTTAAAATATGATATTTTTCTCATAGATTGGAAATTACTTTCTCACGCTATGCTAATGGGATAACTACTTCTCTATTGTATTCAACTATAGTTCTCCACTTCATGATTTATACCTTCACTTCCTTGAGTATATATAGTAAGTCATATGTACTTGTCCCAACAATTCCCATACTAGTAAGATATTAAGTATCTTCCATGCTTGGTGTAGGGCTAGGTGAATGATTTATTTCTTTCTTGGCTACATGGGCTCTTGTCGTAGATCTTGGATTATTTATTTTTATATTTCTTATCACTATTTTTCTTTTCTGATCTAGAGGATGGGAGTTTATATGGGATGATCGCCCTATATCCAATAATGTGGTAGCAATATCTTCAACTATATCCTTAATTTATATACATTGAGTCCCATGTTCTCCCTACTCTATTCTCTTCACTATTGTTCTCTTCTTTTTAGTGCTAGTGCCAACCTTGTCCACACTCCTTTTTCTTTCTTATCTCTAATATAGGGTGTGTGTCCACATCTCTAATAATTTATAGGGTTGTAAACTATTCATCACTCAGTAATAGGATTCTATATAATGAAACCGTGTGTGGGTGTCTTTATAATTGATCACAAATGAGTAGTTTTACAATCCCATGATGGGATTAGGCTAATGGTTTCCCTCGTATTTTGTATCATCTCTTTGAGGCACTAGAGAAAAATGTGGAACACTTATATGTTTTCTTTACATATCAAGTGTGAGTAATACCTTGATTTATATAATAATATGATGGACCCCTAGATTACCATTTTTTCCCCATCCTATTGCCATGTATTATTAATGTATTTTCCTCAAAGACCTAAGACTTTCCTAAGAACTCTTGTTTTAATTGACAAGGTGATAACAAGTGTACAAATTACATTCTATAAATTGTGAACATATGATATGATGGCAAACACTTCAGAGACTTAATCGATCAAGTGGCATTCATGTATACCCACTGTCACATGTGATGGAACCTACCATTGATGATGCCCCAAGTTACTGCAAATGTCTCTAAACCCACTTCCCAAAATAATGAGTTTAATTTTATAGGAAGATATTTTCTAAAAGGAAGGCATTGAAGTATCTATCATCAATTGGTGCGAAATACGATTAGGAACATGAATTGAGGTCTTGGACAATAACTTTGAGAGAACAAACCACTAAGTACAACTTGGCACTGGGAAGGTTGATATGGATGGTAAAGATATTTGAGAAATGTCCAACGCAAGCTAAAAAATTCCCTTTAACATAAGCATGAACTAATGATGACCTTGGAAACAATCGACACCAAAAGGGACCAATTATATACACCAATAATTCAAGAGACATTGAAGGGTGTTCCATAAACACTAGAAGAATAACCAATCATAGAAGTGAAAACTCAAAATCATTGCGTGATATCCTAAAATAAACTTGTCATTTTATTTGATTTTTAGGTGATAGCATAGTCATGAATAAGTGTCATTTTTAATTTTTTGTCGTTTATGGTCTCCAAGAAAATGGAATAAATGAGAAATTCCCAAATAAATCGATTTGTTGTTTATTTCTTTCAAAAATCAAAGAAAAGTCTTTTCGGCAGCTAACCATTGTTTTGAAGTTGAGAAGGAACCACTGAAAAGTCATGCTTCTGGCGGAAAATGTGACTTTTGGAAACAAGAAGGAGCCACCGAAAAGTCAAGCTTCCAGTGGAAAATGCGACTTTTGGAAACAAGAAGGAGGCACCAAAAGTGCAGAAGCGGTTTTGGGCATCGCCTCTTCAACAGTTCGAAAGAGAAAAGGAAGTACACATGCCATAAAGGGAGGATGACCATTTTTATGGGAGATTGGCGTGCTTACATGACATTATCATCGGTTATGGAATAATCATTCCGAATTTAGTTTTACAGCCTGTGTGAAGGTCTGATGTCCTATCAGTCCTGAGGGTTATCCAGTCATTATTAAATTCCATCTATTCATTGTCGGATCTTGTCTACATCATCAATATGGTCATCATTCAAATTCAAATTCCATGAGTTTTGAATTCCTATAAACAACGTTTCTCCTCCACCATCTGATCATACAGAGTTTATTCTTCATTGCCAGGAGGTTCTTTCGATTCGTAATTTCTCTATTTTAGGTTTCTACAGGTTATCTTGTGTTTTGCAGATGGGTAAGAAATGAGGTGGTCCACCTCTTAGGAAGGAGTTAGACAACATTCAATATTTACAATCTCATCTAGAGATTCATCAGTATTTCTTAGATGTAGGCTGTCTCACTTATGTGGAAAAGCTACAAGAGGGCTACCACTAGGGTATCATAGAAGCCTTTGAAAAATATTATGATGGAAACAAATCCATAGTTGGCCCTTTGGAGATACAATTTGATGAAGCAGCCATAGCCTCTGCTACAGGCATGCCAAGAATAGGGCAAAAATGGTTCAAAACCATAGCCACCAAGAATCTGGAGTTTAGACCTTATTTAAAGCCTAAATTCCAAGACATCATTTGGAATAGGGATATCCTCATTTCTCATCTGGAGGAGAAGTGGTAGACTCTTCTCAAAGACATACAATTGTATATAACTATAGAGGGAAAGTATGATAGGGCCATGTTATACCACTTCAAACTTATGGATCACTTTACAGGAAAGGTTCCTCTCAATCTACCATATTATTTTCACAAGAGCTTGACAAAGATGTCACACAAGGTTCAAGTTGAACCTAACCATATCCAGAACACCTTGTTTCATTTTGGTTTGATCAAAATGATTCTTGTAGAATAATGGAGGAAGAAAGAAAGAACATGGGAACACTTCTTGTTTTGGGGAGGTTTTGAGTTAGACACTCAACCTGGTAAAGGCAAGAGGAAATCAAGAAAAAACCTACCAACTCCTCAGAGAAGTCTAAAGAGGAGGAGAGAGGAGATCCATCACCCTTGACCTCTCAGAAGAACCAACATCCATCTCAAAAGTCAAGAAGGAAAAGAAGAAATTGGTTTTCAAGGAAGCTGCAAAGAAAGCTTCAACTCAACAGACCAAGCAAGAAAATGTGCTTAACTTACCCTACTCAGAATCTGATTCTGAGCCAAATAAAGAAGAGGTCCCTGCTGATCAGAACATAAAATTTTCTATGGAGCAAGCACCAGAAACTGAGAGGTTCACAGGTTATGAGGAAGGTTAAACACCAAGCAAGAGAAAATCTAGAAAATCACAGAAGATTAAGAAACTCAAAGAGAAAATAGCATAGTAGGAAGTGATAGAGAGGGTGATAAAGGCCAGTTATGAGACTCTATCAAAGAATTTTCCAGAAACCAGTGAAACCTTGGAAATATTGGAACTTGAAAGTGTAAAGGAAAAGAAGAAGAAGAAGAGGATCATAAAGGATAATCACTAGCTATTTTGGTTTGCTAAGCATTTGAAGAAAAAGATCAAAAAGTTGAAGGCTAAAATAGCTACACACCCAGATTTTCATGTCCTTGCAGAGGTTGCTCAAGATTTGCAAGTGGAGAAATCCAAATAATCAAGGAAAAGAATCATTTTTGAAGTTTTTATATTTTTAACAAACAAAGTCTTTTCGGTGGCATAATCAGCATAAGAACACATAGTTAGCCACCGAAAATCAGGGCTTTCGGCGGCTAACTCACATTTTTTTAGGGAAAAATGGCCGCTGAAATTGTTGGAAACAAATTTTGAAGATATGGCACTTGAGCAAAGGGGATTTTCGATGATGAAGCATAAAGTAATCTCAAACAAATTGCTCCATACATTTTGGAATCTTGTTTCAGAGTTTTGAGGCATTAAACAAGGTAGCTAGGTTGATGATTAGCCTATCATTATTGAAGACTACTTACAGCTGTTGAGGAACATATCCAGCTGTTGAAGAAAGACACCAACCTTGTCATCATACATCAGGACCTTCATGTAGCTATCGAAGACTTAGAAGATTGAAGACAAATCGAATTCTAGAAATGGACTAGATCCATACTTTTTGAAATATTTTTTGTAACAATTTTCTATTATTAGTATTTTAGATCCAATTTCTCAGGATCTGAAATTGCTTGTAAAGGCTATAAAGCCTATCAATTTTATAGACTGATGGTTCAATTCTGGAGACTATACCATGTTGTTTTTTGTACTGAGACCTTTTATATAATACAGATCACAAGTTCCTTTCACTGTTAATGTCAAATTGTCATCTTCTCTCTTTTCTTGTGTTTTGAATGATTACTGTTATCTAAGTTTGTCTAGTTGCAAATGACTATCATCTCATTAGTCAACTCATAAACATTGATTTAACAAGTAATCTGTGATATCTTTATTCATCCCATCACATATGTGTTATGGTTGATAGATATAGACTTTCTTCACCCACTAGTTCAATTATTTATCTGATTATTGACTTTTGAAAGCATTGTCTCATCTGGTTATGGACGAGTGATTCCAAGACTTAATGAAACAACATATATGCATTTTGTCTTTAGCATTTTGTTAATGATGTTTCCATTTATGTTTTGTTAATCCTAATACATTAATAGGTCTGATAGCTTTAGAATTAATGATCTATGATGTTCGGGATATTTATATTATAAATATCGTCTATAATTTGCTGCTCTAGATATAAATACTATGATCATATCTCCAATTAGAATGATTGGATTTATCTTTGAATTTTAATTGAATGATGAAATGCATAAGTTCCTTCCAGATTTATCTTGCTGTAATTGTGTGCAATTATAAGATTACAGGGTTATATTCGTGTTTCCTCCTCTGTCATTAAATATCAACTGTCAATACATGTTTTAAATCTCAATTGTCACAAAGTTCATTGCAGATTTCTCTCTTGGGCGTGGTAGTTGGGTGTTCTTCATTCACACAAACGCTTGGATACACCTCACGAACTAACAAACATGTTAGCTTCTTTGTTTTTCTAGTTTCTGTCATTTACATATTAATGAAACCAGAATGTTTAGATTAGCTTTTGACTACCTATATATCTGAGTTTCATAGCTTATTAAGTTCAAGATTAGTTAGATTTATAAAGAGAATTTACAAAAAAAATATTTGTATGTGCTTTCTTTATCTTCTTCTCAAAAGAAAACTATTTATATTGGTTTAGTAAGTTTCGATTAAAACTTGCAATTTGTAAATGATTACTATTATCTAAGTTTGTCTAGTTGCAAATGATTGTCATCTCATTGGTCAACTCATAAACATTGATTTAACAAGTAATCTGTGCTATATTTATTCAGCCCATCACATTGTGTTATGGTTGATAGATATAGACTTTCTTTACCCACTAGTTCAATTACTTATCTGATTATTTACTTTTGAAACATTTTAAGCTACCAGGCTTCTTCAAGATATAACTTGAGAAGGACTCCTGGAGAGATAACACATGGTACATCTCCCACAACAATACTAAACCCAATTGAACCAAAATAGGTTATTTTTTCAAGGGAAACAAAACTTACAGATGCCACCTAATTACTAAATCATATAGATATAAATTACACCACCCCCCTGCTTTTTTTTATGTCTTTTGATTTTTTTGTCTTTTTCATATTACATAAAGATTTAAAAAGAATAAAAAATGCTAGAATATAGTGAAGGAGATAAAGCCTCATGATCCCAATGACCACATGCCTCCAATGTTCTGATATAATGATCGTTGCGTGACAACTGTCATGAAGGGTGATGACTAAGACTAGGGGCAACTTTTGATGATGTAACACCCTGTTTCCCCCAGATTGTAAATATAACTGAACTGGCCAAGGACTATGGCAAAAACTCATAAGTATGAATATGTGTTGTAAATGGACCTGCAGGAAGAGGTCAATGAATGTAAATGACAGTTTGAATTTATA